>VXAX01002252.1:506300-548564 GCA_013399835.1 Leptocoma aspasia | reverse complement strand
TTTTTTTTTTTTTTTTGCATTCCTGCTTATTAAAAAAACGACAAGCAGATTGATCAATGGAAAATACAAGACTGCAGCATATTCTGGGGTGGCATGACATCAATACAGGTTGTTTGTCATTTTCACTGGTTTTGTTTGAGTGGCACTGCAGTACAGCTGAGTGGGAGAACTCCAGGGAAGAACTTTCTCAGGGAAAGATGACAAAAGCAGTCAGCCTCTTGTCACAGGGTGGGATTTGCCTCAAAGCAGTGAACAGCCCGTGCCCCTTTTATAGATTCATCTCAGTTGTGATAAATTGAATTGCTGTCCTTTTCCTGCCAGGCCCCAGTGCTGCTCCTGTGTGTTCAGCGTGGCTTTCTGAGATGCTGGAACTCTGCAATGGATCTCCCAGAGCCACAGTTACTCCATGTGCAAGGAGGGAGAGCTGCTTTAGACAATATCCCACACATGTCTGGGGCGGGAATATTTATGTTTGCACAAAAAATCTGAGAACAGAGAATGGGGGGGTGGTATCAGTGTGTGTGTATAAATACAGTTATTATTGAGTTGTTATCATAACTATGTAGTAAAATGATGCATCTGTTACAATGTGCTACAAATTATAAATGTGATATAGGTAGTGTGTAAAATGTAAAATCTGTATTTAGGGTTCAAACCTCTTGCCTGAGGACACTCTATAATTCCTCTGCTTTAAAAAAAATCTGTTTTCTCACAGTACTCCCCACTCCAGCAGTGCTAAGCATCTAAAACTACTGCAAGTCTGATTTGTGTGACTGATTTGATCACTGAACCCACCTTCAAACATTTTTATTTCATCCTCCCCCAGTTCAAACGAGAGGCTGTGTGCTCTCCTCCAGTTTTCAGCTCCTTGGTTCCAAACCCTCAGCTGAGACTTTTTTTCAGTGTCCTTTTCCCCATTCCTTCTCTCCTGTGGCTCTTGACTGTAAAATTAACTCAGTTCTTCAGATCCTGAGTTACCTGTTCCTGTATCCATGTGAGAGCACTTCCCTGAACTGGGCAATCCTTTGGGTGTGTTCCTATCCCAGGAGGTTCAGCCCTTATCACTCCCAGGAGTGCCTTCACTGCCATCTGCTCTTTGTCCTTAATCCTGCTCATTCTCCACCTTTTGTGCTGTAAGCAATCCTGAGAAAATAATTCAGTGCCTTCCAGCATTGCACTAGCCTATCCCTTGATGAAATAATCAAAGATTGCTTCTCTGTCTCAGAGATTTCTCTGCCCCACTCCCATTTATTCATTCCTCTTCTTGTTTTGAGGATGAGGAATTCTTAGTACCATGAGAACAATGTGAATTTTTGTAATCTAAAAATTTATTTAGATGCAAACACTACACTAGTTTAAAAATCTCCCAGTATTGTTTTTGAAGTCAGTTTTGTAGTCCTCTTGAAAACTAAAGCAGTGTTTTGTGTTTGTACAGGGGTCCAGCACATACAAGTTTTTCTGGACTCAAATTGCACTACTTTATAAAGGATAACATATTGGCAGTAGAGCCAGTGTTGCCACTTTGGTGATAAAAGTTCCCACTGGATTCTACTGTGTACCAGAGATTTTATTGTATCTTCAAGCCACCCTAACAACAGCTGAGACATTTTTAATCCACAGGTGCTCCAAAGACACACTGTGCTGACTGAAAATGTCACTGTCACAGTTGGGCTTGGAATACATAAATAGCTCCAGGGATGCATTAAACTTGCAGCCAAAATTAGGTGCCTTTTATCAAGTGCTGTCACACTGAAGACTGGATTATTTGAGAATTTAGGTTTGTGTCCAGACTAAAGATTTTTGATTGAGATAATCAAGTGATGGAGCCAGGTTTATTTTCATGGTGTCATGACACATTGTGGTGTCTTGACACAATCTCACCTCAACTTCATTTGAAATTTAGGTAGCATGGCAAATGATACAGCCTGAGTGGGAAGCTGTCAACCTAAGTGACTAAATTTATTGATGATATGCTGATTTTCTGATATACAGCAACCTGCTAGAAGGAAAATGCTGCTTTTTTGGTGTATTTAGTGCCATTCCTGTGCTGTCACTTGGAAGAGCTGGTTTTGTGTTAAGGCATGTCATTTCAAGTCATCCAAGTTGAGTGGTGTAAAACCTCATTGTCCAGTGAAAAAAACACTGAAATCTCTTCTTTAAATCCACAGATTAATGCATATAAATATATTTCATAGTTACTTTAACCTAGGGGCATAGGATCTGAGCAAAAGGAAGTAGAGGTGGGTTTTTTGTTTTTTTTTTTTTGAGGGAGGAATATTTTGTGAGAGAATGTAGAAGAATTAATAGTTCTGTGTAGCTAGTATGAAAATAATTTGTGTTGGGTATGAATCTAAGGAGCATAAAAGCTGCAATGAGAGCCTGTGAACCTCTAGAGAACATTACAGCTTCTGGAAAGTGTAGAGTGCCAAATGATTACCCACAGGAAACCAGGGGTGTTTTTTAAAGCTCCATTTGTCCTTCCCTTCAAATGCAAATTTTCCATACAGGTGTTTTAGTTGTTGATTTACCCAGAAAGAGAAATTTCTGACCAAATATGCCATCTGAAAGCCAGCTTTACACCCCTGTTTATTGAAAAATGCTATTGTCTGCATCAATTCAGAAATTACTACTTGCCTGAGAGGGTTTGGCACAGTGTAAGATTCTCTAGCATCAGGCTGCAGTTTGTTTACTTCTCTAGATGATAGGATTTTCCTTTCATGTGGCGGTGTCAGCCCTGTGACAGTAAGGAAATGATAAAGGTAAGGGAATCTGGGGCATTCGTGTGCTTGAAACTAAAGAGAGTGGGCTGTACAACCAGTCATCATTAGCAAACTGAACCAAAGGAAACATGAATTTTTAAAATCTCTGATCTCTAAGAGGTTGAAGGTGATGTATCTTTTAAGTTTAAAATTAAAAACCTGGGTATAACCAATGGGTGCAGGTGAATATAATTGATTTGGTGGCAGATGCACATCAGCAGCTGAGACTAAACACTCAGTTAAAAAGAAGGAAGCTGGTTATTCTTCACACTTCCAAGGGCTATCCAAAAAGACTACCAAGGCATCTGGAAATTTTCACACCAAAAAAAAAAAAAATTGTAGCATTGTGACAACACTATGAAATGTTTTATTCGTTGAAGATGTGAACATGAGAGTCAATACAGAAATAATCACAAATTTTATTAGAGGAAATGAGGGAATATTGATAAGACCAGACTAAGCTCTGTGAATGGGCATCACCAGGAACCCAAAATTCTGGGTCAGCATGCTGGAGCACACACAGAAATGGACCATTCACTTTTTTAGACTGAAGGTTAACAGCTCAGGAGAAATACCTGGCTGTGGCCTGTTGTACATTGTGGACAGTTTAATAAACACTTCCACCATTAACCAAACTGAACAGAAATGGACAATTGTGCTGGAACAAACAAAATCCCCCTCTACGTTTTATCAGCCCGAGCACTGTGTTTGTTTCTCATCCCCTCATCCAAAAAAATCACAAACATAATTGAGCAGAAGAGGGGGAAAAAAAAAAAAGTGGTGAAAGAGTTTTCTTTTGGGCTTGAAAAATATTGGCCCAGTTAGTGTGGAATTGAGGAAGTGAAGTGGTGGACTCACAGTGTCACCCCTTGGCATAGCTCTGGTTTCCCACAAACCCCAGAAGAGAGGGGCATTCCTAGGAAAAGGAAAGTCTGCCATTTTAAGGCCTTTCACCTCCTTCCTAATCTTATTAACGTTCTCCTTCACTGATTTTTTTGTACAGAATAGCTGCTTTGTGATATTAATAAATCTAAGAATTGCTGTGCAGCCTGGTTGGCAGCCTGATTGCCCCTCTCCTGTCAAGCACTTTTAGAGGGTTTTGGTTTTTTAAGGGTACCAGCAGTGAGCTGGTGTTTAGGTTAAGTACACACTCCAAAAGTGCATCTTCAGATTTGGATATCCTTTCAAGAAATAAATGTAATGTCTTGTTCTGCTTCAATGTGGGTGTGGTGCCACCCTGGGAGAGTGCTGGTTGAGCAAAACCTTGATTTGAGTAACACTGTGTGTATTTTGGGTATTTACATATGAATTCAGAGTTTTGCTGGATTGTACACACCCAATGCACACAGCATATTTAGGAGAGCTTTTTTTGTGACACCCCATTCTATCTGTCTCCTATGTTCCTAAGTCACTGAGATCTTTTTCTTTGAGAGGAAAATGATGACCCTCAGTTTGTAATTACTTGGACATGGATCATGAATGTTTGGGTTTTGCCTTAATTCAGATACATTCCAAAATATTACACGGCAAGTTTTGCTATTTGGAGATAGCAGTCTCTTCTTTGATAATGTTCTCAGGGAGAAAACATCAAAGTGAATGACGTGCATTCAGCTGAACAAGAACCAAAAAATAAAAAAAAAAACAACAAACAAGCAAGCATACAACATAATTCTTAAGAGTAACACAGAGAATTGTGTTTGTGATATAAATGAGAAGTTTGGAAATATTTTATATATTCAGCTACTGTGAACAACCTCTGCTAGAACAGCTAGAATTGTAAAAGGCCCACAGTATGTCCATAATCCTGATGTGTCTCTTTGCTGTTTTGCAGGCAGACCAGTAATGATTGTAGTTGAATACATGGAGAATGGATCCCTTGACTCCTTCCTGCGGGTGAGGTGCCATTTTCTGATGACATTTGAATCAGAAACCATTCTAGGTTAAGATTTTAAATCATTTATCACAAATTAATTTCTACATAATGTTATTCATGGATTTTTAGTGAAGAACAGAAGCCTTTTCCCCAGGGTACGTTTCTGAGAATACATTAGAGCACGGCTGGAAAAAAAGAAGATTTAAACTTCAGAATATAATTGATTTCTTCTACAAAAGTAGTTCCTGTATTTAGCGAAATGTATTTCAAATCGTGTTTTTGTGAAAGAAAAGATAAATTGAAGCATAAATGCCTGGCCTTATGGAAGTGGTTCATTTTTCTCAATCACCTTCAAAAACACTCTGTTATGATTCTTTTGGTTGGTGAAGCATAGAATATACTCAGTAATTGATTTACAATATTTATGGCTACTTGCATTTAACAAATTGAATTAGAAAACAGTTCATGGGCAAAATGTCCTGGCATTAATTAACCCCAAAGGTCCTTAATAAACATTAAAGAAGGGCTAGAGAAAATGTGAGAATTATGCTGACAAAATTGTATTTAATTCTTTTTAGAAATGTAAAAGGAAAGGATGACCCCCCCTCTGTGAACTAAACTTATCCTAAAATAGTCTCTTTTTTAACAGAACCCCTGAGAATGCTCCAGAGACCCACTGACCTAAGACCCCGTGTGAATAATTTTAATGTCAAGTATCTCAGATTTGTCTTAAATAGTAAACAGAAGCCCTCAGTAGCCCACTGCTTTGCCATTTCCATCCTGCAGGGTGGTAAATCTGGGCTTGTGGGCAGTCAGGGGCCTGTGGGTTTGGGAACTTGTTTGAAAGGGCATCCCAAAGGAGAGACGTTCAACAGGGAGCCGTGGAAATACTGGCATGAAAATCTCAGTGGTGGTGACTGAAGGCTCTTCTGTGCTGGCAGGAAAAAGGAGCTGGTTAGAGAAAAAAGAGGGAATAAGCAGGAGGGAAAAGCAGCCAGCACTTCAGAAAGGTTTACATGAGAGGGGAGAAAGTCATGCAGGCAGTACTTGCTGGGGAAGCCACCAGAGAAGAGCATTTGGAGCAAGGGATACAGCCCTGGGAGTACAGCAGAGCCATTGTCACAGATACCTCTAAACCCTGATTCTCACTACCTTTTAATTATTCCATAGTAATTTTTCTCTAACATTTCTTTGTTGTCCTCCTCACCTGCTCTCTGAAATAATTTTTTATTTTCCATTGTCAAGACACATGACAGACGTCTGTTGTGTTGTCAGAAACACACCAGCAGTTTCCCTTGAGAATTTGCTGATTTCTCAAAATCAAGTTATTTTTATGGAGCATTTGATATCCTCCATGTCTTGGACACTGGGTAGTTTTTAAAAATCACCCCCCTTTCCTTTCTGGCTCATCTCTCTCTCCATCTGCAGCACAGGAACTGCCCCTGATTTGAGTCCCTGCAGCTTCCCTGCTCTGTGATTTTTCAGCAGTGCCCCAGGAAGATTTGTCTGGGCCTGAAACATTGTTCTGTGCATGTCTGTGTGTGGGGAGAATTTCATAGAAGAGAACAGAACCAAGTCCTGAAATAATTCATGAGAGAGAATTACCTTTCTCTGAACTGCTCTGGTGTGATATCTACATTCCAGGTTTATTTCACATGCATTCATGTATCAGAACAGTTACTACTTATTAGGATACTTTAATAGAAAGTGGCATCAGCAGAATTATGATGTTACTGTGGAGCAATGCTCCTCACATTTCATTGGATATATTTGGAAGCAGAACTGCTGGGAGGAAATGTGAGCTAATAATTTCTGCAGCTGTTTTTTCATGTATATTATTTTACAGCTTCAATTCACACTTCAGGTATGGCTTATTCTTCTAAAATGCTTTTTAAATGTACTTGAGATAATATTCAACATCCCAAAGCACTGTAGATATATGTCAGCATTTCTGTTTATAATTAGCAGAGCAAATGGCTGCAAAGTTACCTGTTTAAAAAGAAATCCAGCTGCTTCATTAATAATAGTTGTTTCCTGCAGATATAAGTCCACATTTTTAAAAGCTTTTGTGAAGATACAAAGCAGAGAGGCTTTATCTTTAGCAATCCTAATGAAAGGTGTTCAGTGACTATAACAAATGTTGTGGGATTTGGAAGGGCTTATCACATAGTCTGTCTTTCTTATTATTTAAAGGAATCAATTGTTCCAGTGCAAAGTGTTTTTACACAGAGGGGAAAAAAGTCCATTTCTCACCATAAGAAATATTTCCCCACCTACCACAAACAGCAAAAATTCCCCAGCACATCCCTCCAAAAGTCCAAAAGTCTTTCTCTAAAAGCCTGCAAAAATGGGTCAGTCTTACAAATTCAAAGTGAGGTTCTGTGGTGAACCATGTGAGGGTATTCCAGAGGAAGAATTCCATTTGCCATCACCCTCCTCACAGCCGTGGTGGGATATTTGCTTCCATGCCAGTACAGGTTGTGCCACAAATCAGAAGCCTCCCCCCACCCTTTAATTTCTCACCCCCAAAATCTAAATAGCCTTTACTTCCTTGCTGTACAGATAGCAGTGTCCAATTCCTGCTATTTGTATGGATTTAACAGCAAGCTCAGGTGAATTATGTCTTCCCCACCCCACCAAGGGTCCTGTATGCTGGCTGCTAACGTGGAGATTTTGGGTAAAAAACATTGGCATGGATTTGCAATATGAAGCTGCTTCAGAGATATTCTAGTGGGAAGGCATCAGCTAATTAGAAGCAGTTTTGTAAGATGATGATAATTAATTTCAGTGATTGTGCATCATCAGACATCCTAAATTGCTGGATACACTTGACACTGAATTTTCCTCAGAAATACTGCATTATTTTCGCAATTATATAAAACTCGTTAACAAAAGATGAAACTTATGTTTTTGTAGTGTTGTTTGGGAGTTTTTTATCATACAAGATTGAGACGTGTAGGTTAATCATCCCCCAAAAGCATACCTGAAATTTGCCACCAATGAAACAATTGTTTGACCAGAAATGAGGTTCCTGGGGCTTCATTTCTGGTAACACTTGGAGAGATTTCTCTGAGAAAGGATGTGGGTTTCCAGCTAAGTATTTCCTCAGGGGCTAGAAGCCTCTTCCAGCATTACACCAACAGCTTCCAGACAGAGGAAATCTGTGCTTGGAAAGAAAGTGGCTAACCTTTGGGAATTGAGGAGACCCAGGTAAAATTTCCTGTTAGCAGCTTCCCACACAGACTTTGGATGGGGCTCATTGTCTTTATGTTTTATTCACCTGCCTGAGTCATGGAGATCTCAGCAATCACTTATTCTGCAGGCACATGAGGCAAATAATAAAGGCAAGAAGGGTTGAAAGGGCAGCTCTCTGTATTGATAGAAAGATGTTAGTGATTAGGCAGGGCAGTTGCAGCCAGATGTGTTTGCTCGGGCTTGTGGCTGCAGAAGAGACGACAAGAAATACAACCAGGAGAGGTGCATAACAACCACAAACTAGAGGGGAAAAAAGCTGAAAGCCCACAAAACCTTTTTAGCAAGCAGTTTGGCAGTCTGCCCTGCTGTGGGTTGGAGATGCCTGTTGGACCCAAGCCTATGAGATGATTGCAATGATTCCTACAAAGGTCCTTTCCCCAAGGTTGGTTTTTTCACCCCAAAACACCGTCCCGCACTCAGCCCACTCTCTAAGCCTGTGCCTCACAGATTCATGGGGCTGTTCAGATTCAAATCTCATCTGCTCCATTTTGTTTCCACAGCTCCATTTAAGGGGTCATTCTTGGCTAAAATAATTGGATTTAGGATCACATGGAGAGGAATAGGGTGATTAGGAGGTGAGGTGGCTTCTTGGGATGAATGATCCCTGGGGAGCTCTGGGCTGGCTGTGGTCTGTGCTCACCTCCTCGTGCATCAGGCAGTGGGGGCATGGATTCAAACACAGAACAGGAACATGTCTGGAAGCTGCCTTTTGGAGGAGGTTTGTGGTTGGCTACACAGAATCACATAAAATGGACCAAAGAATATCACCAGAACACTGAACTTCTTTCAGTATTTTCCTGCAGCTGCAGAATGCCAGAGCTTTGTTCCTGCTCAGTGTCCAAGCTGTGCTGAACAGACAGAGATATTTAGGTTTGAAAGATGTTTCAGTCTTCCCCAGTTTTGTGAATCTCAGAGCTGTAAAAGGAAGGGATAAATTTACCTGAGGTAATCACAGCACCACCTTGCTTTCTTCATTGTTACTATTTGCCATTGTAATTCTCCTCTTCCTACCCAAAAGCTGATGCTGATAGATTTCCATTCACCTCAGAAAATTAAAATACATGTGGAAAAAAATTAGATTTATATACAGGCAAGCATAGTAAGTGAAAATGCTGCCACACATACTTTTTTTCTTTCAAAGAGTCTATAAGAAATATGCTTAATTGCCTTAGAGCAGCAGCTGCAGCAGACTGTACAGCAAATGAAACTCTGGAATTCAGCTTTAATCCCTCAAGGCTGGCCTAGCAGAGGCTAAGATAAGTGTTACTAGACAGAGAAAATATTGTGATATA
Organism: Leptocoma aspasia; assembly: GCA_013399835.1. Classification (NCBI taxonomy): domain Eukaryota; kingdom Metazoa; phylum Chordata; class Aves; order Passeriformes; family Nectariniidae; genus Leptocoma; species Leptocoma aspasia. The sequence continues at coordinate 539,385 of VXAX01002252.1, read as the reverse complement.
TTGCTGTTTCTTGCAGTAATCGTTATGAAGTTATTCTCAGAGCAGCTTTGCCATCACACTCACCCTTTTTTCAGCTACAGTTTAGATGCTGTGGCAGACACATTTAGCAAGTTTGGGGGAAAGCGAGAGAAGACAAAAATGAACACTTGCAGCAAATTCTACGAAACAATGTTGTAAAGTGTGTGTTGTATATCCATCTAACATGGCCTCACCAGACAGAGTAAGCTGTGGGGAAGAAAAAGCCAGATGGCCTTTCCTAAGTTTAATGGTTCCTGTTATTATTTATCTGCATTCAGAGAGGCAAAAACACTGGAGCTCATAACTAATATTCCTTCTTTTGCTTTCCCACAGAGCATTCATGTGCACTTTAATTTATTGGAGGCACGTTCCTTTCCTGGCAGGATAAAAGTGGCATTTTGCTTTCAAAAATCAGTCTGTAAAAGAGAAAACCTGCACTGGAAACTGCTGATACTTTTTTTTTTTTTTTTAAACTAAAATCAGATTGAGCAATTAGAAAGTGAATTTGAAGGACTGGATTACCTTAACAGTGAAACTGTAAACTGCATGTACTTAAGTGACTTAAGATTGCACTGAGGAGCTGTCACTGATGCTACAGAACCAGCACTTGTTCTCAAGCAGTGTTTTAACCCTCCTAAAAAGATGTATAAAACAGCATTTCTGATGCTGCTGTGAGAATTTAATTTAGAAATGCTGGGCATTTTTAATATGTAGATATTCTTACTTAGACATTAAATACCATAGATATTCTTAGTACCGAGCAACAAGAAATTTATTACAAATGGTCTTGTATTTGAAGGCAAAAAGAATTTGAAAAGTAATGTGGGCTCTCTTAGTGTGCTCTTTATGAATTTCTCAAGAATGAGAAATCAGAAGACCAGAACAGAGCCAGTGTCTTTTAAATGAAGGGATTTTGAATGTCTTTTAGAAGAGAGGAAAAAAGAAGCCAAGAAATTACAGGCCAGTCAGCTTAATGTCAACTGCTGTAAGATTTCTGGAACAAATTATCAAACAAAGTCTAAGCATCTTAAAGATAGCAGTGAGATAAGTGTGAGCCAACACGGATTTGTCAAGAACTAATTCTGTCAAACAGATCTGGTTTCCTTCTGTAGCAGGGCTCAGGCTTTGTGGCTATGGGAGAAGCAGTTGATCTCATAAACTTTGGCTTCAGTAAGGCTTTAAAACTCCCTCACATGAGATCCTTGTGAGCAGCCAGAGAAATAGGCTCTTCATGAAATTTCTGCTACATCATGTGTGGAGGGAATGGAATTTGGATGGAAAGAAGTATGGGGTAGGGCTGTTCTGCACTCTATGTAGGATCACTCATTAGCATTTAAAATGAACTGAAGTAATTCTATTTAATTGAATTAATGGAATCTATTAATAATAATTAAGTCTGCATGGAACTCTGTCAACAGTTGAATGAAGAAGAAATTATCAGCTGACCTCATTTAGTACCAAAAATATAAACTTTAGCGTGACACACGTGATACTTTGAAGCATGAGTTACACTTCCAAGAAATACCAAGCTGCAACTTGAATTTTGGAAGATTTATCTTGACAAAATTCTACCATTTACTTCGCACAGTAAAAGTGTAACCATAAATGCATAGCAAAAACTGCATCTTTCACCCAGTGATCAGTAGGAACTGTCAGTGGTGAATATGATCTAAATTAGACACAAACACACCGTTTTCAGTGCTGTTCTCCACCTAAAATGAGATCTAAATAATCTGCAGTAAAATTTTTAGACCTGTAGCAAATCCTGCACAGAGGATAAAGGCCTAAAAGTGTTCTGACTCATTTGGCACATAAGGAAGTGGATTTTGGAATAGATGGAACTCCAGAAACAATACAAAAAAATCCAGTGTCCAAGCCTCCAAAAGATTACTGAATAGTGAAATGGAAAAAAACCTTCTGAAGAAGAAAAATTCATGGGCTTGTAGAAAAGCACTAAACTGGGCACTGGAGCTGAAAACTGGAGGGCAAAATGCAATGAGAGAAACTCTGGATATCCTCCTTCCTCCCCTACAGTAACTGAACCTCTTCAGCAGCCCATTATATGTTAGTGTTCTTAAAAGGTAACACAAGGAGAATATTTCACTTACATGAGGTCCTCAAAAGCAAACTGTAGCTGAATAAAAATCTTTTTTTCAGGGTATTTTTAAGGGCTGCATGAATGCAAGAGCAGCTACTCAGATACTGCATCTGTACCCAGCTGTTGAGAAGTTTATTTAGCAAAGCCATCAAAGCTTGATTAAAATTTAATGGGATGATGGGATAAATGTGGTGAGTCCACTGAGGTCTGAATTGCTGCCAGTATTGATTAACACCCTTAACAGCCCAGTGGGAATCCTATCAAAAACATATTTCAAATCTAAGCTATGGGAATCAGAATAAAGCCCTGGGTAACAACCATCCTATCAGTCAGATAAGTGTTTTATTTCCCTATATGCCAAGTGAATGAAACAAGATAGTGGAAAGTTGCCAAAGGATTGTACCTGGGAGCTTAAAAAAATGCTGAAAATATGAGGCCAGATTCTACCTGCTATAATTATATCAACCTAGCTGAATTTTCCAAAGGTTAAATATAGCTCATAGTCTGTATCTCGATGAGCTTAAATCAAAAACTTTTTGATGTATTGAAAGATAACAGTTTATAGATTGTAATGGGATACAGCTGGCATGGAAACTGATGCAGAAGTGATTAAAAGAGACTTGATTGAGAAAAGGCTCTTCTGCTGACAGTAAAAATGTAGTTGGTCCAACTGCAAGGCTGGCAGTGAAAAAATATAAAACTGAGCATGAGAAAAGAGAGAGGAGAACAGATGCAGTGGAGGATTCTGAGAAATATACAGAGGGAGAAGGAGGACAGAATAAAATTGCAGCTGATATGTTAGCAAGTTTGTCATTTCTTTAACAGTCAAGATAAGAAGCTTTAACTTTTTTGTGTCAAGGCAGAAGCCCAAAAAAACCTGAAGAGAGAATGGCAAAAGCGTGAGATTGTTTTAAACTCAGGCATTACAGCTATACTGGTAAGGCAAGTACTGAGACTTGGAAAGAGCAGACAAAAGGTTATGTTTTATGAAAAATCAGCCAAGCATGGTCTAGATTTGAAAGAGCAGAAATTAAAAAAGGAAGGAATGAAAGCTTGCAATCTGAGAAGACAAAAGGTTAAGGAAGGTGCTGCAGATGATTCTGAGGTTTGTTGAAAAAATGGAGCTGTTAAGGAGGACAAGGAGGAGGTAAAATCGAGAGCTTTGAGGGGTTGGTTTAGTTTGGTGCTTTGTTGTGGGGGTAGAGGGGGGCTTGAATGGTCATTTTGCAAAAGTCAGGTGCTGGCACTTTGTTCCAAGTCCTAATTCTACAGTTAGCTGTAAAAAGTAATCCAAACACGGTAAGTATGAAGAGTAATAAGTGTTGGCAACCAGCTTTGTAATTTTTTAATCAATTGAACAATTAGAATTAGTAAATATAAGGCCAACCCAGAAATCCCATGTGGCCTCATTACAAAAATACTGGCTAGAATCCCTGTCCTTCCTTTACAGGAAGCAGCTTAAAGTAGGTAAGAATATAATCTTTTGTCTCTCTTTGCTAAATTGCTGGATGGAATGAGTCTATTGAAAACATCTGTCACTGGTAGTCTGGGACTCATAGAAGTTGTGTCTCAACCCTCAGCTGAGTGTCCTCTGCAGAACCAGCTGCTCATCAGTGGCCTTGATGGTGACAAGGAGGGAGGGTGTGGCCCGATCACCTGGGGACAGCTGCCTCCACTTCGGCATGGAGATTTTAGAGACAGAAAACCTTTACTGCCCTGACATAAGACACTGACACGTTCAAGGGGCAAAAAATTGCTCTAAATCAGTTGTAAATAGCTGGTTTCAAAGAAGTGTCATTAAATGTGCTTTTTTGGGAGGTGGCATGGCATGGTGGCAGGTGTTGTTTGGCATGGCTCCTTAAATACAAATGTTGCTTGAGAAGTATAATAAGGCAGTGAGGTTTTTTAGCTGACAAGGTGTGTTGGTTTCTCCCTTTTACCATGTTTTTCTGGTTTTTGTCATAGTCTTTAAATATTCATATCCTGACTAGCTGGATATAGGCCCCCAATCATGGAATCATTATGGGAATGCTGAAATACTTTGCTGACCAGGGATAAAGCTAAGCATAGTTCAGCCTGTTGCTTTGCTGAATCTAATGAATTTGCTGAACTTCCTGTAAGCTTCTCCCTTATAAAAATCATCTTGCCTTAAATGCATGAGCTAAGCAATAGAAGTGTCCTGAATGCTGATCAGAAGTGGTTATTTGTCTGCAGCCCAGTGCTTTAAGTGTTGAAAGGGAAAATGGAAAGTTAACTTATTTGCAGGAGTTGTTTCTGTTTGGCTGTTCCTGTGAACATAAAAAGCCTGGGTCACTGAATAATCCATGAGAAGCTAAATGTCTGCCAGTTGAGGTCACAAAAATACTCCTGCAAGCAGTCTGCTATGAATGGTAGAGAGGGCAGGCCTAAACAAGGCAAAGAATCTGTAATCACATTTCTGTGCAGCTCCCCACTGCCACATAATTCAGGAGCTGTCTGGTGCAGGACATAAAGAAGTGTTAACTTTGATGCTGCAGATGGAGAAACCCAGCAAGGCTGCCCAGCTGGGCAAGCACAGTTAATGGCAAAACTCTTATTTACGTGTTCAACTCCAATAGATTTCAGAAGGTGTTAAGCAGTTTAATACATTCATGGGTCTGAGCTTAACCTTAATCTGCCTGGAAATTTTTGACAAATTTACATAACCCCTGAATTCCACCCCATTTAATCTCGTGTTCAGAGATTAGGTGTTAGGTGCACAAGCAGCATGAGCTAACCTTTTTTCAGGTTATTTTGGGATTTTTTTTTAAACAAACAAACCCTCCCCCAAAAAAATACCATAAAAGTGAGTTAACAGCAGTACCTCAATGCAGACAATTAAGGCTGAGACAATAAAAAGAGGATTCTTTGTTTCTTGGGGCCACGGAGTCATAGGTGAAGAGTTTTGTGTCCTTTCTCATTCTGGTACTAAAAACGGTGTTGGGGGAAGGCGTTCATAGTAACCAAGCGTGAAAGCAATTAAACGTTGTCAGTGGGAAGGCTGTGATACGTGTGAAAATGTGGAGGAAAGGGGGATAAGCTGCACAATAAGAGATGTGATGGGATGCACTCCCAAGCAACTTAAGCCCTTGAAAAAAACAAGCTTGCAAGTGGGCAGCTCTGCTGGATGGGTGACAGAAGTATTTTAAGTAAGAGCTGTGGTTCCCATGGCCGGAATGAAACAAGTGGGGAGCAGCTGTGTCCTTTCTTCCCTTGCAGAAGCACGACGGGCACTTCACGGTGATCCAGCTGGTTGGAATGCTGCGGGGCATCGCCTCTGGCATGAAGTACCTGTCGGACATGGGCTACGTGCACCGGGACCTGGCTGCCAGGAACATCCTGGTCAACAGCAACCTCATGTGCAAAGTCTCCGATTTTGGCTTGTCCCGGGTGCTGGAGGACGACCCCGAAGCTGCCTACACCACAAGTGTGAGTTTCTTTCCTAATTGCAATTTCTTACCTAGTTGGAACAGCTGATTGCCTGGTGCTGCTTTCATTCCCGGTTCAGAGCTGTCGTGCCGTAGGAAAAGCAGTTGGAGTTGGCTTTGTTCCCTTCTCACTCATGGGATTCAGCAAACACGCTGGCAGAGCTAAGGGAAGTGGTTTTGATTTTTGGCTAAGGGACGTGTAGTAAACTTTGGCAAAAGTTTATTTTAAGCAAATGTGCAAGTGTAAGTGGGAGACCTTTTTCGCTCTTCTTTGCGGTTTTGTTTGCTGTGGAGGGTCTTTTCCCATGTTGTTTCTTATTCTGGCAATTTGTGTTCATTTCCAAGGATATGTTTGTGAGAGATAGGAGAGAGAATCTTACCAGCTTCACTGTTGGAAGCACACTATTAAGCCTTGCATTCATAAATTAGAATTTTAATTTTATTTCACCGAAGTTTACCTTCTGGCAGGACATGTAGGACCTTCCTTGCACGGTTTAGGTCTCAGTTTTTTAATACTTGATTCCTTATGTGATGTAAATAAACTGTTACAGTGGCAAACAGGATTTGGGTGAGAGGAGTTGGGGTGGGTTTTTTTGGTTTGTGGTGGTGTATGGGGTGTTCCAGTGAAGTGAAAAATTCTTGAACATGAAGAAGCTTGTTCAAATGACAAGTCCCAATACACCATTTTTTCCTGATACCAAACTACTACTGGAATTTCAGTTCTAATTATGATCACAACATCTAATTGCAAGCTGATTTTTGAGTAAATTTCCTCTCTATCATTTAAACTAAAACCATTTCAGATCCAGAGTGCATTTTCATTACTACTCTCACAAAATGTGCAGAATTTGTAAATTCCCATGATAGGGCACAGTGACAGAATTGTAATAGAGAAGATAAATGAACATTAAATAATTTATTTTACCCTTTTTTTTCTATTCCACTTTAAAAAGTGATGTATGGCCAAAATAAGGAACTCATCTAATTTCTCTGTACTGCAGTAAGTATTGTGGTGCATTTACTAAATTCAATTTAGATATTGTAATGGGATTATAGATCTTATATATTTATATATGTAGAATATATATTTACTTTTAGTTTAGGCCTAAAATAGAGGTGATTTTGCTTGCATTTGTTAGAAGTTCTAGACAGAATGGCAAGCTGACTTAGAGGAAAACAAGTCACTTTGCAAGGTTTTCTATTGGTTTTAATGTGCAAGCTGGGGGGAAAAAAGACCCCAGATTTTACTTTATAGCAGAGATTTCCTTCATTTAGGTCTCAAAACCTCTTTTGCTTCACACTGCTTCTTAGTAAGAGGCTTGAAAGGGAAGATAAACATCACTGCAGCTTGACAGGCTCTCCCATTGAGGGCTGAGCTCGCTGATGGGGAGCTCAGCTGGCACCGAGTGCCCCAGGGACAGGAGTCAGGTGCCAGCCCCCACTCTGAGCCCGGGCTAATGGTCCCAGCTGGTGGGAGGCACCGGGACTGGCCAGGCAGCCCCTCTCCCAGTGAGGTACAGGAAAGATACCAAATGGGAATAGAAGGCTTTCAGCTATTATTTATCCTGTAATTTTCTGCTGGATGCCGACATAGAACAATCAGTTTTACAGAGTAGTTAGTGCCTGTCCTGTTCATCATGGCCAGAGCTGCTTTTAATCAAGAAGTGCTATGTTGTGAAAAAACTAATCAGTGCCATGACATATTCCTTTTTTCCTTTGTCTGTGCTGAAGTACTTCCTTGAAACATGGAACAGGCTTTGTTGAAATGCTCCCTGTTCACCCAGCTGCTTAACATGAGAGCCTGTTGTAGGTGCAGAGCTCAGACGTGCCTCAGAGCCACTGCTCCAAGCGGCCAAGGCTGCAGCCAGGTGCTGAACTTCCAAATGCTGCTGAGCAGGTGCCTAGAGCATTTTCATTACTAGCAGGAGGCCATCACAGGGGCTGATGGCCAGTGGCAGGTCCCTGTGTCAGCCAGGCCATGAACCCCCCAAAGAAGATCAAAAAGTGTTGAAACTAAGGTGGGAAAATGCTGTGTCCCATTATGATATGAACTGAGAACTTTTTACGTGGGAAGAATTCAAAGCAACGGAGTCAGGTATAAGGGGAATGAAAAGCATTTCTAATCACTTATTCCTTCAACTCCAGCTTTCCTGTCCTTGTGAGTGGGTCCTCACACACTGACTGTTTATCCTTGTGGTAGAGCCTGCCCAGTTCTTTCTGTCACCTCTGGTCCTTGGGAAGTGTCCTTCCCTCATTCCTGAGGGCAGACTGACAGCTGCAGTCCATGCTCTGTGCTACACTCACTCTGAATGAACTGGGGACAGCCAGCTTTCTGTGGGGTGCTCTTGCCTTCCATGGGCTCCATCCTCGGGGTCTGGTTTCCCTGGAGCAAGTCCAGCAGGTATTTCTGCAGGAGCACTCAGCAGGAAGTCAAAAGCCCTGTCAGTTTTTAAAAGGGCTCAGCACAACTCTGACCAAAATAGAGTGGGGACACAAAGAAAGAAAGATTTGTCACAGTGGCTGTGGGGGACTCAGGGAAGGCTTTCATGGTAACAGAAGGGACTAGAAGCCCACACTGGGTGCCAAATCCTCTTGCAGCTCTCACTGCCCATCATTTTGGCACTGACCTTTTTCCCCCTCCTGAACATCTTGCCAACAGCAGGCCATGGGTATTCCTAGAGGATTTTATAGCATCTCTTCAGTTCCATACTGTGCTTTCAACATGTGAAGGTTAAACTGGCAGTGTTCTCTCAAAGATTCTGGTGCTTTTGGAATTCATGTTACCTCTCCACAGAGATTTTTACTGATAACAGCCCCGTACCTGTAACTGGAAGAAATCCACAGAGTGGGTCTGCATATTGAATAGTGGTATTTTTAGCCTCACATCTCCCAGTTACAGCACTGTCAGTGCTCAGAGGAAACTGATTATTTTATCTTCCCCTTTTTGTCTTAGTCCTGGTGTCAGAAACTGAATGGTACAATTGGATGTTTTCTTTGGAAATCATCTGTAATACACTGTAAGCCAAAAATAGACTTTTATATCTATGATGCAGTGGTCAATTATTGTGTGAATGTATTTTTTTTTTTGTCTTCCAGCCTATTGAGACAAAGGATGTAAATATGTCTTTGATGAGAGAGTTTTTAGGAAATAAAATATTGATTCCTGTTTGCTACCTCGAATCAAAAAAATTACAGCAAGATATCATTTTAGAATAGGAAGGAGGAATTAAAAGCCAGGAACATTTGACTGCAAATCTTTGTGTTCCAGATTGATCAGGAAAAGATAAAGCAAAGTTTGGGGTAACTGAGTACTATATGGGTTTTGCCTTTGGAGACAAAACTTTCATTTTTAGTAATGGTTTCCAAGGCAACAGTTGGTCATAAAAAGATATTTTTAGTATATAAACAAGCATTTCTGTCAATACGGAGGACATCTAGGCTCTTGCATCCCTGCTTTTAGATAGGCTGTGTTAGATGGTGTAGATTAATTTAGTTTAAAACATGGTCAGGATTCACATGTATTTCAAAAGGAACCACATGGCCCCAGAACAATTCTTTACATACAGAAAAATATTTATAATCAAAACAGGATTTGTGGCACTACTGCAAAAAGGACTAAACTGGTATTTCTCTTACAGGTGACACCTTAATAGTCTGCATTAAATCTGATTTTTAGCAAGACAAAAAGCTGCTACAAATGTAATTATATGATAAAGAAATGTATTCTAGTTTTCTTTTATCAGCTTTATTTCTGAATACATTCTGAGTTCATTCATTCAGCCTTACCATATGNTATATATATATATAATATCTTAATATTGCCTAGGTATTTACTTTAAGGTCAGAATTAATCATGGACTGTAGAGTAAATTGGTAATTGGCAACCATTGAGAAAAAGAACCTGCAAAGGTCTGCATTAACCTGTTTTATTGAAAACTCATTGGTGACCTGAGGTTGAGCATAAGTGGTGTCAACTCTTTAACTCCTTGTGTGACATGACATGAAGGATCTGGAGCACCAGTGNCTTTTTCCCCCTCCTGAACATCTTGCCAACAGCAGGCCATGGGTATTCCTAGAGGATTTTATAGCATCTCTTCAGTTCCATACTGTGCTTTCAACATGTGAAGGTTAAACTGGCAGTGTTCTCTCAAAGATTCTGGTGCTTTTGGAATTCATGTTACCTCTCCACAGAGATTTTTACTGATAACAGCCCCGTACCTGTAACTGGAAGAAATCCACAGAGTGGGTCTGCATATTGAATAGTGGTATTTTTAGCCTCACATCTCCCAGTTACAGCACTGTCAGTGCTCAGAGGAAACTGATTATTTTATCTTCCCCTTTTTGTCTTAGTCCTGGTGTCAGAAACTGAATGGTACAATTGGATGTTTTCTTTGGAAATCATCTGTAATACACTGTAAGCCAAAAATAGACTTTTATATCTATGATGCAGTGGTCAATTATTGTGTGAATGTATTTTTTTTTTTGTCTTCCAGCCTATTGAGACAAAGGATGTAAATATGTCTTTGATGAGAGAGTTTTTAGGAAATAAAATATTGATTCCTGTTTGCTACCTCGAATCAAAAAAATTACAGCAAGATATCATTTTAGAATAGGAAGGAGGAATTAAAAGCCAGGAACATTTGACTGCAAATCTTTGTGTTCCAGATTGATCAGGAAAAGATAAAGCAAAGTTTGGGGTAACTGAGTACTATATGGGTTTTGCCTTTGGAGACAAAACTTTCATTTTTAGTAATGGTTTCCAAGGCAACAGTTGGTCATAAAAAGATATTTTTAGTATATAAACAAGCATTTCTGTCAATACAGAGGACATCTAGGCTCTTGCATCCCTGCTTTTAGATAGGCTGTGTTAGATGGTGTAGATTAATTTAGTTTAAAACATGGTCAGGATTCACATGTATTTCAAAAGGAACCACATGGCCCCAGAACAATTCTTTACATACAGAAAAATATTTATAATCAAAACAGGATTTGTGGCACTACTGCAAAAAGGACTAAACTGGTATTTCTCTTACAGGTGACACCTTAATAGTCTGCATTAAATCTGATTTTTAGCAAGACAAAAAGCTGCTACAAATGTAATTATATGATAAAGAAATGTATTCTAGTTTTCTTTTATCAGCTTTATTTCTGAATACATTCTGAGTTCATTCATTCAGCCTTACCATATGAAATATTTTCTTCTTTCCATAATAGTAGTTAGAGAATTGATTTATTGCATTGTATTTCCTGAATCACTTTGTAAACTTTATGGGTCTGATTCTTCTCAAGCCCATTGGGTGAAATAACCCATCCAGGAAGATTTCAGACTTAGTAGATTCATTAGAGGAAAAAATATTGATGCCAGTAATCTTTATAAATACTAGCAAGTAGCAGAACTTTAGAAGGTTCAGGATGGATTCCTGATTCATATTTTTTGACTTAGTTACGTACTTTCCACATTGCAAGACACTTTCAGGTTTCCCTGAGTAGTACACAGGTTTGGAGAGAGTAAGTTTAATTTGCTGAAAAGTAAAACAAGATGCAAATGATTTTCCAATTAATTTGGGTTGTTAAGCAATAGTTTCTGAACAACCTCTGTGCTATGGCAAGCACAGATATNCTTATTGCTCTCTACACCTCCCTGGAAGGAGCTGGGTGGGGTTCAGCCTCTGCTCCTGGTAATGAGTGACAAAACGAGAGGAAACGTCAAGTTGCTCCAGGGGAGGTTTAGATTGGATGTTAGAAAAATAAAATACCCTTCCAAGGCTACTATGTGAGATTATAATATTATTTGCCAGACTAGAGCTACAGACCTCAGTGGGATCCCAAAGGGGCTGTCTTTGGGTAGGTCACTTGGTGCCATCCTGCCTCATCAGGATTCTTGTGCTCTTGTGCAGGAATCCAGCTGCTGGCTGTCCCCAGACACTGCAAGTCCCCGCTCTGAGCTGGGCACCACCTGCTGAGGGCAAAGCTTTGCCTTCAACTGCAGTGTGACAGCAGGGATTACTCTGCTGGGACTCTGGCACACACATAGACATTTTGAAGTAGCCAGTTAATATCTCAGAGTGTGGGCAGGAAGCAAGTTAACCAGACCTGTGCTGGTGTGCCCAGCCTGCAGCCGGTGGGAGAATGGCAGTAACTGGTTTAAAGTGTGTGGTGGGATTTGTGTCCCCTGGTGGTGACATCAGCCATCTAGCCATGAGTGCCAGCTTCAGCTGCATCCATTCCCTGCTCCCAGAGGATGCCTGGGGTTGGAGACTCTGCATATGCCCCTTCCAGCCTCTGTCATCTGTTGTGGTGGCCTGGACAGAGCATCCTCAAGGACAAGTAGCCAACAGGTGAAGGAGTAGCCAAAGGAAGGAGTGTCTTGGAACAAAAGACTTTTTGCCTTTTGGGCTGTACCAGTGTGAGGTGTGATGACTGAATTAGTAGCTGTGTGTTTGAAAGTAACAGAAATCCCAAACTGAGCCATTCAGTGCGGGGTGTGGTGCTTTGCTATTTACTTGGGTTGTTTGTAGAGGCCCCTCAAGGTGAAAATATGTCTGTGACAAAATTTAAACGTTTGGAAACATTAATTTTCAAATTCTTTCTTCAGCTTTTATCCTGCTGTGATCCCAAGTTAATCTAAGAGGTTTTCTGGTTTATTAAACCCTCTTTAAATTTAGTAATAGAAATAAACAGGCTATAAAAGACCACAACAAAGGCAGACCCTTAGGAGGAAGGTCCCAGGACAGGAATTAAACATAAATGTAAAATTAAACTCTCTCCATGTTTTGTCAAACTTTGTACTTCTGTGAGTACTTACTTCCACAGTTATTTGAGTTCTGAGAACGCATACAAAAAAGCATGCAAATTTGCATTTAGATGTGCAGAAATTAAAAAGGAGCTTAATGGTTGAATTTAATTATAAAACTTAATCTCATCCCTGCTTTTTTTCTTCCACACCGCTCCAAGTAGGAACTCCAAATATGGATTTGGCAGAGAAATACAGTTGGAAATTTGCATTTCACTTTTTCATTCCCAAAATTATGATGTTGATGAATTCAACACAAGTTTGTCCTAAGATTTTGGCTGTAAAAAAGATGGTATTTTGTACTTCATTCCTAATGTGGCTTTCAAACAACATCCATCATTCATTGTAATCCAATTTAATTTCAAATTAGAAGACTATATTGTAGTGTAATCAATCTAAAGGACACTGCCTTTAAAGATTTGCAAGCTCTGCCTTTCTTTTAGCTTGGATTTCAGCTTTTTGTCTCTCTGGCTCCTCCCATTTTCATATTAACAAATTCGAGTTTTAAACTCCACATGTATGTGCTTTTGCTGTTTCTCAGGTTGACTCTCTGAACATCTCTTGGTGGTTTTATTTACAAATGTTTTATAGGATTGAGAATGAACTACTTACAGATCTGTAGTGCTGCTGCTCTTGGGGATCTTTGCATCTTAGGAGATAGTTGATGAATCTGTTTGTGACGTTTCACCCTGAAGGTGATTGCATTTTTTCCCCTCACAGAGATTCACAAGTGTCAAGTCTGTCTTTGGGGTAAGAGTCAAAACTTGCCAGCATTCAATCCATACAAAGAGGCAATGTTACATCTCTGAGCAAATCTTAAGTAGCTGTGCAAGGACAGAGGAGGTGGGAAAACTCAATGCACTCACAAATAATTTCTAAAGTAAGAGTTAAAAGAGGATTATGAATCTCAGAAAGCCTACAGGTGGTATTTTTGAAAATACATGGGGCCAACCAAGGCACCAAAGTTACTGACCTCTCAGCTGGGCATGAAAACCTTGAAAAATGGTCTGTGCACACTCTTGCCCTTGGAAACCAGCCCAGCAAATGTAAACAGTACATGTTGTGGATGTGTACACATGCACTGCATACTATGAGCAGTCATTTTGTTGTTAATTCCTTCTACTGTTAATAGATTTTTTTAAAGCTAACAATTTTCAGAATATTAATCTAATTTCAGACACAACTGGGTTTTTTGCCCCATATGGATTTGATTCTGTGCATTTATAATTTTTAATGAGAATTGTCATTTTCAAACTACAATTGAAGAAGCTATTGTAAACATGCAGAACATGCTTATACATTTTTAGTGAGATCTTTATTCACTCATAACAATACTATCCACATTTAAGTGTAAAAAAGTAGGTGTGCTGACACAAAGCCAAAGTTATTGCTCTGTTGCTACTTCTGTGAATGAATGTGATCTTGAATGCTTGTTTTGTTTGTTGCAAATGAAGGATCACAGTTCACTTAGGATTTTAGTATTCAATGTATCAACCAAGGTGCAGTAAATCATAAAATATCTTTCCTGTGCTGGAACACACCTGCACTGTGCACAGCTCACAGATATACTGTTTAATGAGCTGCAAGGCAGTCCATTAAGGTCAAAGCAGTTGCTTTCAGTAGCATGTCAGCTGACAGTAATTCCCATAGGTTATGGTATTTTGATATATAGAACGAGCAGGACAATCTCTTGAAAGCCTTGAAAAAGAATGTAGCTTACTCATGTAGATGTTGGGGTTTTTTTTCTCATTAAAAACTACTGGTACCTTTCAAAGATGAGTTAAGAAACTATTATAAGATTTGTTTACTGTGTGCTTACAAGAGGTAAGTAATTCACTGGCAAAAGAAAACCATTCAGCTCCAGTGAGCCAAACAGCTCAGCTCTAACTCCTTTATTTAGTTATTGGTAGGTGAAAGGAAGTAAGATCTGGATGATTTTTCATTTTCATTTGTCATACCACTCTCAATGGGAATTTATGAGCCACATTAAATACCACTGTAAAAAGTAACTACTCTGCATGCAGGCATATAAAACTTCTGGGTTGAAAATGTGAAGCACTTGGCTTCATCAGGCTTTTGTAAAGCATCATAATTAAATCTTGACATATTCCATAGCAGGATGTCTTATGTCCATGAGTATAATTAAATAAATTCTTGACTCCAGTCAAAAAAAAAAAAAAAAACAAAACAAAAAAAAAAAAACCAACCACCTGTTGGACTTGGTTATTTAAAAGCAGTCAGTTGTTCAGGCACAGTTCAGGTGCATATTTCAAAGCTCACATGGAAGGAGCTTGGAGAGGAGGAGACTCATCCTGTGCCTTGAGCTGCTGTTGATCATTTTTGTTTCTGTCTCATTTCCCCTGCTGTGGTCTGTGTTGCACTGAGCTGGCTCTGTCAGCTGGAGAGCAGAGTTATGACCCTGGAAGAGATGGAAGATTCTCAGCAGCACTGCTAGATTGTGATGAAATCCTGTTTATTTTTCAGAATTGGGAATTCCTGTGTGCTAAAGATCTGACATATGGTTGCACTGTCTTTTAAGGGGTGGAGGGTTTTCTGACTGGTTCCTGAGGAATTACCCTACATTGTATTTGCATGTGACTGTCTAGGCCTGTGTTTCTTAATGACTGTCATCAATTTGAAATCTATCAAATGAGAAAGAGGCAGTAAAACTTCAGAAACACTATTTATGTTCATGTTCCACAAAAATAAATGGTAACACAGAAAACAAATTCTGTTAACTTAGCAAGGACTTGACCCTAATTGATTTTAACCTGGAATTCTGATATGCAGTCTTCAAAACACAGGTCTAGGGAAAACCAAGATTCCTTTTCTTCTTTTACTTATGTGAAGAGAGCAAGTGGGGACTTTTGGGGGGCAAATATCAGCATTATGGCTATATTGAGTCACCATCCCTGGAGGTGTTTAAAAGATCTGTGGATGTGGTACTTAGGGATGTGTTTCAGTGATGAACAGGTGGTGATGGGGAAATGAGTGGACTTGATGAACTTAGAGGTTTTTTCCAAACTAAATGATTCTATGATTCTGCCTGCTTCTCTGGGTAATGTTGTACATCTGGGAGGGTTTAGGATACATGAATGCTGGAAGAGTTCACAGATAAAAAAGAAGTATCTTTCCATATTGCTCAAGTACTCTTTATATAAAGAATCTGGCAAAGGGTAGATCCAGTGAAATATGAAAGGGGGGAGTTCTAGCTTAGTATGATTTTTGCTTTTGTGTTTAGATGTGCAGTGCTGATGTTTCATAATCTCTTCTGGGGGAACCTGTTGCCTGATTGCTGTTGTGTCAAGGTTTTGGTATTCACTTCAGCTAGAAGAAGGAAGTCAAAAAAATGCACATCTCACATGCTGATGAATTTTTCTGCTCACTTTGATACTAATTCAAATATTTCTCCTGTACATGATGTCAAAGTTGTTGTAAATGGGAATCTGTAATTACAAGGTAGCAAGGTAGACACATGTGTTAAACTACTTTCATATTTCTGTCATAGAAATGTTAACTTGGTAACAAGACTGACCTAGTTATTTACCTAAATAAATCCCCAGTGAAACCAACCAGAGGAATTTCCACTGACCATGTAGGAATTGTGATTTGCCCTAAATCAAAAGGCTAACTACAGTAAGAAGCTTTTCACTGTTGCCTGTTTGCTTACAAGAGTGAAAGCTAGATTATTTTCATTCATACACAAGCCCTTGGGAATCTCGCTTGTGCGCTCTCCTTGTCTATCAGATTTTCAAAACTTTGCAATGATAAACTTTTAGTTCCTTGCATTCTTTTTTAGTCTTGCTCTTTGGCAGACTTTCAGGATAGCAGCCTCTTGCCCAGCTGTGAGTTCTTCCCTTGGTTATGGGGGGGGTTGGAAGGGGAGGGTGAGTCACAGTTTGCAGTTTCTGGTTTTCCCTTTAAGCAGAATGTCGCAGGAATATTGTGGCACGGTGCTGGTCTCTCTGAAAAACGTGTTAGATTGGTGTGACTCTGATAAATCTAGCTCAGACATCACAGACTTTGCTCAATACTTACTCGGGCAAAACTCCTCTTGAGGCCAATGGAAGTTTTGCCTGACTAAGCACTGTGGGATTTTGCCCTTAGTATCTAAAATATTTGATCTGTTCCTTGTGCTTTTGGAAGTGCTCTAGAGGCAAATCTGGTATCTTGTCCTTGACTGCCCCACTGTGGCTGTATCCTCATCAGCTTAAAGGGTTGCAGATTCTTGTGCCTCCCAATATTAAGCATTTCTTCATTGACAGAATATTTAAAAAAAAAAAACTGCACAACTTCATATTTATTATATTCAAAGTAATTCCAAAATCTATGTGCGGTAACTGTGTGCATTAGTGCATGAAAAGGAAATTACATTTTTGTGTTCTGGACTCCTTGTTCCACTTTTTTCTGCTCTAGAGCTACAGAATTTTGTTTTCAGTTGTAAGGGCTGGGGGGGGAAGAATCTTTACTCTTAAGAGTAATCTCATGGCTTTTTGTTGTCTCCTATAAAATATTTCACAGGTTCATATCACTGCCTGTCCCACAGAGGCCTTTGGTTCACAGTTCAAATGTCATAAATCCATTCAGTGAGGACCAGGGTCAGTTGTGTTGAGTGGAAGATGAGGCAAACTGAGTCATTAATAAACTCAAATTCACTACTATCTTGAAATAGTTTTGTTTGCAGGTAAGGCATTAAATGAACATGCTTAACTGCCCTCACAAAGAAATTTATGGTATTTGGATATAAAGAAGGATATATAAAGACTTGAACCCACATGGAAGATCTAGTTTTCTTCTTAGTAATGTCACCGTGCTTAATGTTATGATTTTTCACTGTTTTTCTAAAATTAGCTGAAGTGCCTTTTGAGATGAGACTTACAATCTCCCATAACACCACATCACTGACTGTGCTTTCATTTCTACTCTAATTTCTATCTGCCTCTGTCTTCACTCTCAGTGCATTACCTATTAGTGCTTCCTCTGTTTCCTCTTTTCATTGTATCTTGTTTTATACCAGACCCTCTGGAACTGGAACTATCACTTTTTTTTTTCCATTAGGCACTCTGCTTTTCATTTAAATTCCCTCTTGAAGATCCATATCTGAGGGTTTACTACAAACCCTTTTGAATAAAAATGCAGTCACCCTACTCTTTATTTAAAAAAAGAGCTCTATGGTAAATCTCATAATAAATGTGTTGCACATCTTAGAAGCTTGCTTATCCTTACTCAGGCTGAATAACTCCCAAATCTTCCGAACTTCTCCTGAAATAAATACTCCTAGATGTGGATAATGTGTTATCCAGCATGAACAATTATCTTGAGCTCTTTTTCCCACTGTAGCTGTCACAGCCTGTACAAAAGAACACTTGGTAAACAACCAGTTGTAGCCTAAGAAGAACATGCTAGAACCATTTCTGCAAAATGAGGAAGCTGGGAACAGTTATAAAACATTTGCCTCTCTTTACAGAGCCTCCCTTAAATTCATCATTATAACACACACAGTGAACTCCAAGAAAATATTAATTTCATGCCCAAATCCTGCAAGTCAGCCAGCACACTTAGCCATTCCTCTTATTTCAGCCTCTTTAGCAGTGTCATGATTATAGATTAATTTCTTTTATTTTAAACACAGTGAGGCTTTTCAGTGCTGATGCACTCCCAGAATTACAGGAGCAGTACCATTGATTAAATATGTAGGCACACACACTGTTCATAATAATTTTTTCCTGGAGAAGCATGGAATGTCCGTCAGCCTGGCCCTGGTTTCATTCTGTATCAGTGAATAAGCCTTGCACAATCATAGTAGTGTCACTTTTGTGTTATGTTTAATGTACTTAAATCCCTTTCTCTGAATTGATGACTGAATTTTTCAGCAGATTATTAATGAAACTGTTGGTTACATGAAAGTACCTAATGTGAAGAGACACTCTTCAGCCTTTTCTATAACAAGCTAGAATAATTAATTCAAGTTGCCAAATAATGTATTCAACAACATCTTTAAGTAAATGTTCTTGATACAAAATTTAATTTGGTCTTTGTTCTCTTGGTCTGATTTTTGATATAATTTTCTCAGGAAAAGCTCTCTGACTAATCTTTTCCTAGTAAGTTTAGTACAGTTCACTACAGGAGTGAAGTAATTCAAATGTGTTTTTAAAGTAAACAGCTCCTGTGCTGGGGCTGTGGTTTACTCAGCATACTTTTCAAATGTGCAGGTGCTGATTAGGGATGAAAATGTATTCCCAGAAGTTGGGAGAGCTTGTGTGTATCTGTCTTGAGTAACAATGATTCAGTTGTATTGTTCTAAATTGAAAGAATATATCATATATTGGTCTAGATTTCCTCAGTAAACATTTGGAGTTGTAAAAAGGGAAGGAAGTCAATAGAGCACCCTACAAATCATCCAGGGAAGTTAAGGATCCCTATTCCAGCATCTCTAATTAACACTGTGTAATTACACACATTTAATTCTGTATTTTATTCATTTTGTGTGCTCAACTGTATAGCCTTAAAATTTTGTTTTGCAGAATGTCCAGTTTAATATGTCATGTAAAAAATATTCCTATAGCCAGCTCTTCTGGATAAGAATGGAAGCAGGATTGCCACAGTCTCCGTTGGCTTTAGGATCAGAGATAGGCATTGAATTGGGACTTGCTTCCATGTGCTAACTGAAATAACTCTTGGCTTTCTCTTGTACTTGCACTGGAGTAAGTCAACAGCATTTCTGCTCATGTTTTTGTAGTGAGCCTGGCCTTGTGCATTTGCCTGTCTCCTTCTCAAGATTTCATCTCTGCACCTTGTTCCTTTGTGCTGGAGACAGACTGGTGCTGGGTATTGCCACTAAAACAGGAAGGTGTGCTTTGTACCATATAAATTGATTATTTCTTGTGAACAATAACTTTCTTGGACTACGCCTTTTTTTGTATCAGAAAGATTGAAAAGCTTTCTGGGATTCCTTTAAACAAATTCTCTGGTTTTTTTCATGGTACAGCAATGTCACAATAAAAGCAGGTATAGAAAAAAGAGAGCAAATAGAAAGATACACAACAGCTGTGACTAACAAAAGGAATATATTTCGTTGCATAGTATTTCTTCTGAAATTTGCTCAGTTTATAGAATAAAAGGGGAAAAACCCCACACCACAATACACTGTAAATTATTCAATGAAATGAATGCACACTGTGTGTGCAGACTTTCTTTTCAGTCTTTTCTAAATGAGAGCTGCCAAATGTTCATGAAACTATCATGCTCATAAATTGTTTAGCAGATCTGCTACACTCTTCTTGAAAGAAATATGCTGGGATCCATTGCTTCAGTAATTTGTTGAGGTTTTAATATGTTTTTTTCTTTCCAGTTGCATACAGAACATTTGGCCTCCGTCAGAAATAGAACCATAAGTAACATGTGCTTCTCTGGTTAGGAGAGAGCAGTGAGGGGTCTTGTATATATTTTTGGCAACAACTAACTCCACAGAATAGTAATATCCCATTGGTATGTGTAGGTGACAGAATAATCTAAAAGGTCATTTTGACATGCAGAAGATACCAGGTTTCATGGTTAAATATTTTAATTCCAGCAGGGCTTTAAGTCCATATTGGAAATTGAGGAGAAAAGGCTTGTGACAGGACCCTGAGTCAGCCAGAACGTCAGGCAAAAAAATGCAGATCTTGCTTGAAGATTAGGCTTAGTCAGGAACTTTATGAATTGTGACAGCCCCTTCTCATCTCTAGGAAGTTCTTCCTCTTCTCCTGAGATTTGGCTGCCAGATCATCACAAACTTCTCGAGGCTGTTTCTTGCCTGCCACATCTTCCTTTCTTCTGTGTCTCTCCCTGAGCACAATCAGTGGCAGCCCAAGCAAAGGGGCCTCAGAAGTAAAGCTGGAGGAAACCTGGAGCCCTCCTCAGGGCTTTCACCTAAAAACCCAAAGAAAAATGAAAATATGTATCTTACAGGATTGCTGCCTTCTTCCTGCTCTAAAAAGACATATTATTGCTCCTGACTGGATGACTGGCATAACAAGTAGCAAAAAATGTTTGTATTAGTCAGCTGTACATGATGGGATGTTCTTTGCTAATCTCTGCAGTGAAATAGAAATATCCGAAGCTCATACAAAATTTTAAGTAAAGACTGATGTGGCATGCCAAAGATTCATCAAAATAGAGATGACTACCTCAGGCTCTGAAAGTTCTGCCCAGAAGGTCTGTTCCATTAAGAGAAATAGCAACATTGCATGCTTCAATTTGTGTGCAAATTTAATTACAGCAGACGCACAGGCTGGGCCCCACAAACTATTGGCATCTCACTTGTCAGAACGGGTGATTTTACTCTGAGTTATCTTTCTTTGGGAAGCATCAACTGCTGGAGTGATCATGGCACTGAAATACTGGTGCTTTTCACAAAAAACCTTAAAGACGTGTCTCTTAAAAATTCCCCCTTATGGCAATGATGAGAGAGACAGGGAGACATGAGATGGGCAAAGAATCCGAATTTATTGTGGACTCCAAATGCTTATATACTGTTTTAGGAAGGCTAGTAATGTTTTACTACAATGATTGGGTTAAACATCACATAAACAAATTTATGCATTTTACAACATTTCTTGCTTGCAGAGGTTGATGTAATTTTCTTTTTCCGGTAAATCCGTCTGATGTAATCCTCAAAGCTCTGTTTGCTCTTGCCAAATCTTATCAAATCTCTTATGCTAACCAGGTCCATCATGTCTTGTGTATCCCAACACCCCCTCAAAGTACTTGTTCAAAATACAGTGAACTTTTTGCCAGTTGGGCCATGTTTTTTTCATGGGAGATTAGGCTGGGACAAGCATTGATGAGGAACCTACCTCTCTACACCCAGTATCTTTCCCTAATGCTAGAGAGATGTGTATTTTGATAGATTTTTGGTGGGAGAGAGCTGTTTTTCATAGCTGATATGCACACAACTCTTGCTGCTGGCTGTGCAACACCAGTTTTAGAGCCCATCCCAGCTGTTTAGGGCTCCTGCAGGTTTCATTGACATCACACACTTTTATTTGCAGTTGCTGTCTTGCTGACATCTCCATGGAGCAAGCTGTTCATTGCTCATGAACAATTCCTTCATGTAGGCACACGTGTTGTTTGCTTTATGTCAGAGTCCTTCAAAATACCAATTCCCAGTTTTCTGTCTTACTTAGGTTTTATAGGCCAGTATCTTTCAGGAGCACAGCAGAAGTGAGACCCTGTGAGGGTTATTCATGCACTTATGAGCCATCACATTCATCTCTTTTCTACCCGGCTACCAAATATAATTTCACAGTTTTTTCCTGCTTCTAAGTACTTCTACCTGCCTTGTTGTTTGTAAGAAAATATGCCTTTTGTCATAACAGGGAAAACAACAAACAAATCTTCAAAGAAGAAAATCTTCTGGGATGAGGCATGAAAATCACATGGATTTTTTCCCTTTTCCCTAATTTTGCCTCTTTCACTTTTGGTTCCTGCTTTGTGTCAGCTTATCAAAAGTACAGAGTAGGTGAGGGGACTTAGCTGATCTTGCTGCTTACTTATCCAGGGTCATGACAGTGTGGATAAAGCAAACTACAATGTTTATCCTAGAAATGGACCAAATGCTGTGTGTTCATTGGAACATCTGTGAGTTTGGCTCGATGACAAGTCCCAGAGCAACACAAGAAACCCATTTTCCTCCTGCAGCTTAATAGTGCTGATGCATGTTTAATCAAATTAATGGTAAGAGGAATAAGACTTAATAGAAAATACAAAAAAAAAAAAATCCAAGCCTAAAATAGGAAACTGAATTTCCATTATGAAACCTAGCATGCAAAATGCATAACAGAAAAAGAAGAATTATCAGCTGGTCTTTTGAGCTAAACTGAATAAAGAAAATAGAACAGATTGTGTGATCTTAGAGCTTGAATACCATTCTGCTGGTTTTGTGGTGTTTACAAAATCAGAGGTAGGAGATCAACACCACTGTACTTTGGGATATGCAACACAGTGTTGCACTGAGGAAAAGGTTTGATTTATTATAGTGAATATGATTCATTATTTAACAGCCTAGAGGTTTATATGTGTTTCTGTGGCTTAATAACTTCAGCAACATTTCTCCATTGCATGTGGAATATAATGCAGGACTGGTAAGCATTGTAAAGATTGCTCCAAGGTGGAATTGTGAGAGGTAATACCTTTTTTTTGAGTCCCATAGTTTATCCTTTTCTGGCTAGGCGTGTACTGAGAATAATTGTGATTTTTCCATACCAAACTAGAACTGGTTCTGCTTTGCCTATAACTATTTCATTCTTTAAAATTTGTATGTGAATTTTTTACTGAAATAAGCACACTGCAAAGGAGAAAGATGTCCATGTAAGCATTCATAGCAGTTAACCATTACTTTGTTCTATTTTTATAAGTACAAAATCTATCATAAGTCACATGTAAGATGAAGGCACAGCCCAGGAACCTAGAAACTGCATAAGCTGGAACTTTATTTCAGAGATTCTTCTCTTCTACCTTGCAGTTGTGCCCATATAAATCATTTACAGCCTGGTTTCAGTAACAATGAGCATCCAGAAATCCAGTTATTGCCAATGGGAATTGCAGATATTCAGAGTATTTGATGGTCCTCAAATTTTGTCTCTGTTTTTCCCACTGTGAAATGGAGACAGCAGCTTCTTCAGAGGGTTGCCATGAGAGTAGTTATTTGGGAGCTGTAAAAGATGCTGAGGAGCAAAATGGCTGAGCAGTGTTACTGCACCATTTTCATGTTGAATCACTTCAGCAAAATCACCTCTTGTTTTTGGAAATACATATAAAATATGAAGCGTGAAAAACAACTCTGCAGATTTGGTTACAGTGCTTGGAAAAATCATTTATTGGTCAGCGTACCTGAAAAAAAACCTTTATGGGCTTTTAGGGAATTGTGAAGACAATTGAGCAACAATGCAAAACCAAGATTGTTTATCTGACTTGATGTTTTTGTATGGTGCATTTGCTGTGATTATCATGAATCTAAAGAAGGCAGTTTCAACACTGAGCTTTTCAACCCTCAAATGCCAAAATAAACAAAATTATTTAAGTGTACTCATGCTTATTTTTGCTATACATTTTTAATGAAGCAGCAATTGTCTGTATTCCACTGCTGAAGATCTTACACAACTGAAAGATTTTGAAGCACTAAAAAAGATCAAATGTGCAATAAAATGCTATGGCATTAGTCCATGGAAACACTGTGTATATTGCAAAAAGCAATACACATGAAAAAGAATTGTTCATTGCTTTTATTAACTCTTTTGTGATTCGGGATGGAGGGCATTACTTTGTGGTTGTTTGGGGTTTTTTTTTAAATTAGGCTGAGTTATGCCAAAAGTGCAGCCTAATCTCCTTTTCATTGGTTGGAAGAATACGTGCCCCAGAGATATTGATGCTGTACTCATGGGTAGAGTCTCAGAGACTGTTCCAGAAGGTGTGGAAGTTTAAGGATAGAGGCTTGATCTGTATCAATTTCCCAGAGCACGTTCTTTAGGTTGTAATTAGTCAGCTCTCTGGTACCTGGAATAAATCAAGTGGTGTTCTGGAAGTTGCTGGTAAGGGATGGTGGCTTCTTTTCAGAGTTGTTTTTGGTGGTGTTAAATCACTGGCCACTGGGTTTACCTGAAGGTTTTTCATCCTGATAGAACTGTTTTACTGGGTGAATCTCTGAATTTCAGAGTTTCATCCTCTGAAAGTTCTTCCTTCAGTTCTTTCACTGGATTTTCACAGGTTGTTGGGAATTCCTGAGAACAATCACCAGGCTGCTCCAGGAATTTCCAGTCCACACCAAAAACAAGCAACTGAGGAATGCATTTGTTATAAAACACACCCTACTTTGCTGTGAGTGTGAAAATAAGTATTGTCTTGTTCAGCATTCTGGGTTGGTTTCTTTTCAAGTGATAGGGATTTTGAAGATAAGGTTGAACTTTAGCACTTTACACAAAAGACCTTAACAACAAGAAATCAAAACCATGCATTAGTATTCCATAACTTTGTGGATATCAAAACCGTTTGGCTTTAATTTCCTTCAGTATACAAGGTCATAATCCAGAAATCAAGTGGGAAGAAAAGAGTAGGTTGTTAACTACCTAGAGAATGAGTAGAAAAATGCATTTTCCTAAAATGTCATTAAGTTCTGCTGAATGTATTTGATTTATTCTGCCTTCCCCAATGCTATTACCTGAAAGAGTTTGCCTTCAGATGCTGCAGGCACAGCTGTGCTAGAGCTGCCTGTTGCAATGCATTTCTTTGTTTGTCCACCAGAGATTTGGAAATCCATTTCCTATCTGTATACTCATATATGCATATGTTCATTTTTCAGTATATAGATGTAACTCAGATGATTGAAAAAGAAGAAACTGTCAGTGCATATGATTTTTTAGCACAAAAAGATGCTTGCTGCAGAAGTTGCACTCATATATTATGCAAGTTTCCATGTAAGCATGACTGCCATGCACCTGTGCCTGAGTGTTGAAAATTATTAAAATGGCTGTCTCTCAGCAAATTTGGGGTTTAAGAAGCTTTGTCATTTGACAACTTACCTCTGCTATATTAGCGTTTCTAAATTAAAAATAATAATTAAAAAAAAACCTCCTTGTTTTCCAAGATGCTGAGCTAGGTAGATTTTATTTTTTTTAGTGAAATAAACGTGGTGGATTTTTTTTGTAGAGACACTCTAAAAGGTCAATTTTCAGCTACTTTGATGAAGCTTTGTGGGGAATTTATTAAGGTAATGCAGGAGTTCCAACTGCTTAGAGGGTGTCATTATAAAATAAACCACAGCTGGTCTAGCACCAGTGCCAAGTTTGATGTCAGAGAATAGTGATAGAATCACAGAATGGTTGGGGTTGGAAGGGACCTTAAAGATCTTGTAGTTACAATCTCCCCTGCCATGGGCAGGGACACCTTCCACTATCTGAGGTTGTTCCAAGCCCCAATCCAACCTGGCCTTGATATCCAAGTACTACTTCAGCAAAATGTTTCCTTCTGATGATGTCTTACTGTAATGTGTCATGGAAGTGACAACTAATATATTATATGGTAAAGTAAAATATCCCCTGAGCAAGGTACAGGAATGATAAATTATGTTAATATGTTATTCCCATTATATTATCATCAGTCAGATGATGATTTAGTATGGTGCACCATCAGAAAAACTCAGTTATGCCATCTGGGGATCACAAGGTGTAAATTCAACTGAGTTATGGAACAAAAGGTATTCCAGTGCCACAATTCACAAACAGCCTAAATTAAAGTATGTCAAGATACAGGAAAAAATACGAAAGTCTAGGAAGTGCAATACTGAGGAGTGTCACTGTTGTAAAGGCCAGAAGCAGACCCTCAGTGTCTGTAAGCCAAGGTTACACCAGTATATGAAACTGGCCTTGCCCCTGGTGTGACAGGAGCTGCCATCAGGCTCATCAGTCAGGGCTTTGAAAGCTTTGGTGGGTTGCAGATGAGTGTGACATAGAAACCAGCTTGATGTTCAGTGCCCTTTACTCAGGCAGCTGGCAGACATCTGGGTGAGTGTGGGTATCTGCAGGAAGGCTTGACCACATTCCTGTGCCAAACTATTCATCATCCAACAGATGGTTATCCTATTATTCAACAATTTGCATACAGCCACACTGCAGTGATCTATGGACACTGCCACTGGGTCCCTACACCAAATAGAAACATCAGAGACGCTTTATTGTGAAGCAGCCCTTGCTTGGATGGAAAACTACTCTTGCACGTTCATTTCTTTGGCATTTTTTTGGTGATACACTTCATCTGTGTTTGTGTCGTTCCAGTCTGCGTTGCACCTTCTGCTGGACTCTGTGATCCTTGTGTGTCCCTTGCTACTCAGAAAAATCTGTGAATCTGTGGGATACTTTCCAGGGTCAGAGGAGAGGGAAAAATTCATTTCATTTATTTATTTTAATGAAGCCCTCTGTCCTGGTGCTCCGTTACAGACATCAGCTGCGTTTTCATGCCACAGTTACCCTGGCTCTCGGGCTGCCTTCTGCAACCTCTATAGCACAGCTTCTGGTCTACTGGGAATCTCCCCAGGCACCTTCACCTCCAGCTTCTTGCTGTGCTCTTCCACTTCCCTGCTAAAGTTTTGACCCCCTCCCATGCTCCTGCAGCCTCATGCAATATCCAGTTACTCATAAGCCTTCCACATCCCTATATGTGTCTCCCCAGTAGCCCAAATATTTGCCAGCTGGGCAACTTGTGTTGTGCCTGAAGTTGTGCAACCTTATGGGCCACTGAGCTGCTGCCTGGCCCAGAAGTACAGCAGCATCTTGAGCTCTTCAGCAGGAGAAAAACTAGAATCTGTCTGCTTTGCTTGGTACTGGTTTTCATTAAACATAGGAGACAGACAAGGGATAAGCTGCATGTTTGTAGAGGCCCAGTGGTCCCTGAGATCTCTGCAGAGAACTGGCAGACACAAGACAGTGGGAGACCTGCATTTCCTGAAGTGACAGCTAGTGACAGTGCCAAAAGGGACACTAGAGACCAGGTTGAGGTGCTTGGATCTAGCCTTGGATGTCTTTCCTGTCCTGCATTCCCACCATCCGTGTTTTTTTAATTCCCAGTGGTTCCGAGCCCGCAGCCTGGGCTTGCCTGGCAGATGGATGTGCTGGGCTGCAGCTGTGGCTCCTGCAGTTCTTGTCTTTGGAAAGCCAGCAGGGAGAAATGGCTGTTACCATCCTCTCCTCTGCTGAGCCTCACTGCCCACCCTGCCTTTGGCAAGCCTTCCCTGTCTTTCTCCCTCTGTCCCCAGGTGGGAAGGCAGAGCACAATGCTCAGTGTTTGACACATCCCTGGTCCCTGTCATGCTTCTTGATCCATGGCCCTGGACTCAGCTGCTTTGCCTTCATCAGCAGCTGTTCTCCCATCTCCCCTTCAATATATAAACCATATTTTTATGCAGTATGGGCTGATTTAGACATGAATCTTGCATGATTTCCAGCAGTCTGGGAATACTTTTATTCCTTTCTTTTCTCCTAAGTGCAATTATTTATTCCTGATGAAAGATATGATACTAAAATCTTTGTAAGATAGTGTTGTGTCTCTATGGAGCAAACATAAGACCTTCACGTGCTCATCCAAGAGTCAGCCCCCACTCTCTCAGGGCAATACTTTTGCAGATTCTTCTCCTTAGTACCCAGTGCTTTCTCCTTTGCTAAAACTTACTAAGAGTAGAATTGTTTGTTTTGTTTTGTCAAAAGGTTTGGTCACAAAAGATATCCATAAACATGGTAAGAGACACAGCAATGCAGTCAATAGAATCAACAGCAAAAAATGGCTTGTGATGCTTCAGATACACATCTACAGTTATACTCTTTCACATCAAAAACCACCTCACTTCAGATGACTTCCTTTAAAATTGACTTTTTTTCCCCCAAAATACTGTTGACATGTGCATCATCAACTTTTTTCCAGTGACGGTGTTAACCATGTGTTTATATTTCACCTGCAAGCAAATTGAGATGATGGGAAGAGAGTAATGGCCTGAGACAGCTGCAATGCTTGTGAGCTCCAAAGCATGAATCCAAAAAGCAAACATGCAGGAGATTCCAAGGAGGAATTCCAGATTCTGTGTAATAAGAGAGTGCACATGGTGTGCTCATGATGCATTCTCAGTTCAGGTTATTGAGCTTTCAGCAGTCTGTGGCTCAAAGACTTCTTTAAATCAGAGGCAGGTCTTTGTGTGTAATACCCTTCACAAATATTTCTCCTGTAAGTTTACCCAGTTGCTTTTGGAAATGTTTGAATTTTTAGAGTCCATGACATCCCATACCAATGTGTCATTAAAAAAAAATTTGTTTTGGTAATGTTTTTTTAATCTGCTGCTTGCCACTTACATTTGAAGTACCTTGGATCTATTCTCTCCATCTGTTATCTGATCCATTATATTCAGAGTTTTACAGACCATTCTTTCTTTCTTTTATTCTGTACCTTTGATCACCTATTCTGTCTGTTAGTTTCAATGTGTCCTTTTGGAATGAGGGATCAAGACTATGATCAATAAGCAATATGCAGGATTTCAACAGTGCTGTGCTTCCTCCTTTTCCTGACTATTTTTATGATTTCATTCCATTTTTCCCTTTACTCTGCTTTTCAGCAGGGAGTTGATACTGTTGTAGAGCTAACTCTGCTATAACTACAAGATCTGTCTTGTGACAGCTTAGTACAGTCATGTTATTAGCTATGTAAAGTCAGGAGCATTTTAAATCTTTGTGCATCACTGTAACACTGAATTTTATGACATTTTATCAGTTTGCTATTCAGTATCATAAGGTTCTTTGACAAATTTTTGTGGTAAATCCTCGTCATCTTTACTACCATGAATACCCTTAGATTTCTAGCAGAGTTTTAGGTGTTCCTAGTTCAGCCTGTATTACAGATTCCACATACACTGCCACAGGACATGAGCATTGATCTCTGGGGGATGCCACTCTAAAAACTGACCTTTTCTTTCTGACTGTTTCCCATCTTTTGACCAGCTACTTATCCATGAATTGACTGAAACTTAAATAACCAGCAAACTCCTTCAGGATAAAATGAGAAGTGACCTCACAAAAACGTGAGCAGAAAATGTAATCCATCAGTTACTAAGCTGTTAATTCTCCTCTGCACTTCTTGATGCAGCTGGGATGAAAACTAAAGCAGTGATACTTGCAGAGTAGCTCAGCCTCATAATAATTCTGATCATCATCCATGTGTGGCACTGCAACTCTCAGAAGAAAAGCCTAATTTTCGTGGTGTTTCCAACTTGTTTCTGGAATAAATTTTGAAGAAGCCTTAGGTAAATAAAACCTCATGTACCCCAGAGCAAGCTGTATGTTAATTCAGCATCTAGGTTCCTACATTCTCTCTAGAACAGCATCCCAAAGAATAGAACATGAAAATGTTTACTGGAGGCAGTACTATAGCCTATATAGTGTTAATTTTACATTTAGATCCATTTCAGTTTGTTCTCACTTTCCAAGCTCCTGGATGCTTCTGAGTTTTTTATTGGCCACTTCAAATTGTGTGGTATAGAAGGAATTATGGCAGGGTTCAGGGGCAGGGCAGAGGAATGAATTATCTGGGCATTATGGCAGTGCAGAGAGAGGCCACTTCATTCCTGAAACTTGGGAAGTGTTTGCTGTGCATGTCAGCTAGATATGAGTGTGGAAATCACTAGCCATGAAATCATTAATGATGGATAATAACATCCAGTGTTCAAGCAGTGCATGGTAACAGTTTATTTTTGATCCAATAATAAATACTTCATGAAGCCCTGGGCAAGGCAGGGGCATAATTTCAGAGATTAGTCTTCCTTGATGCTTTTAAGAAAAGATAGTGCCTGGTAAGTTCTTTCTTGTTTTCAACTTAAATTGCTTGAGTTGAGAGGAATATTTGTGTTTGGTAACTCAGTTCTGATGGAAGAATGGACCATGTAGCAAATTCCTTTGTTGCAGAGTTGTGCAACGTAAGGCATCCTTCAAATAAGCATCTCAGAGCAAAAAAAAATATCCTTTTCACCTTATCCATTGACTTTGGTAGGACTCCTTGTGTAAGCAAAGTGGATGGGCTGGATGTGCAGTTTGAAGGACTCTGGAGGAGTAACTCTCAAGAAATTGGTTACGGCTGTAATGTGAGCTGTGCTGACACAGCTGGCAGATAACTTGAAATTGATGCTCTTGAAAAGAGATAGATCTTTGCCAGAAATATTAGTTTCAAGGAAAAATGACATTTTTTCGTGTTATGACTGTCAAATAGTGCTGTAGTTTCTAAACTGTAGTTTAGAAACTGTTCTAAACTGTAGCATTGGTGGAGATGCATGCTCCTGATATTTAGTTTCAGAAGAGGAAAGGGTTTCTCTGTGATCGAGAGCCAAGTGCACAATACTGTAAAATGCATTCTTAATCCTAAAGAAATGTGAAGTCCCATCTCTGAAACAGCATGAGACTCCTTGGCCCCTCCAGTCTCATCATTACCTTTCAAAAGACCAGTCTCAAAGAGGTTTTACAAAATACTTGTGTTTGTACACTTGACTGGCTCTCACCAGGGCTCTGAGGACACCACTAGTCCTCACTAACCTGCCTGGCCTGGAATTCACTTTAAAACCAAACAAATATTTTAAAACTAATTTTTCTGCCAAAAAAAAAATCAATCTATTTTCAATGAGCACCTTGTAGATAAAGGCATCCTGTCTAACAAGAAAAGACGTATAATCCAGTTAGTTACACAAACAAGAGGCAATGGTATCAACCACTTGTATTTGGAAGTTCTTTGTCACTGTATAAAGCTCCTTAAATTGCCCTGTCAAGAAAATACGAAGGCAGGATGGGTGTAAATGGTCAAAAATAATCTCTGCCATTTCACTTATGTGGATTTTGAGGGTCAGAACTATGCATTTTTATCAGCCTTCTTACTATCTCTGAGCCCAAGGTAGGATCAGTGCCTCAGAGCAGGAAAGAGGCTGCTGAAGGGCTTTGTTTCAAAGGAGATGAATGCTGCTGCCACTCCTAATGAGAATCTCCCCTGTATTAGAGAGTGTTTCTGCTTTCATAATTCTTTGCATTTTAGCAAAGCCATTTAATATTCTAATTCTTTGATTTTTGAGCTAAAGGGTGACAGGGTAGGATATATCTGCCTTGCTAGAGGTTTGCATATGTGTGCAGCACTACTTAGTTCATCCATCTCATGGCCTTTAGGAAGACAAAATGACAGGATGGTGTGGAGTATTCTGGAGAAGCACCCTGATACACCTCTGCTGGTTAATGAGAAGAGTTTCTGATCATCTGTGGACAGGCATTCTATCTTGTCTGCTTTAATTCTGCCAACATCTTCAGTGCTGATTCCTTCCATCCGTCAAGAGCTTTCCCTCTTTTGGAAGACACAAATAGATGTGCAGTGTAGGGGTTAACAGCCACTAAAATTAACATACTCTCAAAACCATAAATAACTTGTTCTGAAAATTTGAATAGCTAACTTAGGAGGGAAAATCAAGTTCCACATATTTAACTTCAGCATTGTTAATCAGGACATTTGAAAGAAAATTAATATTTTCCCAGAGATTAAAGCAAATTCAGTCTTTTTGAAAATCAGGGGGGTTTATTCATTTCAATTCTGAGTGAAATGAGACTGGTGGAGCTAACTGGAATTGGCATAATGAGCGCAAATTCTGAAATGCTTTTGCAGAGCAGTTTTGTTATCTTGCCATGTAGTTCCTCTGATATTTCAATAGACACTTTTCAATAGGCACAACAGAAGACTGTTGATAGTACTGAATAGTTCTAAATTATGATTTGAGGATGTTAAATCTGACTACTTGTAGCATCGCACATGGAAAATTTGAGCATCAAATAAAAGCATCACTCTAGCAAAGTGGCAGAAGGTTTTTGTACAGAATGATGAATTATTTCCAATATTTTAACTAGTCTCTTTCATTATTTGTGTCTCTCTTTACTCTGAAGTTCCTTTTTTTCCCCTATTTCTGTCACTGAGGTAAAGACAGGTACTTGTGTTTTGGAAAGTGATTGCAGGATTCAGTGACATCACACAAGAGGGAGCAGTAACTGACAGATGCACAGGAATTCCTGTGCCAGATCAGACTAATGGTGCACACAGCCCAGCACCTTTTCTCCCAGAATTAGACAGTTCTAGATACCTGTGCATCTGGATCTGATGGGTTTGCACCTCAGCATTTAGGAGAACTGCAGCCAGCACTTTGTCAGTCCCTCTGCAGTGTCTGTCATTCCAGGAAAATAGAGAACGGGCTTTTCCACAGAAACAGGCATTTTTCACACCTCTGGTGAGCCTGATGCACTCACTGGGTTTGCTGCTGCCTGTGCACAGGCAGTAGGAGTTCACACACCCCTTGCCTTCAGTTTTGTACCTCAGGCTCTCAGTGCTACCACTCCTCACTTTAATCAGCTACCAGGGCATGCCAGAAAAAGGCTTCCTCCTTTGTTTCTTCACATCACACATCTTGAGCTTGCTGATGCATCCCGACCTCTTTTTGGTAGAATAATGGGCTGTAGCTGCCAGCTACGTTGTTCTGCTGGAGTTTGGAAATATGGTTAGATTTTTAATTAAAGGAACTGTTAATGCCTCCTGGTTTTAAAAAGATGTCTAACATGTAGAATAGAAAAAAAAAAATCATCAAACTGGAGAAAGCAAAAATGCAGCTGTGGCCACACAAGACATCATAATCACTTTTTGGTGGTGTGAGCTCAGAGATGGCACTTTGTGAAGACTGTGTCTCTTTCATGCATGGCCTGAGGTAAAGAATGAGCTGTTCTGCACCACGGAGTTCCAGTCCTGCCTTTAAATGTGTGGCAAACTCTGCTGTTGCCAGTTCTGCAGGGAAAGCCAGCATGTGTGTAGGTGTGGCTGAGGGGGTAAATTTCATTTCAAGGGCTCATCTCTGAACAGTTCTACAAGCTAAGCAATGTGAACCTAATATTATAATTCCAAGGGGACTCTTATGCTGTGTGGTAAAATTGCTTATTAAATTACAATCACAAAAAAAATCAGGACATAGGCACTGTTCAGCTGGCAGCATACAGGGAAAAAAGGCTGAATTCTAATTATTTGAACAGTGGAGTTAGTGTTATTTCACTGTGTGAAAATAAAATTAGGTTATCACTGATATCATTATTAATGTATGAGATGAAGCAGAAAAACAATTTGTTTCCTAACACCCATTCTGCCCCTTCTCCCCACCCCCCC
>VXAX01002252.1:480708-506242 GCA_013399835.1 Leptocoma aspasia | reverse complement strand
TCCCCACCCCCCCCCAAAAAAAAAAAAAGAGAGAATAAGCAAAAAGGGCTTTCTAATGCAGGCAGCTCTGAGAGATCTTATTGCTATAGCAGCAAAATGTAGATGATTTATAAATGATCTTAATTTGAAGGTGAGGCGTTGTGTAAACAGTAAGTATTACATTTATTATTTCCCCAGTTAGATTAAAATATAAAAAGGCATATCCAATATCAGTAACATTGTTTATTACTCTAATCAGAAATGGGAAATATATTTTCAGCCACTCTAAACCTTAGGTGTTCTTTTATTATGCATGAACAGCTATTACTACTGTTCAGTCATACATGTTCCGTAAGGTACTCATATTGCAATCTCCACCTTTTGAATGGCTTTCAAATAAATAAGACAACTTTTCTGAATAAAAATATATTCTGCAACCCTAATTAAGTATTGAAATTCACATTTTCATGAATATAAAAACTTCATACATGAGATGAATCCATTGTAAAAACTTTAGAGGTTTCTAGAGCCAGCACAAAAGGGTTTTATTTTACATTACACCTCTGAACACATCTTATGCCCTTGAATGTGAACTGCCTTGAATTTTGTTAAGATTCTGTTCTTCATTCTTATTTTCACACTCAATGAGCCACTACTGTTTCAGTCCAAAGGGATCAGTCAGTGAAGCTGTGTCATGAAAGTAGTTATGGCATCTGATCAGATTCTTTAAAGCACATTTTTATTTAGCCAGGAGTCACAAATCTAGCTGCAAATGCTGCTCAAGATGTACCCTCTCTTTTGAGTAATAATTTGGGAATACAAAATCAGATTTAAGAAAAGGATACAGTGTAAAGATAGTTCTCCTGTTATGTTATCCATATGATGTTAATATATACATTAAAAGTAAAATCTATAAATATCCAAATGCCTTTGTTCACATGTATCAGTTTGTGTTTTACCTACAACTTGTTATTTAATTATTAACATAAGAATTTAATTAAAACTCAAAAAATAATAAATTACTAATAAAACTCTCTGAAACAGGACTCTATCTGAGGATGGAATTACATAAGTTTGGTGATAAAATGTGTAGAAATAAAGAACTAAATCCAGTAGAAAGGACAAGGCCCATAACTGTGTGGTGTGAAGAGGTATTTTTGAAGTACCTTTTACAGTTAGACCCTAAAGCTCTGTTTCTCAGATGCATCCTTTTGGTTGAACATCCCAGTGTAAGGTGTACATTTGTGGCACTGGATAGCTGATTTTCCATGACCTCAGGGAGCCTGGCCTTGCATATTCCATGAGAAGACCACTGAAACCAGACTGGGAGATCAAACACCAAGTGCTCTTCCCCAATTTCTTTAGAAGGTATAAATAAATATTTCTCAGACAAGAAATCAGCCTGGCCTTTCCTTGGAGAATATCCTGTTACAACTCTGTTTTGTCCCCCTGTTTCTCCATTCACATACCCAAAAAGCATTTTTAATTGCTTCTAAAGTGGAACAGCTGTACCAGGAGGGGACCAGGAGCATCACACACTGCAGTGCTGGTGAGGGCAGGTGGCAGCAGGTGAGGCACAAAATCTTTTGCATCTCTGATGTGCCAGATGAGTGATCTGACTACCAGGATAGTGGATAAATAAAAGGCAGATAGTGGAGGTACTTGGGCAAAAATACAAAAAAATATCTTATTAGTGCTTAAATCAGTAAGTGATTTAGCCCATGTGAGGAAGCTTTGAAAAGGCTTTGAAAAAGCAGCTGCAAAAAATGCAAAAATGTCCAAAGGACATCTTGGCCGCTGTCATACAACATAAACGTTAACCATGCATTTTCCATCAGCAAGGAGAGCTTGGCTGAGTGGCACATCCCCACAGACACAGAGCCTGGATTTTGAACAATTTATTGGTAGAACAAACAGCTTCTCAACCAGCTAGTCAGGCCTCAACAACTCTCAGACAATTTTTTTACATTCAAAGCAAATTAGCAGAGATTTACATACTTGTTTTTAACTGTGGTCTCTCTTCATTGCCAAATGGATGTTCTAGTTAATTTCCTCTTTTGTTTTAGTCAGAAATAAAATTATAACATGGAGCAGAATCTATTATTGCTTGTTGAAAGCAACTACTGATGAGTGAGCTCAGCTCTACTGACTGCCTCCTTCTACCATCTAGTGGCACCTTTACTTTACTGCTTTTCTCTCTCCAAAGAGTTCAATGAGAATGATAAATGTACACTCTTGAAAAGAAAAAAATATATACTTTTGAAATGAGCAATGTACCTGGAGAGGAAATACTTTGCCTTTTTTTTTTTTTCTGAGATGGAAAAATAGTTTTCACACAGAAAGTATTTATGAGAGAATAGAAAGGATTCAGTGGTGTAAAGTACTAATGTCAGAGAAAAATTCTGCATCCTGTGGTCTTACAAACAGTAAGGTAGGTTTGTTAATTGATTTCTTACATATTTTTTTTGGTGGGAGAGCTTGGATTTTAAGTTGTAGGCTGCAGAATGACACTAATATCCTAAGGAAATTACTATTTAGAAGCACACTTGGGTTGTTTTCTACCTGGATATTTAAAGGGCAGAACAAAAATTAAAAGATCTCATCAAATGTAATGCTTTGAAAGCATAAAGAACACCTATAGTTTCTTTCCTGATTATACAATTTTATTAAGAGCTTTCAGTGTTCCATTTTGCAATGGATCTTTCTGTTTCATTTAGGGAAAAAGCTTAAATGTCAATGAACCAGGAGTTTAAGGCTTGGGATGTTTTCAATCAAAATGCGTGTTCTGATTATTTATATGACTGAACAAACTCAAATGCTTTCTGTTCTTTGAACTGGGTTGTTTTCACAGAGTTCAGGTATTGGTGAATTAGACTACATATGAAATCAAATTTTTTTCAAATTCCATAAAAAAGGCATATTTCTTCCTTTCCACTTGCAGCAAATTGACAAGGCAAATTGATGAAAGTCAGAAAATAGAATATCAGAATCCAGGGTTTGTTTTTTTTTTTTCCTTTTCTTTTAAAACGTGTTATTCTGTATCCTAATCACCTTGACAAGTTTTCAACCCATTTCCAGGGTGGAAAGATCCCCATCAGGTGGACTGCTCCCGAAGCCATCGCTTACCGGAAGTTCTCCTCAGCCAGCGACGCGTGGAGCTACGGAATTGTCATGTGGGAGGTGATGTCCTACGGAGAGAGGCCCTACTGGGAGATGTCCAACCAGGATGTGAGTACTGCCCAGGATTAATCTGCATCTTTTTCAAATTTGCTTTGAAATTTATTGCCACTCCCTGCCCTGCTTTGCTGTCTCATTCCTTTTCTAGGGTGGAATCTCAATTTAAAAATAATCCAAATTTTCTTCTAGTATAATTGAAAGCTTGTTCTAGAAAAAGAAATATGGGAAAGGGGAAATAGTAGGGTTTTTTTCTCTACCACGATTTAAATTTTCACAAATTCTCTTGTTTGATGGATCCCTGTGACAGCTCAAACTGGTACACTCAGTCTTCACACCAGCCATCAAGCTCTGTGTCAAAATGCAGAATATCAGCCAAGGCACCTTAACCTCTCTCATATGTGTGCCTAGAATATTCCTGTGTTGGTTCTGAAGAACTGACAAGACTTTCCCAGATGGCTGTTTTCACGTTGTTGCTAAGTTATTCAACTGTTCAAGTCTGGTTGCTTGTTAAGGCTGATCGGTCGTTTGGGGATAAGGATCTGAGAGAGGTTTTAACTTAAAAAAAAAAATTTTCACTGTTTTAGAAGAAAAGGAAAAAAACCAACCAAACCTGTCAGAAACAAAAAAAAGACTATCACAAACCTCTCAATTTAGAATATATTAAATAATCAGCTACAGCATGAAGATAGCAATGTTTAATTACTCCTACATCCAAAATAAAAGTGTCTGTTAATACAAAATGATGCTGCAGGCTCTAATGATGCCAGTTGCTGTGGGCTTTCCCTGCAGTTCAGCAGTTCCCAGCACAAAGGACTCCTTTTCTCCAGCCCACAGGATTTCAGTGCCAGAATGTGAGCAGTGGACACCTGTGACCTTCTACATACGTTTAGTGACTTCAAGTGTCATTGGGAAATTTCAAGTTATTAGACATAATGGAAAGCTTATTTTACTGGATATTGGGACGGCTCTTTTAGTACAATAAATTGCCCTGAATTCACATGAGCTTATTTTGCAGAAATAATAGGACTTTCAAAGGTCAGTGGTACTGACACTTGTACAGATGGCAGGGAAAGCAACAGAGAGGGATGTGCACTAAACAGATTCATAAAAGACACAGGATGCAAACAACAGCTAATAAGGTATAGTCAGAGGTTCTGCTCCATCAGAATGTCTGCTGACATTACCATTCAGACACTTACTGAGTTTTAATCTTAATAAAGCCCTCCTCTAGACAGAAATTAACATATTTCTCGAATTGGGTTGGTTTTGGTAGATCACCAAAAGCTTTCCAAGTATAAACTCTGCAGAACTGGGTCTGGCTTGGGGTTTTTTTCCCATTCCATCTTACCAATTGCTTTTCTAATTATACAGCTTTGGGAAATGAACTCACTTTTTTAGACCATGGCTAAGTAAGTGATGAACACAGTGGATGAGAGACATTTTAAACTGGTATCTGCCATCTAAATAAACCCAGTCTGGTGTTGAGAGACTACAGCTGCTCACTGGTATCCAGAATGACTCAACACCTCTGCAAATCCAGCATTCTCTATTTATATTCTCCAGCAAGAATTTGGAAGCTGAACTTAAGGAAACGGAGTTGCAAAATGCTTCTCATAAAATTAATACTGTACATGGCATAATGCAGAGGCTTAAAAATGTTGCTAAGTTTGAGAAATGCTCTTGTTTAAGTAAATAACCATTTTGTTATTGTGGTAAGTCACTTCCAAACTGTGTTGGTGCTGATTAATGCACTTCTTAGGTGTGTGGCAGGCACCAGAGGTGTCCATTAATTAGGGCTGCTGCACAGTCTGTCGTGTCTTATTGCTTAATTAATAAACATTAGCCAAGATATTGAACCTTCCAAGGAAACTAGTGTACTGATGAACAGATTGTGCTAAGAGTCTGGCTTGCTAATGCTCATGTGATGGAAGGAAGATTTATATTCCATGCATTTGGTTTGTAGAACAGCTGTGAGTGAAGTCTACTGGGACAGCTGTTAGAGGCCACCATATAAATTAATGCATGTTGCAGAGCTGCAGTATTCAAAGAGAAGGGGAAAAAAAATGAAAAGAATGTTTAATGGGTTGTAATTGGTATGCAAGGAAACTACTGTAGCAAACAGAATAAAACTCCTTACACTCCTGAAAGTTTCTTGTAATACTGAAAAAACCCAACTTATCCTGATATAGCTCTTTCAGATCACAGATATCAAAACACTTGGCAGGCGCCTGGGATTGGCTCTGTACCATGAGGCAGGAGCAGCTGCCTCTCCCTCCTGGTAGATTTTTCAGATGTCAGGAGGACACAGGGACAATGTCCCTCTGGACTCTCTTCTGTCTCAGTCTCATTAAAAAAGCTGTCAGTTAACTTTTGAAAGCAAGAATCCCTGTTAATATTAATAATGAAACTATCAGGAAGATTACAGCTTCATTTTCAGATGGCATTTTCGCCAATTGCCACTATTTTGAAATTGCACATGTATAAATTTTGTGTAGAAGTCCATAAAATACTGCTCAGACAATCATAACCAATATTTAACTTTGTTAATATTCAAATTTCACAGCTATGTCTAACATCAAACAAGCTGTTGCTGTATCCTTCCTGTAGATGCAGATTTCATGACTGATGTGGTGCTTTGTGAGCCTTAAACTGACAAGGGAAAAAGGCATTTGAGAGGAGTTAACATGTAAAATCTTCACATGTTTTATAATATACAATTTTATATTACTAAGAAAAACCTCATACTTCTTCCCTTTTAGGTGCATGGATATCTGATTTCTCTGAATAGAGAGAGATGGGTGCTGTGCACATGGTAGAGCAAGAGCTAAAGTAAATATATAAACAAATAAGGAGCTAAAATGCTGTAATTCTTCCTTTGAGACTTGATT
Source organism: Leptocoma aspasia (assembly GCA_013399835.1). Lineage (NCBI taxonomy): Eukaryota > Metazoa > Chordata > Aves > Passeriformes > Nectariniidae > Leptocoma > Leptocoma aspasia. The sequence goes on along the minus strand of VXAX01002252.1, from coordinate 500,198 downwards.
CCCATTGCAGTATTAAATACTTATCACATCTTTACTCTTGCTTCTTAGAATCTAAAAATAATACTTGCCTCACAAGGGATACTATTGAGGCAATATTTCCAGTTTATTTTTTAAATGTGCTAGTATTAATGAGGAATTATAATTATCCCAGTACCAGCTGGCATTTCACTTCAAACTGAAATATTCCTTTTGAACAAGAAAGGAAACAAAATGCACTGTGACTTCATTTTCAGAGATATGTTAAAATAAAGTGTGGCAGAGAAAATATATCTGGAAAATTATGGTTGCTTTTGGGTTTTTCCTGAATAAATTACTTCAGCAAAATCTCATCAGCCCTCTATTGTTGTGTTGAGTAAATGCTATATGTCTCATATAAAAGTATAAAAGTAGAACAGCTTTCCTGTTGCCTTAAAACCAAAATGCATTTCATAAATTCCACATTTGCAACAGGCACAGTTAAATGTAAAAATTTCAGTATCTGCATTTCTGGGCTGCTGAGGACGGCCTCTTCAGTGACCAGTACCAGCTAAGCTCTGCCCCTCTCTGTCAGGAGTGTTTTATGAACCCACTTCTCACAAACTGCTTGTCATACACTAATAATAAATGGAAAACCAAATGTGAATAAAATTCCATGCACGTGGTGGAGCTTGGCCCATCCTGAGTCCGTGGGGGCATTTTCATCATTGGGAGGCAAGGTTCTGGAGGAAATATTTCCCTGGCAATGGGATGGTGGCATTTTTTTCCTGTAACAGCAGCATGTACATTGCAGGACCAAGTCACCTGTGTTTATAAAATAGACAAGCAGCTGTGAGCAGCTACAAAAGCCTCATTCCATTTCCTGCCGTGCCATCAAGGGGAGCTCAGGTCCTAACGTGGCTTCCTTACTCTTATTTTATTTACATAATGCTTGCAGCATAAGCATTGGGCATTGCTGAGCAGAGCTAGCATTAATTCAGAATTCAAATAGAGACCGGGGATATATTCCAGGATAATAAAATTGAATATATTGAAGCCAGAGCTGGTGCTGTAAAACATTGATTTGCTGTAAACAGTTTAATGTAACCCCTTCCAGCTGCATTAATATGTCTGCAGCATGTGCATACATCTGTGTGAAAATGATGAATCTCCTTGCAGCACAGTGGGTACCAGTGCAGCAGGTGTGCTCCTCCTAAGTGCACTGTGTGGTTATAAATATTGTGTGCAATCATTTGTACATTAGAAAATATTTAGCATTGGCTGGGTTTTTATGTGGGAGGGTTATGCATGTGTGGTAAGGCTGGTCTTTTTCCTAGCTTCATTTTTGATCAACCACTGACTAGTTTTGCATTCCTTTTTACACACACGCAAAAAAAAATCCTGACTGTGTAATTCCTAACATCATCTCCACTGCTACTACCACTCCTTGCAGAACCTCATGACCCTCCCTTGTGTTTTTTAAATCTTACATAGGATGAATCCATGTAAACTGTTATGAATCCATGAAGTTTTCCATGGAACTTGCCTACTTTAGCTAACTCCTATCAAGCCAAGCTGCTACTCTTCTTTTCCAACAATGTTTTTTGCTACCCCTGTTACTAAAAATAAGTTTTCCTTCAACTCAGATGAACTGTAATTTTTCATACATGTGATTTACCTGTGGCAGCAGACCTGTTTATTTCTGAATCCTTACCAAAGACATTTTCTGTATCTGCTGAATCTGAAGGTCTCACTTTAGGATAATGCCATAATTTTATTAACTTTTGTTTAGCCGTAAACATCTCAGACATCCAGGTTTCTGAGGGAGACTGCAAAACAACATTGCTGTAACTTGGTGTAGGGGACATTGCCAGAATTAGTCATACTCTAAGGATCAGCAGAAACATGTGAATACCAAATAAATTTGTCAGGTGCCACAATGTGTATTTGTGGTGCTTGATTGTATTGGGGTATTGCTACACACAAACACTGTGTCGAAATGCAAATATTAGGGCATGTGGGATGCAGTGGCCACACCAGGTGAGTTTGTGGCCCCCTGATGTGGAAAATGATGGTGGTATTGGTGAATTCTTTATTCCTCTCCTGCTTTCTTAGCTTGTTTGAAGAGGATGACCAATGACCCTCAAAAGGTTCCTACTGTGTTTCATATGCCTACAAAATATTTCCTGTCTCCTCTGGTCACAGCCCTGCCAGTCCTGATGCCCTGAGTGAAGCCTCAGCAGTGCACAGAGTGAGGGTGGCTGTGCCATTGATCATTTATCATCCCTGGTTTCTAATTGTCAGTGTCACACCATCCTTCCAGCATTTAATGCCTGGTAACCATACAGACTGTATTTCTGTAGGTTATACTGTCCATTGAAGAGGGCTACAGGCTTCCAGCTCCCATGGGCTGCCCAGCTTCTCTTCACCAGCTCATGCTTCACTGCTGGCAGAAGGAGAGGAACCACCGTCCCAAATTCAGTGACATTGTCAGCTTCCTGGACAAGCTGATCCGCAACCCCAGCACCCTTCATACCCTAGTGGAGGATGTACTTGTGTAAGACTCTTTTTGGTACATTTTGTTTTTTCATAACACATAGTGGCTGTCATTGTGTGGTTTAGGGCATTAAGTAGGGGTGGGAGAACCACAAAGTTCTGAGTTCATAAAGTCATGCAGGTTCAAATAACTTTAAGCCCCTTATAAGGTTTGCTTTATTGTTAATACACTGCTGTACAAGGTTTTTTTCTCAAGCCATGCAGATTATATTAGGCTTTATTATTATCATTATTTTTGTCTGAGTTCTGTTTGTGCACTGTCAATCCTTAATCTTCGTGAATCTCTTTGTTCCTTTTTTTTGTGTGTGTTTTTCCTATGTGCTTGTTTTCTCTTTGTAACTTTTTTCTCCATTCAACAGCCTGTCTCTCCATCTGACAGTGCTCAAGTAATTTCTGAACTGCCTTGGAGTAATATCCTGCAGAAAGTAGCTGTGTCTTAGCTTGCTAAATCTTGATTTGTCTGCAGCAGAATGGCAGCAGTGACCAAATAAGAGATTATGCTGTTACCATCCCACAACAAATTCTTGATAATGTTGCCCAGGTTGTTGGGTTTTTTTTTCATTAATAATATTTCAGAAATGAATGTAGCCACAGGATTAGCAAGGCTAAGGTGGAAGAATTTGTCAGTATTTGTAGGCTTATTGATCCAAGCTGTTCCTGAATATATCAGAAATCAGCAAAGGTCCAGGTGGCCTCACTCTCTTCAGTCACAAAGAGTCACCTTAAGATAAAGGTGCTTTCATGGAGACCCCCTGGGCTTTTAAGGGGTTCTCAAGCCCTTGGTGGGGCTTGCTGAGAACCTTTAAGTGTTTTTGAGAAGGGCTGAGCAACAAGGCAAAATTGGGGCTGGTACCTTGCTATGGGAAAGCCGAATGGAGAAGTTGGTAGGAAAACCTGGAGTGAGGGCTACACCCATTTCATCAACACAGACTAGGGAGATTTGTGGGATTAAATATCCATCCCCTAGAGTTAGCATTCTCTATGTGGATATAAATATATATATATATATGACTTGCTATTTTTGCCTGGATCACTTTATTTAGCATCAGAGTAATGTATTTTTATCTCTTTTTATTTTAAATAATAACTTAGGGTATAAAAAACTTGTGCTTTATTGAACTATGATTGACTTCACCTGCTTGGGAAGGTTCCATTCATTTGAGAATGCTTGATGCAGTTGTTAGGTAACCTTCTTCTTTAGAATCATAGAGTAATTCAGATGGGAAGGGACCATGGCAGGTCTTTAATTAGTTTGTACTTAACAGTGTTCTCCTGTCCTTCAGCTTCTCCCTCTATAATTTTGATAATATGACTGAAAGTCACTGTACTGACTGTATTTGAACATATGTGGGTGAAGTTGATACATTAAGACATGTTCCATCAGTAAATGTTGGCTGGCTCTTACTGTCTAAATTTGCATTTTCAATAAATTGTGTCTTTCTCCTAAAGACTCTCATAAAGCTTTTACAAACAGCAGTGTGCATTTTCTGCATTTTGTTCATACAATTTCTCTACACAAAATGCATAAAGCCAGTGGAAGTTGTGAGCCCTCCCAAATATGGCACACAACAGAAGACTAGAAATCAATTGCAATCTTTTTTTTTTCCCATCCTTCTGTTTCAGTTGTGATAATATTAGGGGAAAGAACTCAAAAAGAAATGTGACTAAATTAGCTCCTTCAATTTTATTTGCTACTCTATGTAATTCTATGTAAAAGCAAAGATATGACATTTTATTCTTTTGGCTTCTTTTAGGGTGAGTTTTAGCTTTTGAGTACTGTAATCAAAGTGTTCCTGTAGCATAATGGTATCACAATGAGGAGCCATCTGAGCTGTAGTGGTTGTAGATAAATGTAAAAATCATCTCATGGTGGTTTAATTTTTTAAATTGCATCCTATGCTAAATTTTCATTGTCCTCTACATTGACTACTGTATCAACAAATTATTATAATCCTGAACATGTCGATCTGCAAGGAAACATTCTGGGGAACAAAAATAAGTGCAGTGGGAGAGGCCTTTTCCTCAGTGTGTTACTGAGCTGCAGTTCTTTAATAAAATATATTGTTTAAGTAGTGCAGCTTGTCAGACTGAAGTGATTTATAAGTTTTAGACAATAGGTTAAAGAGATCCTCAGTTAGGGTCTGACCTTTCCAGCTCAGACTCCTCTCTCATTCCTTCTGCCTTTTAGTAAAACCTATGTCTACCAGGGTAAATTGGGTGTCACATTTTGTATTGCTTGGTAACCTTTTTTTTTGGTTTTTTTTGTTTACAGAATGCCAGATTCACCTGGTGAAGTTCCAGAATATCCTTTGTTTGTTTCAGTCAGTGACTGGCTGGATTCCATAAAAATGGGTCAGTATAAAAATAACTTCATGGCAGCAGGTTTCACAACCTTGGATATGGTTTCAAGAATGAATATTGAGTAAGTATATAATCTATTATCCCTACAGTGACTAATTAATCTGAATTTGGATGCTGCAGACACACAAATATTGTGGAGTATGGAACAGTGCTTTCATTTCCTTTCCTCCCTCAGCTCACAAAGACTGGTATTTAGCAAAACAACACAAGAGAAATGTGTGATGGAGAGACCCAGAATTGATAAATCCTCTCTGTGACCACATCAAACACAACCAAAGGCCAGGGATGAGCGTGTTTCTTGGGGAATCAGTTTTGATCTAGACCACTGAAACCAGTGGCAAAAAATATTTTCTTACTTTGCTATGAATATCACCAAGACTTTATCAGTCCTGATAACAAAGTTGTTCCAACCATCTCTCACACCACCCTGTTGTTTTTTTTTTAATGCAAACCCTGCACTCAATATAGAAGTGTTTGGGCTGGGATCTGTTTTGCTCTCTATTCCCTTCCCATGAATTCCCAATCTTTTATTTGATGCTGGGACTGCCTGTATTAATGGTAGCTGTCAGTTAAGATTGAAGAATTTTACGTATAAAGTTAGGACTGATTTTCTCCCACATGCATCACTTCGTATTCACCTACATTGAATTCCATCTACTGCATTATGGCATGGTCACTTAGTCTGTGAGATCCTTCCAAAACTCTGCACAGCTGCCCCTTTCCCTTCCTACCCTGAACAATTCAGCCTCACCAGCTGAGTTGTTCACGTCTTGTTCACCTGTTTTCCCAGACCATTTACTGATTTGTTGAGCAATAATGTTCAACATTATCCCAGCAGAGGTCCCTGCAGATTTATACCAATAACTACATTGTAAAACCTGACAATTTACTGCTAACCTCCTGTCTTTAAACCAGTTATTTAGTCATGCAAAGACCACATTATGCTACATATTATGTTATACCCTATATTACACAGAAGTTGCTCCTTATTTCATTATAAAGCTTTTGTGAGGAACCTTCTCTAAAGCTTTTGGAAATCCAAGTGAGGTGTATCAAATGGATCATCTCCATCCATTGGAAACAAATAATTTTATAAAACAGAACTTTTATTTGCAAAAGCCATGGTGACTCAAGTAGCTCATTTATCCAAGCATCCAGTAATTTTGTACTTTCCTGTAGTTTCTCTTATGCCCTGTGATGATCATAGACTCATAGGTCTGTGGTTCCCCAGATCTTTCCTGGAAACATTTTGTCTGGCACCATGCTCCATACTTCAGGCACCAAGAAATTTTTTAACATGTGGAGCACAACTGGTAACTCTCTCTCTCACAACCCTGATAGTAAGTCCACTATTTAATCTTCACTTTCTTTTGGAACTTTTGCCTAAATATAATCTTGTCTGGACATGGGTTGTTGTTTGTTTTTCAGTTTGTCCTATAAGCTCTCCTGCAGTCACTTCAGACAGGTACTCTGGCAAGTCCCCCAGAAAGGATCTGGCATGGGAGTAATTTCAATTTCTTCCACAGTGAATGTCAGCTCAAATGGTTAAGTCTTCCAACAATGGCCACTCTTTCAGTGATCTTTTATGCCCAAATCATCATTAGACTCTACACACTTTATGGCAGGTTTCTTGTACCCAGTGAGTTTGCAAAAAGATTTATTATAAGTATTATTTTTTCTATTTTTATTTATTGGGCCTTTTTTTTTTCTGTTTGTCCCTCAAGTTCCTTTATAGTCTGCCTTACTGTGCTTTTATAGCTAATCTAAGGTTATCATCCTTTCTACTTTCTTTAGCTACCATTTCAACTTCTTGAAAGATTCCCTCTCTCTCCAAATAATTTGTGTTACACAAGACCTGCTGGCTTCTTTCTGTGCTTCATCAGGCCTTCTTTGATAAATGCTAAGCATCGGTCTTATATTTCTAAGACCACTCTCCACTGTAAAGCTTTATTCTTTACACTGACTCCTTTTAGCGTCTCAGATGCTCAATATTTTTGCTGAGCTCAAGTGTTGAGTATCATGCCCCACGAGAATGCCTAAGCACATAATAGTTGCAAGCTCTCCAGTGGTTCCTCAGCTGGAGGATACAGAGGCAGATATTTGGAACTGCACCTCTGAAAATCATGAAGGCCATGCCTTATCCCATGAGCTCCTTTACTGGCTGTATCATCATACAGTTTTTGAGGATAAACAGGCAATATCTGTCCCAGTGTGGGGTTTGCACAAATGACAAATCTGGCATATCTGACGTTGCCTGTCCTCAGCGCCTCTGTGATCTTTCTCAGCTCTTGCAGCTGGGGATGTTTATAGAAGAACTAAGTTGGTGGATTGTGCTGAACTCTGATGCTGTTGACTTCATTCCTGCCAAAGAGTCGAGTCCTGCAAGTGACAAGAGCTATCCACTCTGGGGTGCAGGGCTAGATGAGATGAAGGGGAGCTGGTAGGGAAATCAGAGTCAGTCTGGAAGATTCACTGCTAATTTGATCTTTAGACCATCACTCACTACCATTCCCCAAATCATCAGAAGCACAGCCTCTGTTATTTCTGCCTCAGAACTGCAATACTGAGTGTATAAGCCTCAAGTATGAATGGGTAACAGTTGCTACAATCACATTACTAAAAACGGGCTATTGGAACTCACCTGATTAGTCCTTGAGATTTGGAAAGATTAATTGACCATTAGTATCACTTAATAAGCCCCAGTATCACTAATTTAGAGCACTAAGCCCCAGTGCTCTAAATACATTTTTTTATTATATTCTTTCTCTTAAATGACTGGTTTTTAAAAAACTGAAATTAACAGATGCAAAAATACTGAACATTTGCAGCTTTCTTATATGCCCTGACCAGGAAGGTAAAGTCATCATCATATAATTATATTCTTTTGTGCACCAGAGGCTTTATTATATTTGCATCCAAGATGAAATTTTTTATCTTGCAGTGACATTAGAAGAATTGGAGTTGCACTCATTGGACACCAGAGACGAATAGTCAGCAGTTTACAGACTTTGCGGTTACACATGATGCACATACAGGAGAAAGGATTTCATGTATGAAAGTAATAGAAGCAACTGTGTTTTGTGCCTCAGCATTTCTAAAATGGAAAAATATTCTCATTCTTCCCTCCTGCTCTTCCCAACTTCAAGAACTGCAGTCTCCAGTTCAGACTCTACAAGTACTTCTATGTTAATGCTTCCAAACCGGAATTTTTAATCACACTGCACAGCTCCTCCACCAGTTGTCTGCCGATAAAATCCTGGCCTACTGCAAGACTCTTGCTACACATTGATGAATAACTCAGCATGGATGTGTAACTTTGTATAACAGTATTTGGGAAACTTTCATGGACTTACTTGAAAGTAGTAATCTATTTGGCCTGGTGTGGCTTCTTTATTGATGTATTTAGAATTTGCTGGTAGATCAAAAAGTATTTGACTTCTTTCATGTTCTGTGACCATGTAACTTCCAACACCAAATGTGCAATCAAAAAGAAGTTTAACATAAATATTTATTTTATCTCTTAATTAAATCCAAATGTATGTGTCCTATCATTATATTACTTTCTAATAGTTTGAATGCTGGTAAGCTGGTGCCTCAAAACATTATTGAGCATTGTTTGCAGAAATGACTGATGATTTTATGTAGCGAGTTTTCCTTGTGTAAATAATTGGAAGCATAGTGAGAGTAATCTGTTTGAAATCTTAAGGAAGGTTCTTGATTTTCAATTACTTTAGCACTCGACACTTTTTATGCTTTAAATTTTAGATTAGGTTGGAAAGTTTGTTTATCCTTGGGATTCCTCACCACCCTACAACCCTTTTTTTTTTTTTTTTAATGTAATACTCAGCATTTGCTTCTACTACTGGAAAACTGGTTGTAGCATTCCCATGACCACATGTAAAACACAGTTGTGTGTGGACACACAGATTTCAGAAAAGCTTTCTGTTTCAAACATGCAGCTCTCTACCATTGGATAGGGAATCATCTCCAGCAGCAGCAGCAGAGCTCAGAGGGCCAGCCATGGGTGGGGTGATCATTCCCATGGGAGTAGGCCAGCCATATCCTCCTCCAGCCGAGGGCAGCGGAACAGCCCCGCTGCTGCTGGAAGTTACAGGCTGCAGCACGCAGTGACCTTGCACAAAGGCAGAAAAGGAGATGCAGGACAGCAGTGTGGTAACGTGTTGCCTTGAGCCTACTTCTAACTGCTTTTAGAAGTTAAAAAGCAAACTCTGCTGAAATGGAGCTCTGGTCATTCCAGGCCAGATCTTCATTTAGTACAGCTCTCTAAAGGACATTGGAGGTATTACCTTTAGAACCCTTCAATAGCCATATTTACATGCAAGAAAACGTCAGCAAAGGCCTAACATAATATTTGTACCTCTCTTAAGACTTCCAGCTTCCATCTTTTATTCAGACAACTGACACAGATGTGCTGGGCTACATTTCCCAACTTTTGCATGGGATATGCACTCCTGGGAGCAGGGGCAGGACCGCATGGCCATGGGCTGTGGGAACCCCACACAGATCTGCAATGCATGTCACATGTAACCCTGGGCAGATGCTTCTCTTCATGCCTGTGTGTTTGGAGGGTGTTTTTGAGTTCTGTGGCATTCCAATATACTCAAGCATTACAGTTCTGTTAAAACGTGCATTTGGGTAATGAGTATAATCTATGTGTATATCAAAAGGAACTAACTACTTTGTGTAATCATAATGGTATTTACTGCTTCATTTACAGCTTGTAAACCACAAGGTGTTTCCTAAGTCTTGGAAAAGGCTGCCATTGTATATCAGTGACAAAGAATGAAAATCAGAGAGCAACTCAGAAAAGATTATGCTTCCAACCAGATCACAGAGTAAGACACACGAGGCCTGATTCACTGTTGTCAATTTATGTTGGAATAATTGCATTAATTTAGGTGGGATAACAGTAATGCACTGAGTAAATGTTTCTTTCTTTCATTAAAAAAAAAAAGGGCAGATGTAACTGAGGAGCAAGTTTTCTAAAGACCAGGAGTCAATGGTGTTCTACAATGCCAATTTGATGAGCTTGTTTAAAGGGCAGCTTCAGTCCTATTGTAGCTCCAAAGGTAGTTTTGTCAGCAGGAATATTCCCACTGAAGTCATCAGTCTGGCACAAGGACATGAGTTTTGCAAGGTCACAGCCCTTCAGTGGGGAAAAAACCATTTGTTCTTTTCTCTGACTGTCACTTGAAAAATTCTGCCTGAATTCCACATCTGAATAATTTTTTGGTAGAGGTGCTCTTACAGAAAGATCATACTTACTTGAAGCCTTTCTAAAAATACTAACACACCACAAATTTAAAAGTGGATTTTGCTTCATCATTTTATGATCCATTTTGCCTATCATCGCTTCCATGGCCAGCAACAGGACATCTGTGGAATGAGCCTTTCTCACAATTAAATCCATTACTGAGGAGGTATGAATCTGTTATTTGTTAATGGGGTTTCAAAATCATTCACTGCTGACCATACCATGCATGTGCACTTTTAGATTGTATTTTGCCTTTTTTTTCATTCCCGGTAGTGAGGATGCAGAATTGACATAGTTATATGCACACAACCTGGATATATTTAATGATAATTAATTTCTAAATTTATCACACAACTGAAAATATTTTTTCAATAGAAAAAAATATAACAAAAGTAAAACATTTATTAGTCAGATATATTTTTTATATAAACGAGAGTTTGAGTAACCAGAAAGGAAAGAGCAAGGGATTCATTGAGTGAGCACATTTGTTGATAACACTGTAAATCCAGGATTTTGTGGGTTTATACAGCTTGTTTTTCTGTTGTTGTTGTGGTGGTGGTGGTGGTGGTGCAGTATGACACCTTTCTAATAGTTATCATGATGAAATTGACGTTTTCCCCATTTTTGGAAATGTTTTGTTTGCTCTTGTGCTGATTCCTAGTCTATTCTTGTTTTAGTTTAGGGATTTTTTTTCAACTTTTTAAATTTAAAAACAAAACAAAAAACAACCCTAACAGGTGCTATTTTTCAAACATGAGCTTAATTCTGTACAGGCCACAAATGTATATGTGAAATTAGAGTAACTTTCTTTGTTACAGGAAATTCTTTCTTCAGGAGAAAATTAGTTCTAATTATCCTGCCTATTGCAGTGTGCAGCTGGAGTTTAAATTTGACAAATTAAAGCAAATTTAATAAGCTGTTTTTGAGAATCTGGCCCACATTACAGAGTGCTTTATGACTAAAAGTATTGCAAAGCTCACAAAATTGAAAGTTCACAAAATAAAGTGTGTGTGATAGGCAAGCAACAAAAAAAGGTGTTATAATGTGGATGTCATAAAGAAATAATTCTTACCTGTTTCTCTGCATTCAGTGATAGCTCATCCATTCAGGCATCTGTGCTTGGTCAGATAAATCTCATGCCTTAATTGTATCACAGGTTTTGCTGAACCTGTGAAACAGAAAGGGTCTTGTTCATGATGTTCATGGTGTTAAAACTGAACAAGGCACAGCAGAAGGTTTAGTAGAATTTACTCATGAGGTGTCTGCACATTGGAATTACTGAGAAACAATGGGATGCCATGAGGTGAAACGAAGAGAATTGAGCCACGCCATTTAAATTTTTCTTGAACAAAATTTACCCTTTTTGTTTCCTGTGAACTTAAATCCAATAATTCAATAAAAGCTTAGAAACATGTCATGGTTCAGGATATCAGACAGCATAAAACAATCCTTTACTTGCAAATAGTGCACTCAACAGTAAATTCAAATAAATTAGTTGTTCTGGCCAAACATTCTGTGTTCAATATTGTATTAGGTATTACTTGGATTATTCTGACACAGAACTCATACACTGCAGTACTTTGATTTTTTCATCACTTAAGACTGACGATCCATTTGCCATTTTTAATATGATGAGCCTAACACAGGGCTTCATTAATTTCTTTTTCAATGCAGATTCCTACAGGATCCAAAGATGGGTCATAAGTAACAAACAGACCCCCTTTATCCAGAATCAGCTGAGATTTACCATGAGGAATAGCTGGGACTGTGGAGGTGCCTAGTGAGACTGCACTACCCACAGCAATTTCCATGTCAGAATGACCCCATGGGACCACATCAGCCACAAAGGTAAAGCAGCACAGAACATTCTTGTACTGAAGAGCAGTTCCTCATTTCCAGCTGGCCCTGTTGTAAACTGCAGCTTTTATTGAACTGTTTTACCTCAGCTGATGGAATGGTTCTATGGGACACATTCTGGCAGCTCAGAATTCTCTTACGAGCACAGGGTACCTGTAACTACCCTGTCATGGGCTCACTCTGTCTTGGAATATTCCTTCAGAGAGTGGAAAGCAGGACTTGCCTCTAATCCAGTCCAACATTTCTTTAGTTAAAATCATAATAAAAAGTCTTCCATTGCATCTTCCAGGAAAAGTATTAAAAATAGAGACATTTGTGGCATTTGCACATGGTTGAAGAACTCTGTATTCTGTTAAACAGTTTTCTTCCAGAATACCCTTGTTCACCAATTGTAATGGATCTTTCCTGAATAAATGGCAAAGATAATTTCTTTTTTATAATAGTACTATAATTATTTTTTGAGAGTGAGGGAAAGATGTGTCAGGCTGGGTTAACTCTTAGTAGGACAATGATCTTGAAATCTCCTGGGGAGACAAACGAATCAGCTCTGAAAAGGAAAAAAACCTCCCTAAAACCTACAATAAGGTAAAAAGGGAAGAACTGTCCATACTGTGCCAAGGAGCTCTAACAAAAACCCAAGAGTTGCATAAGACAGTGCCAGGTACTTACAGCTGATCAAATTTTCCACCATCACATCCTGTATTTAGTAGTGCACACTGCTCATCCATGAGTGTTGTATATAATTCCTCACAATATGGACCAGGATATGGTGAACATGTGGTTATAAAATACTTGTCTATATGTACATAAAGAATTGTAAATAGAATGTATATCATAATTTCAGATTTTTCAAATCTACAGAAATAATTACCTATTACCAACAACACTAATGGGGTTGATTTGATCCATTGGCTTTAAAAGTTTTTAGTGGCATGCACTGTGTGTGTATAGTTCCTCCCAAAATTCCGTGGCTTGTTAGCTGGAAATGGACAGCCTTTCTTTTCCTCCACTGGTAGAAAAAACATTTTCAAACTGGCTCAGAGAAAGCTGCCTGCTCACCCTTCTGCTGCCACCTCAGCCAACCCCTCCCTGCTGATTCTCTTCCATTCAGCTAATTACTGTAGAAATTAGTGATCCCAAAGGGGAAGCAAGGTGCCCATGAGCCAGCAGAACTAGGAACATGGAGTCCATGCTATAAAGAGTTTTCAGTTCCTCTGCTGAAATCACCAAAGATGTTTACAGAGTATATAAATTATTTTCTTTTAAATGGCCATTTATAGACACCTAGGAGGTTAAAATGGGGAAATTTTCAAGGGAATATGAGTAAGGATATGCCAACATATAGCATAAAAAGATATGCTGAATTTTAGAAGGGAAAACCAACAACGATTGATAAAAAACCTAAGGTTAAAAAATGAATTAAAGTATACTTCCATATTTTATATGTGAAATAATGTAACGCAAGTTCAGTGAAATTTATTTTTGTGTATATTTCGTGAAATATCCTGCATGAGTATATCTTACTTTCCTTTCCTGCAAGAGATTTCCCAAGTACCTATTCTCTAAAGAAAGGTTTAGGATATTATCTGATATTTTCATACCTGAATAATTAAACTGGAATAAAAAATGCAAGTTCTGGCAGTGAATATATGAGGGGAACAATAGAATTTAAAAGATCAGTCTCAAAGTAATTTAAAGTTTTCACATCTGTTCTACTTTGTTCCTGTCCAAAAATTTTACCTGTATGTATCTGAGAACTTTGACTAGTTCTGCACACATCTCAGTGTCACCTCAGAAACTCCTGAATCTGTGAACAGTTCTGAGTTTGTGCAGCTTAATTCATATAAAAAGGCTGATTTGAAATTGGACTTTATACAAGACTAGAGTTAGGCATAATCAAAAATCAAAATCTCTATTAAATATCTGTAAGATAGCATGAGATAACATATTTTCCTTATTATACTAGCACCTCTTCATTTCTGACAATTCAGTAAAGAACTGGTCAGCAGCAGCATGTATGTTGAGTGGTAGGTAAGCCAAAACCCTGAGACTGGAAACCCACAGATCAAAGAGAAATCCAGATCTCTGCATTCTGAACTATGGGATGTCAAGGGACTCGGGAGAAAGTAGAATCTAGAATCTGAAAAAATCAGGTTTGGGAGAAATCTGCTTTAGAACCCAGATATTCATGTCTGATTGTGGATGATGAAAAAGTGCCCAAAGAAACAGTCTAGGACTATTTTCATAGTATCATCACCACATAATGCTCCAAGTGATAAGAAGGAAGACAAATCCATTTCCTGATCTTTCAGGATCCAGCCCAGAACTAAAAAACAGGTACAGTTGTCATAATTTATATTGGCAAGTCCAGCAGACAGAATTCTGAATGACTAATTGTCCTTATAGCTACATACTGACTTTCTTGAGAAGGAACCTAAATAAATAATAAAACGTAGAAGTCTCCAATTAATATTGGCTTAGAAAATGAGTTTTCATTTTTCTGTCTTTCAGACTGGTCTTTAACTGAAAATTATTAAGAGGAAAAAGGAAAAGCATAATAGGATTATTATTTTTTTTTCTTTGAGAAGCTGGGTGCTCTGAGCTGTATAACTTACCACTACAGTCTCTTTGTACAATAGGATTAGCTGAAAAAGACAAAGTGCAGCCAATGATCCAAATCTGTAGATTATTTGTCACTAATTGTCAATTTGGGAAGTTCCATTTTTGTCTTGAGCAAGTTCTGCTCTACAACACCCAGTATTTCCAAATCCTGTGGAATGATTTTAATTAACATCTTGATTAATTCCTGGGAGAGTGATGTGACTGTGAGGAATTAAAAGTTTCTGTGTCAACAGGCAATAGTCTTGCTGTGATCTAAATTTGTGAGAGTTTGTTACTGACTTCCATGGCAGTGGGATGAGCCCAATGTCCTTATATTCTGTAGGTAGCTCGAGCTCTGCAAACACTCTCCTTTCCTGCACCCCACCACTGTCATGGTTAATTTATTGTTAGAGAACCAGCACTTATTGGGATACGAGCTGTCTTGTCGTTGAGATGGATTGCTAAAAGTTTTTTGCTGGTTTTAATTGTTCTGTTGAAGCATTTCAGGTTGAGATGTAGGTTGGTCCCTCAGGGTATGATCTAAAGTCGGTTGTATCCATAAGAAGAGGTCAGGTGAGTGAAACAGGTTTTGAACCAAAGGTTTCTACAGATTTTCCTGGAACAGATGCCTCATTTAATGGGGAGGAGAGAGTGCATTGAGCCTAAAAGACAAGGTTGCTACCTCAGGGATGTGATCAAGTAGGCTGTGGTTACCTTCAACATGGAAAAGGTAAAATACAAGGAACAAAAGTTGGGTGCTGCAGTGCTTGTTGTTTTCTCTGGAATGGGTGGTCAACTTTGGAATTAGTAACCTAAATGACCTACACATCTAATAGGGTATCTAGCAGAAACGGTCTGGCTTTGTGGGGTTTTTTTTCCCCAGATAATTTCCCAAACTTCTGGATTTAAATTCAGGATGAAACCACCAGCCCCATCAAACAAACAGAACCTCCAAAACAAATAGGACCCTTCTATCTGTCTTCTTTCCTAAACATAAATCAGGATGCAATATGATCTCCCTTTCATAATACAAGTTCTGGCTGATGATTTGCCTCTTTGAACAAGCTGCTTCATATTCCTGGTGCACTGCAGTCTAAGTTTTCAGATTTGCCAGTTAATGAATGGCACAATAGCAAATAAAATAGCAAATGCCCGCCCTCTTAGTGGTTCCATTTATTGGATTCTTTCACTAATTCCCTATCTGAAGAAAACCATCCCCTTCCAAGATTCCTAATAAGGAAACCTGTAAGCATTTTACAGCTTAATGGCCATGATTCCCTATCTGCCTCTCCCCAAGAAACAGTGAGCTTTGAACTGTCAGTGTAGCATTTTTACTACCATTTCTTCTGCAGCAATTTCTTCTCCCAACTCTTCTAAGTAAGGTTGAGAGGTCTATTTGACACTAAAAGTGGGAAAAGTTGTTTCTTTGGTAACTCTGGTGATTGGATTCAGTGTTTGTTGCTCTTACCTAGAGCCTTCCATCTGCTTCTGTGGAGGCCAATATCAACATTCTCTGGTGGTATCAGTTACATCACACACAGCACTGCCGTGACTGAAAACCCAGAGACATAAAAAGGGCTCATTCTTCTCTGGTGTGGTATAAATCCTACTGACTTTGGGAACTTTGCTGCACTTCTCAGGATTGCGCCTGCAGTTTAGCAAGAAAAAAAGTATCTTTAAAAGATCATGTGAAACCCTCTTTACTGAAAGGCAATAGTTTATTTTCTAGCAAAGCAACATTCATTGATCTAGCTGGAATTAACAGTTTTAATTTTGTCATCACTTTTTAAAAAAAAACAAACCACTCTGACTTTCAGAAAAAAAAAATAATATTTTACTGCCTTCCAAACATTAGCTTTGATTTACTTTTGGAAGATAACGTGGTTGGTATGTTTTCTCAGGATAGCCTCTATCTATTTCTGTGTGTTGGTTTTAAATGTATCTGAATTAAAAGGGGTTTTAATCTCTGTCTCTTATGTGAAATTAGATTGTACAAAACTAAATATGACTGCTCTTCATAGTTTGCTGTTCTAGCATAGCCATAAAATGTATCAATGTATGTGTATATACAAATAAATATTTGATGACAGACACTTTAGATAATATATTTAAGCAGCCATGTCAAAACTTCAGAGGTAGATGGCTTCAAAAGCAATGGTATAATCATAATACTTGCAAATTACTTTACAAAATCAAACCATGGCCTCAGCACAGATCTCATATCCTTCCCAGTAGTCTGAAACCCACCTTTTCTTTCAAGACCCCTGCTAAGGTTTGTTTTGCCATTGCTTCTTTAACCAAGACGTGTTTGAATAATGACAACTCCCTGTGGCTCAGTCTCCAGCGCTCATCTCCCAGCAGAGCCGCCCTGGCGCTGCAGGACCAGCGGCTCTGGGCTCCACCTCCGCCGGGCTGAGCTCGCCTGGCTCCGGAGCCGCTCCTTCGGGGAGACTGAACATTGCACAGCGTCGGTGCTTCCCCCTGGGACTGCCTCGCTCCTCAAAACCTGCTTTCTTCACCTCATATATATCTCCCATACACGTCCCACTGCATTTTCTTTTTGCCTGTTTATGACGGTACTGTAGGAATATCCGTGGAATAAAGAGCTTATCCTACTGATTTGCAGTCCCAAGGGGAATTTACATTGGACGTGAAGTTGTTATTATTTACTGAAAAGTGGTGTTATCTGCTTTTCTTTATTATTATGATTCTATTCCTATGATGCTATGATGTTTCATGTAAATTTTCATGTGCTGGCATGCCTACAAGTTAATAGTGTAATAGAATGCTCAGCTCTCAACATTAGAGTGTTTTTAAGGTGAATTGCATCACATATGCCATCTCTTTGCAGAATGAATATGGGGTTTGGCAAAACTACCTGCTGAGCAACATAATGAGATTTTTGTACAAAGTACAAGTTATTGATTATTATTGTATTTTATTTTTCTATGATTTCCTAAGAGGCATTATCAGGTCTTACAGATGGGGTAAGCCTGTTTATTAAGATATTTATTAGCAAATAAAAGTTACAGTACTGGTGGTTATTTTTGAGTTAATGGTGTTTCTTTGGCCTTAAGTTACTAATACAATGATCCACGGTGAAGCCTGTCATACATGATCATGCAAAAAAAAAAAGACCCAGCCGCTTAACACAGGGTGGTGTACTAATAAAGACGGCCGGCAATAAGCTCCAACACTTGAGATGCTTCGGGGTGGTGTTGTTTTCTTCAGCTAAAAAATGCTCTTCTGTGCTTACCACTGAGCATTTACGCTCAAAAAGCACGATTATGCTCAAAAAGCATAATGTGTTCACAGCATCAGGGAAAAAAACTGTGCCCAGTAAAAGCTGCTAACAGCCGTGCTCTCTCCTTCTTGGGAAACACAGAGAATCTGAATTTTAAGTGGCTTTTAATGTGCTGTTAAGATTCTGCAGTACTGTTCACCCTCCTCATGGTGATTCACTGAGCCATGCAGCTCCTCTAAGATTTGTCAAAGCTTTCACTAACAAGCAGTTTTAAAATTGATCATATTATGTAAATAATGCCAGGGCAAGGCACGAGGATTCACAAAGAAGTGAATGCCATATACAATAACCAGACCCTACCTCAAAAAGCATAAAATTATAATGAGCCCTTCGTTGCATAAAATCACATGCATGCAATGCAAGACTGAACAGAAGTAAATGTAAAATAATAGGAAATGAGTGTCAGATGCCCACAGTCCATTACATCCTCTTTATTTTACACGGGAAGAGCTTTCTTACCAAGGACTGTGGGGTTTAACACAGTGTACGTAATGAAGAATGAATACTTTATTTTAGATCTGGTTACAGAAATGCCTTTGCCAGGCTGTGTTCTCCACTGAATTCGGAACTACTCCTCAGATACGGACTGATTTCAAATAGAAACACCCTCCTCTACCATATATGTAGCTCACAACTTGATTAGCTTTTGGAAAGTGCTTCATCACAGAGTTTCACTGTGCGATTAATGCTACCTGCCTTTTCCTTTAGTGCCTCATAATGCCGCTACAAGGGAATCTCATCTTTTAGTCTGAACCTTCCTGACAGAGGAAATACAGCAGACCTTGAACCAATCTGACGGGACTATGCTACGCAGCAGAAAAGAAGAAAAAAAAAAAAAATCCGAAGTGTATTTGCAGCCTCTGTGCCTGGCCTGGACAGGCTGCTTTCCTNAAGCTTTTCACTGTTTATGCATTTTAGCAAACAAAGGCATTAATGTTCACTGACTGCAAGTCACCTAGTTCTCTTATTAATTAGTGTCCTGTCTTCTGATGGCTAATGATTCTTTTGCTTCACATGCTAATTAGTCCGTATGCTCAGTCTTTCCCTTCTTTTGGATCTTAGACCATTGAAATATATCCAGCCCTACACCTAAACAAGGCAGTTCTACCGAAAAAATTCATTTGTCTTTCTAACACCTGGACATCACTTAGAGCTTGTTTGTTGGCTGCTCTCTATTTCGTGGGTTAAATCTCCTTTGTTGTTGATTAGGCTTGAAAATAGACAAAGATCAGACATGAAGGAACATCCTTTCTTAAGGAAAAAGCTTAGAGTTTGCTGCTAAGCTCCCCAACCAGACTCTGGCTTAAATAAATTTCAGAGATGTCTGATGTGTGCTGTATAGCATTGTAGGCAGAATATCAGCTGGCAAAAAAGAGGGGGAAAAAACGGAACCTATGCCAGCTGTAACTGCTGTAATTCTTCACAGATGAGAAAAATCATGAAAATAGGGGCAGGGCAAGAAGTCAAGGGTACATTTCTTTCCCACTGTGTTCTTAAATAATGACTGTGCCAACTGGTAGGAAAATTTACTAGAAAAACATGGCTGTAATTAAAATGTTGCTGGGAACTGTCTTGTGTTTA
>VXAX01002252.1:448662-479441 GCA_013399835.1 Leptocoma aspasia | reverse complement strand
GGTGCTGCGGCCGCGGGGGCGCGGGGGCCGCGCCCGGGGGGGGGGGACCCGGCACCGGCCTGCCCTGGGGACCCTGTTCCGTCTGGGAGAGGAGATCCTGGCCTGGCCTGAGAGAAGGGACCCGCGGCCGCTGCCGGGGCGGCTCGAGGCCTTGCGGTGCTGACGGGAGGGAGGGAAGGGCGGCCCTGGGAGCTGCGATCCCCAGCACCCAGGCGTTGTCCCCGGTTAAAACCTTCCAGCCCGTGTGCCAGAGGCCGAGCCACGCACAGGGCCGAGGTACTGGATTTATGGCCACTACCAAAGCTTTTCACTGTTTATGCATTTTAGCAAACAAAGGCATTAATGTTCNTCACATGCATGCAATGCAAGACTGAACAGAAGTAAATGTAAAATAATAGGAAATGAGTGTCAGATGCCCACAGTCCATTACATCCTCTTTATTTTACACGGGAAGAGCTTTCTTACCAAGGACTGTGGGGTTTAACACAGTGTACGTAATGAAGAATGAATACTTTATTTTAGATCTGGTTACAGAAATGCCTTTGCCAGGCTGTGTTCTCCACTGAATTCGGAACTACTCCTCAGATACGGACTGATTTCAAATAGAAACACCCTCCTCTACCATATATGTAGCTCACAACTTGATTAGCTTTTGGAAAGTGCTTCATCACAGAGTTTCACTGTGCGATTAATGCTACCTGCCTTTTCCTTTAGTGCCTCATAATGCCGCTACAAGGGAATCTCATCTTTTAGTCTGAACCTTCCTGACAGAGGAAATACAGCAGACCTTGAACCAATCTGACGGGGCTATGCTACGCAGCAGAAAAGAAGAAAAAAAAAAAAAATCCGAAGTGTATTTGCAGCCTCTGTGCCTGGCCTGGACAGGCTGCTTTCCTCCCAAAGCCCCGCTGCTGCCTCTGCCCCAGTGACGCGTGCATTTGAGATTTTCCCGGTTGCTGCTATGTAAGGAAGAGGGGCAAGTGGGTGGAAACAAACAATTCCAGAGGCGCTGGACACGGGCAAGGACACGGGCAAGGACAAGGGCGAAGAACGGGTCCTGCCTCAGCCCTGCCCCGGCCTCCTCAGCCCCACTGCGCCCGGGGGCGTGGCCTCGGTCGGGCCCCGCCCCAAAGGCCTCCCCTCGATTGGCCGGAAGAGGCGCAGTGGGCGGAGCGGCGGGACGGGATTGGTGGGCNCTTCTTTTGGATCTTAGACCATTGAAATATATCCAGCCCTACACCTAAACAAGGCAGTTCTACCGAAAAAATTCATTTGTCTTTCTAACACCTGGACATCACTTAGAGCTTGTTTGTTGGCTGCTCTCTATTTCGTGGGTTAAATCTCCTTTGTTGTTGATTAGGCTTGAAAATAGACAAAGATCAGACATGAAGGAACATCCTTTCTTAAGGAAAAAGCTTAGAGTTTGCTGCTAAGCTCCCCAACCAGACTCTGGCTTAAATAAATTTCAGAGATGTCTGATGTGTGCTGTATAGCATTGTAGGCAGAATATCAGCTGGCAAAAAAGAGGGGGAAAAAACGGAACCTATGCCAGCTGTAACTGCTGTAATTCTTCACAGATGAGAAAAATCATGAAAATAGGGGCAGGGCAAGAAGTCAAGGGTACATTTCTTTCCCACTGTGTTCTTAAATAATGACTGTGCCAACTGGTAGGAAAATTTACTAGAAAAACATGGCTGTAATTAAAATGTTGCTGGGAACTGTCTTGTGTTTAGGGGTTTGGATTTAAAAGTGAAGCCCTAGAAGTATTTTTAAGGGCTTTTATTTCCTCCTGTTTCATTTTACGACTGCCTACCATGTATTTTTTTGACCCTGTCATTTAGAACACATAGATGAAGCTTTTGATTGGATGAGAAAGTAATGTGGAGCAGGGTTTTGTCAGGTTAATTTGATAATAAACAGATTTAATCTGCTCTCGGAGTAGTATATATGAATTAGAAAAGGAGTGGGGCATAAAACAAAGGGAGTTAGAATGAGAAACTTGCTATAACTAATGTTGGGTTTTTTAACCTTGTAACAGTTCTGTGTAGCTGTAATGACCAGTCCTGAATCAGAATGTACCAGATAAAGCTATAAAAAGATCTGTATTTAAAAAGGAAAAATTGTCCTTTAGCCAGAATGGTTACTTATGTGACTTTATTAAATACAAAGTTTTAAAATTATTAAAAAGCAGTTAACCATCATTTTACAATCAGTTAGTGAAAAAGTGTGGTCAAAGATTTGTTGTTGATGGGGTTTTTTTACCTTTTCCCCCTCCTGCTATGATTTCCTTAGCTTGCAACCTGAGTTGTCCAGTGCTGTGTGTTTTTGATTTAAGAAAAGAAAAACATCCTCCACCACCCCAGAAATCCTTTGATGTGAATTAAATACTTTATTATTCAAGGCATCTCAAAAGTTTTCAGTTGTCTGATTGCTGGAACTATTTCCAGTGGAATTCATTCAGCACAGACAAGGGTTATCCTCTTTGCAGAGTGTGTTTAGCCAGGTATTGCATGGGAACACGTGATGCAAGCTCCTTTGCATGTGCCACTGCCAGGTAACTTCAGCCAGAGTCTGGGCAGCAGCAGAGGTTTGGCATCTCCCTGACGTGTGGGTGAATGTTTTGGTGCCTGTTAGATCTGTTTTAATCAGTTCCTATTTGTGGTGAATGAAGAGTTCCTAATTTATACATGTCAATATTGGCAACACCTGTTAGAATTAGAGTTTGAATTGAATCCACAGAGAGTGCTTTATTTGATGCAGTGATGTAGCAGGTGCTGAAGAAGGGAAATACTGTTTTGTTGTCTGAATGGTGTACTGCTGACAATTTGAGGTAAAGATCACGACCCTCCTTTTGTTCTTGCTCAGTTTGGAGGGAGCCCTGCAGCTGTTTGGGCTGCTCAGAGCGATGGTAACTTTTTCTGCCCGGTGAATCAAGGGCATTGTGTGATACAGACAGGGCTATAAACAGCCAGTCTACTTTGGTATCGAGGCCTCCTGGCTGTAATCAGCTTACCCTGCATGTGCTTATGTGCAGAGCCAGCCCCTGGCACGGCGTTTGTGTGGGGTCCTGCTCACACCATCCCTCCCTCCCAGGTGTGAGGCTGCTCAGCCCCATGCCCACCCTGGGTGCCAGCGCTGCCCTGCATGTAGCACTTCTCCAACAGCTCTGATTCCCTGAACAGCAGGAGATCCCTGTGACTGCCACAGCCATGGGATTGTTTGACAAGCTGGCAGGATGGCTTGGGCTGAAGAAAAAGGAGGTTCACGTCTTGTGCCTTGGCTTGGACAACAGCGGCAAAACAACCATCATCAATAAACTTAAACCTTCAAATGTAAGTAGCCCGCTTGGTTCACTGCTGGGTGTTTGTTTGGGCTGGGTTTGCATGCTGTTACACTGGATGTGCCCATGGAAAAGATGTGAAGAGCTTGTGATTTAGCACAGTGGAACAAATATATTTTAAGATTTTCCAACTAACTAAAACTAGGGGTAAGCATTCACACGCACATTATTTTCCAAAAGAACCCCACTGTTAATGTGGCACTCTTTTGTTAAGATCACCCAACAAGGAAGGGTTTATGATGCCTGAAGTCAGTATATGAAACAGTCATTTAAATCATTTAAATAATATTGTCCCAGGATATTGACAGAATAATTTCTGTGACGGAATAATTGTCACGGGATTGCAGTTCCAAGTGATGTTGAACATTTAGGATTAATACAATTGTACAACGACTTACCATGTTTATTTTAATCTCTTCCTGAAAAATAGTAAGTGCATAAGAGATAACAAAATAAGAAATAAAAAGATGCACGTTTAAGTGTTACTTCACTATTTTTAAAGCAGAATAATTTTCAAAATAAGTACCATTAATATTTGCAGTTCGTTCATCCAGTGAAAAGTGTTTGAGGCCACTAGGAGTGCCTAATATTCTGAAAGTAGGATCATTGTTTATAGTTATGTTTATGGACTAGAAATAGATGAATTTTGGTAGGCATGTTCAAAGCCAAAGGTTGTGCATCTTGGTTATGTGCATCTGGGAAACTGATTTCGGCTGTTTATATTAGGACACAGCTTTTTATTATTATTATTAATATTAATAATAATTTTCACTGAATTTAACCTGATGAATCCACTTGTTTTCAAAGTGTGACATAGTGAAGAGTCTGCAATTCTTCCATTCCTGGCAATTATTCTTCCACTGAAAATTGAGTATATTTATAAACAAAGACTATAAACTGCTTGCTATCTGCTGCCAGTTGTTTGGGAGAAAGGCTACAATGTGTACCAGGAAAATTTTATCTTTGTGTAAGGCCTTTTTTCGTGGAGGGTTTTTATGTCATGCCTTAAGCAGTAAAGGATTCCTAACTAGAGTTGAATGCAGACTTGAAGACTGAGCACAATAACGGGCATTAGAGAAGCTCTCAGTGGAATTACACAAGTAGAATAAATAGAATTTGTTTGTAATGAGAATTTATAGGAGGATAACTTTGCACCCAACTTGTGTAAGTCCTACCCTTGCAAGACATGCCAAATAGTCTAGCATGCAACAAATGGCATTAGATCAAAGTTAATAAAACTGTTTATTTTTGGTAAGTTCAGTGAACAGGTGATTTTGAGCTCTGGGTCAACTCAGTCTTCTTAAGAACTGCTGCTTTGCCCCAGGAGCAATACATTAGGGCCTGGCAAATCCAAATGTTTTTCTATCTGTCTGCAGTTGTTTCTGCTGGCCCTGCCTATGGATGGTGTTTGGAATAAGGGGCTCTAGGAGTCTGTGCAAGGATTGTATGTCACTTTCTCAGACAGCTCTGTAATCTATGGGATGTGACCTTTCTTCCTGCTCCATATCGATGCTTCTTAGAGGAGCTGTTCTTTTCCACCAACTTAGCTGATAGGTTCCTTGACCAGCTCAGTAGTAAATCAGTTATCAGACAGATCTCTTAATGCTTTGTGTTTTGGCAATTCCAATAGTGTTTACTCTATTCCCCAGAAAATACAAAACCCTTGATTCTGAATTACTTTACTTTTTTTTAATGTTGCACAGTTTGGGGCAAAAATAGATCCGTAATGTATTCATGTTTCAAATATATTTCAGTATTTGCATTTTCTAATTTGATTTTAAAATCTGTGCTTTCTTTCCTTTGAAGGCTCAAACTCAGGACATCGTTCCAACAATAGGATTCAGTATAGAGAAATTCAAAACTTCAAGGTAGTACTTTCTTTCTTCGTTAGCAGTAGTGATTATTTTACAATAGTTGGACTTAATTATCTCTTTCGGTGGGTTTGTAACTGAGTATCATGTGTGGTGGTGTAATGACATGACATTGCAATTTGTTGAAATGCAACCCACAAGACCTAATCATGATCCAGGACTGAGTGTGCTAGAGTATAATGTGTGTTTTGTGCTGCTATAAAACTTACTAAAAATTTTTTTTAAGTTTTTTTTAGTTTTTTTGCAATAGTGTGTATAAACATCAGATCCCTGTCTGTTGAGAGTTTCAGAATAGGGCACTGTTACAGACTGGAGGAGTGACAGCTGCTGAGGTGGCAGCCTGTATTCCACTCTCAATCTGGTAACCTAAAATAAGCACTCTCACTGGAGGTACTCTGAACAGATTGCAGTGTAATCTCATTAAATGCAAAAGGATGGCTACAGCATTAGCCATGTAAAGGTGGCAGGAGCAAAGGCCAGGAAACAGAGGAATAAGTCATTAGTTGAATCAAGACTAAGATTTAGATTAAGAATGTCGTGACACGAGGATATTTCGAGGAGGCAGCATCATTTTGTTATTTTGTAGCCTTCACTGGGTGTTTTTAGTGTGGGCAGTTAGTCTTCAAACCAAGCAGTACGGCCTCACTGGGTGGGAGATCTGCAAGAAAATTGTTTATTCCTTGAGCTGATATGAAGACTGAGAGGTTTCATATTTCTCTAAGAGCTTCCACAACTGAGCTCTGTCCTAATAAAGTACATCAGACAGGTTTGGGACTTCCTGTTGAGAATGTAAATTAATTCATATTGCTTTTTTTTTATTCTGAGCCTGTAGTAGGAGAGATGATGACCTGTAAATACACCATGTAGAATGTTTAAAAACCTAAAATACCCACCCAAAACCTCAAACTGTACAAACTGACAAACCTACAATTCTATCTCTGGACATAGAGTGGAAAGGATGTCTGGAGAGCTTTTTTTTCCTAATCTTGTTTTGGTGTGGCCTCCACTTGGGGACTACTTGGGGCTATCCAAAAAAGGAGAAACTAATTCTGAACTCAATGTTGCCTCTGTAAACATTTCAGGAGTGGATGAGAACTTTTTGTAGTGTTCAATAAGTTGCCCTGCTGTATGTAGTTTTTGGGTGAAACCTCACAGTGGCAAAGACTGCTCTTTGTAGCTTGGTCATCTGAACTCACCTGCTTTTACCAAAATGTAATAAATGTAATCTACTTTTTTTTCCTAAAGGTGGAATTCTTTTTTTTAAAGCCTTTTATTTTGCCCACATTTATACCTGTCTAGGGACAGAATTTAAGACAGGCCATAGACTTCAAGTCATGGGCCATCTGAATTTCATTTACTCATAAACAGTATTTGATACCAGCATGATAGAGAGAAAGACTGAAAGGGTTTTTTGCATTTGATCTAACTTTAAATCATTGGTTTGGTTCTTTTATTCAGATAATAAACACATTTTCCATTGTGAAATATTTCTATAATAAGACTGCAAAATTGAGTAGGATCATTTGAAGACAGATAGTGCAACCAGAGTTCCTTCGGGAATTTTTCTCAGTTGATTTGGATTCAGATTGATCTGGCTTTTTTTTTTTTTTTGGTCAGGGGAGCAAAGAAAATGGATGTGGTTTGGGTTTTTTTCTTTTTTCTTTTGTTTCTTTTTTCTCATGCACTTCTTTTCTTTGCAGTTTGTCTTTCACAGTGTTTGATATGTCAGGTCAAGGGAAATACAGAGACCTCTGGGAGCACTACTACAAGTAAGCCTATAATTTATTTTAAAGCATTGCTGTTGATATTAACTGTTGTGTAGGTTATTTAAACAGAAGATTGATAATATGTAGTGGTTAGAAATTATTCAGAGAAGGCTTATACCTGGTGTTTGACAGAAGGTTTATTCTGGATAAATAAAACTTTCTATTCTAACAAATGAGAATTTTTACCTGCTGTTATTTTGTGCTTTCGGGGACAACTTTGGGGAACATACTGGAGATGAGATTTAAATGTTGAAACCTGAAAACCAATTCTGTAAGAAAGCTCAAGATGAGTTAGGTTCCCAGTTTTTCAGTTCTTCTGTAGATCAATGACTTAAAACCTGCAAGATACTGGCTGATGGCTGAGATTTTTAGAGGTGAGGGAAATGAAGCTCAGAGAATAAGGCACATGTAACTAAGAACCTCGGTGAACATTGTTAATGTAATTTATTGAACAGGATATTCTCTGTACTTTATAGCACTCTGGTATTGCCTTTTGGTAATAGATGGACACCATTCTCTGGTTTTGGAGCTGTTAGTGAAACTTAATCTTTATTTGAATTGTCTCATTGCTATTCTGTAATGCCTGATCCTGATCTAGATAACATGAACAATACTAAACCATGCAGAAGTAGCTTGGAGAAATTCTGAAGATTATAATATTGATTAAATATTAATATCAGTTGTGGTAGAGCTTAAATTGTTTTTTAATTGAGGATTAATGCTTCCTCTCCTTCCTGTGCAAATTGTGTTAGCATTGAAAACATTTGGCCAGGAGATCTTAATTGTTCAAGAGTGTTAGATTTGCATTTCAGTAACTGATGCCCTCAGGCTGCTCTCAAAATGCTAGCAGAGTGCTTCATAAGCAAATAATTTTTGTGATTGCTGTATTTAATGCAGTAACTCATCCCTTGTGGGGCATAAATGGCTTTTTCATCTTAACAATAACTCCCTATCAGTAAGGGAGTTTTTTAGGTTATGCTGACAGTGAAATATGCACTTGTATCCACCTCTGGTCCTGATCCAGTACAGTAGGCACATATTTAAGATTAACTTCTAAGAATAATATAAAAATAATTTATATTAATTAAATAAAAATATTAATAAAATAATTACATGCCATTCCGTTTATAAAGTTAAGCAAGATTTAATTTTGCAGGAAATAAATCTGGGCAAGTGTCAAAGTAGTTGCCTTGGAGTCCTTTAAGTCTGGACTTTTCTTTTATTTAGCTTGAAAGTATCTTCTAGGTCATCCTCTAGGTACATTTATCTTAAATAATCCTAAAGTCATGTTGTGTCCCTATTCCTGTTACTTCTTTTTGAAGTTATTTTTTTGGTGGTAAATCCAAGCCAGTTTTGATTCCTCTAGAAAAATACATGTATGCTCATGGAAATTGCTTAGGCATTTTCAGCTAATATGCAAAAGTTAAAGGTTCTGTACACCATAGATGTACATACAATCTTGGGCTGCTCAGGTTATTTCTGGTTTCCAGCAGCTATAGAACTGTTTCTTATCAAAATGCAAAGATAGATGGTGCTGGAGGGTAAAGAATGTATTCATAATGGTCTCTCAGAGAAATGTAAAATGAAGGGGAAGTGAATATTACATTAAAATGTAAAGTAAGCATACTTTCTGTGTGTGTTTATAACAGGTGAATTATTAATTGGTGAGACTTTATTTGGTTTTCTAAACAAGTTTCAATAAATGGAACATCAAGTCATAAAATATCAGTAATCCTGAAATAATGAGTTGAGTAGCTGCATTTATGTTGTGACTGTGGTCATACTGCCAGCAAAATGTCCTAATGATTTGAAATAGTTGAAAGTTTTTACCTGTTATTTGAAAAAAAAGATCCTGTTTATGCAGGATATGTAAAGGTTAAAATAACCTGCATATGCCTAGCTGTGGACACAGGTTTTTTCTAAAAAGGTATTTGACTTTCTCTAAATAAACTTCGGTACAGGAAATACAGAATTTCTGTAAAGATCTGTCTTTATGGGGTTTTTTCCTGCCTGACCACAACGTCAACATAGCAGTTGGTTACATTTTGAGTTCATTTTTCAGTCTGGGTAAAAACCAAGCTTTTCTAGAAGGTTGTGGAGACTGAACCTTGTAGGGGCAGGCAACAACCTCATGTCTAAAAAAATGATGCATGTTACCAAAAGATTGAATTTCAGTAATAAGACTGGATTCAAATGTTAATGGTAAATAACAATGACAAAAATTAGAGGAAAAATCAGGTTTGTTTGGACTTTTTTCTTGGTGTTTCTTCTGAAGCCTTTTCTTGTTCACAGAATACTCATTTCTTAGAGAACCTATAATTTGCCTCTTTGCTCTTTTTATGTTATGCAGAGAAGGCCAAGCCATTATTTTTGTCATTGATAGCAGTGACAAATTAAGAATGGTTGTGGCCAAAGAAGAACTTGACACCCTTCTGAATCATCCAGGTGAGGAGGCTTTTTTCCCCTTCTGTGTCCATATTTGTTATGTTGCCTTAAGAAAAGCCCTTATCTGATACATTCTGAGTACTTTGCAAGTATTTTAACCATTCATGAATATTAGCACAATAGTAGTCTTCAAAAACATGTGGGGGTTTTTTTTACTTATTCACATTTAGAAATTGGTCACGCTTCAGCTTTCTGCACTGAATTGGGTTGATCTTTTGTTAATCAATATAGATCAAAAGTTACATTGTTTTGAGAAAGAATAGACTTAGAGTTGGAAGCTGGAGAGGCTTCTTGTGATGACCAGCACAGAAAAAACTGTCTCCCTGTCTGTTTTTTCTATGAAGACAGCTGATTCCTTTAATGTAGCATTTAACTTTCTTTTGTCATCTTCATTATAATTTTTATACTTTAGCCAGAAATACGGAGGGATAATTACACCAGTCAGTTTCAGTTCCCTATGGAAGAGGATATGAGAGGATTTGTGATTAGGGTCTTGGTTTTAGGGGTTTGGTTTCGGTTTTTTTACATGAGACTGCACCTTAATTAAGTTCTGATATCAGTCAATTCTTTGCCTTTCCATGTATCCAACACTGCTGGGATGTGTCTGTAAGCAATATGCAGTTTTGACTTTCAGCACTTTTGGTAGTTGCACTGCCTAACCAGAATATAAAACTACATCTAGGAAGTTTAAAGTGAAGTAATCCTGTGATTCCTTAATTATTTATTAAACTGATAGAGCCTTAACTTGTGGGATTCCCATGCTGAAAGTAAGAAAGGAAAAGCTGACTTGCATTTCTAAGAAAAGCAATGTGTGATGGGGACGAATATGCTCCCATGACTTTATTTTCCATGAAGACTGTATGTAACACTTTAATTCATCAACAAAGATGCTGGAGCTGACTGGGCCTTCTTATTCTCATGCTCTAATTTCTCATTCAAGGGTATGGGCTGCTTGAAATGCAGACACTGAAAAGACAGTGTTACAAAAGTCACAGGGAGGATGAGGTGAGCCAAAGGCTGCAGGTGGATTACACAGAGGCCAGGGCACTTTGTACCAAGTCAGGAATTAACTGCAGCAATAAAAGCCAATTCTGTTGGTAAAGTGGAACCTCACAGGGCCAAGGCTGAGAGGTAAAGCTGCTGGAAGAAGTTACTGGTTTAATAAAGGGCAGAAGAATGAGAATGTTTAGACAGAGTAGAAGCAACCTTAGGTGGGACTTTTCATTTAGGCATTAACAGATCACTAATGCTGACCTAGCAGGTCAGTGCTGTTCAGATATTCATGAATTTGTGTCTTAAAGTTACACAAGACCAGGCTCTGGCCACTGAGTGCAGTCCTGAGAGCCAGGAGACAGCAGTTGTGGATTTCTGCCTTGGAGTGGCTTAGCTCCAACACAGCAACAGTGTCACTGATTTATCAGTTTTGATACATCACGTCTAAGAGAGCCAAAGAGCTTAAAAAGTTCTAAGATAATGTTCAATAAAAGTAGCTGTTAGATGACTCAATATACAACTGGCTTGCTATATCCATATTTTTATTTGTGTATTAGTGTTCTGCCTTTATTGCTGCATATCCTACTTTCTCCCAGTCTGTGCTTCTGTCAGTGTCATCCTCCTGGAGTGGTTTAAATGTACATGTTTATCTAAGTTTTAAATGGAATTGAATCAATTCCTGTCTGTGAAAATCTTAGCAATCCTGCAGTAAAACAGTTCCCTGTCTTTTTGCCAGGCTTTGCCTGAGGGAAAGGGAAGAGAATGTGTCCTGTGAAGCATTAATGGGGTTAGAAGTTGTACTAGCTGGGACTCTTTTGTGAATCAGAGCTATAAATTATTTTTACTTACAGTAATGGACAATCCACTCTTCAGATAACAGCTTGTTTAATGATAACTGTATCATATTTTGGTTTTTTACTCAAATTTCATTCTTCAGCTCTTTGAAAGATGGTAGCCATAGATTACCTGGATTAGATGATGACTCTTGGGTCACTGCACCTCCAGCACATGCTTCTAAACTAAACGGAAATCCCTGTAAACTTGAAATTCTTTGTGTAAAATTGCACATCACACATCTAGTGTCTGGAATGTTTTTTAATGTGTTAATTCATAACCACTTGCAGCTAGAAAATGTTTACTTTCCATTGGTAACTGTGAAAAGTGTGGGAGGGAAATACTGCACATTAGAAATTTCTGTGACCATAATTTTGTTTAGCAAATGTCTTTGGGTGTGCATTATGAGCCTGGGTGGATAGGTTGTGCCCCCTTCTAATTGTTTAGGAAAACACTGGAAAATCCTTGATTAACTTGGCTATTTGCATATGTGATGTCAGATAATTTATGTGGTTTTAATTTACCCGTAACCTGCAACCTGTGGGTACCAGGGTTCAGCTATGGAGTCAAAACAGAAATTTAATTATACTGTGCTTGTATTTTGAGGCCTTTGACTTGTGTTTATGGATATCAGAGGACAAAAGAGCTCCAGGTAGGGTAACCAGTTTGTGAAAATTGTCAGTGTTTTGATCAGCACTTACCATCTCTGAATGAATATGGGGAGGTAGTGTTATCTCCACTGATTCTGTGGAAAGGTTTAGTAGGGAGGGGGAAAAGAACATAATTAGGAAAGCTCAAACCATTTCAGCACTGACAGTTTGTTGGGATTTTGGGGGTTTTTATCATCATCCTGCCTATCAGCAGGGGTGGATGGCTTATGTTTGACATTTTAAAATAAGTCCTTACCTAGTTTCCTGTGTGAAATAACGTTTTCTTTTTACTATTTTAAAAAGAGCATGTGTAGCAATTTTCATTGAGGTGGTAGTGTGTAAATTCTTTTCCTATCAGGCACTGATGGATACACTAAAACCTAGATTTTCTCTAACGCTGGATATCATTCTTTGTATAAATAATATGAAAAACTCTGAGAGTTATTCTTGGTGCTGGTAATTGTTTTGGCAGTGTTACATCTGTAACTTTGAAGAGAGTATGCTTTGTTTCCTTTCAATCACCATATAATCTGTTGGGGTAATCTGTGAGGTTTAAATTTGTCTATGTGTAAGTATCCCAGAAATTGCCAGAGTACTTTGTTTGGTCTCTAGTTCTCACTGCTAGCTGAAAGAGCTTCTGGAGAAGAAGTCCTTCTAGGGAAGGGAGACTAAAGGATGTCCAGACATGTGCATTTTTTTTCCAATGTTATAAATTCTATGAAGTAATGGGTGCTTTCCAGGACACTAAAATATAATTCAGACCACCCTTCTGAACTATTGTTGTGACATTATGAATGAACACAAATTATTTTTTTCCATCCATTTTATACATGAAGCCCTCACTGAGCAGAGATGTGCAGTGTTTGTAGGCTGTGGTTTGATCTCTTGTTCCTCAGCTTCACCAGCAATTCCTATTTCCAGCTTAAAGTGTGGGTTTAAGGTAGGGGGAGAGGGGGTGGAAGATTCCAAAGCCTGCAAGGAAGTTTGTGAGCATTTTGGAAGCATGCAGCAGAGGCCAGGTGACCCAACAGTGCGTGCATCTTGGTAGGCTACAACCTTCAGAGGATTGCAGCTACAGGTGAGCAAAACACCCTCCTGTGTTGTTGGTACCTCGTTACATGCAGAGATTGATGAGTGCTGCCTCGTGTCCTGAGGGTTCTGTCTCTGCTCATGCCTAGATATCAAGCACCGTCGACTGCCTATTCTCTTCTTTGCTAACAAGATGGACCTCAGGGATGCAGTGTCATCTGTGAAAGTCTCTCAGTTGCTGTCCTTAGAAAACATCAAAGACAAGCCCTGGCATATCTGGTAAAGTTCTCTTTTTCTATCCTTTTGTTGGCATTACTTTGTGCATTCCTATTTTAGCCCTGTCGTGCCACTCACTACTGTATAAAATAAATGGAGTAGATAAAAGACGGATTCCACACGTGAAACAGTAAATTTAAAACAGTAATATTAAAATATTTATGGTGGAACTTACTTTAAATGTGCAATGCATTCATTTAGACTGTGTCTTTAAAGATTTCACAGCAGAACTGTTAGCCAAGTAATGGAATAGAGGATTTCCAGTGAAATCAGAAAGCAGGGTTGATATGAGAAGAACAGTTGCCATTATGTTTTGCTGGGAAATTGAGTAGAATTGCTGTCAGAGTGCTCCTGCTAGATTACCTTGCAGGTTTGAGAATATCAATGATAAAACCTTCGGAGTTTTTTTCCACTCTGCAGATGCTTCAGTAAACTGTTGTTGAAAGGCCATTTAGTAAACTGTTCTCTTCTGTATTCAGAGGGACACTGTACTCTTTGTACCCATTCACGTTTGAGGGGATTTTTAGTTGTAGGAACTAGTCTTTTCTTCCTGAAGGATGTAATCTTTACTTAGTGCTGGTGTTCACAAGGAAAAAACTCTCCTTTTATCAGAAGTGCTTTATAGAAGTTAGTTTTTTGTCCTATTCAAGTCCTCAGCTCTTATAAATAAAAGTGAAATCAGCAGCTAAATGCTGCTGAAAGCTACAATTTTCATTTTAGGCCCTTTAATGTTAAACTTGATTACCTGGACATTGTTTTTGTCCAGAAATCACACTCATGAATTCCCAAGCTTCTTGGAAGATCGTTTCATAGGGAACTGTAGTTACAGTCCAGATTCAGTCCAGTGCTGGTTTTCACAGAAACAGTTTGATTTAAACAGTTACCCCCAGTGATTCAGAGGGTGATTTGTACTGCTCTCAGTGTAGCAGAATAGTTTTATACATTAACAAGCACTCCTGGGGTTGCTGTTACAATGAAGTATGTACACACACTTCAATTCCTCCTTCCAGTACTCACTCCAGCATTCTCACTGTGTGTAGGAACTTCATAGAGGACATTTGGGCTTGATCATTTTAAAGGTCTTTTCCAGCCTAAATGATTCCATGATTCATGGCTGCTGTTGGAGGGAGTAAACATGTTTTTCACAGCGTTGTCTGAGGAGGGAGGTGCTGCAGAACAATGTGTCTGCCTCATGTGGGAGCTCTCCCAGAGCCCCTCATGTTCTAGGAATGTTTCCTTGTGCCTTGAAACTGGAATTAAGAGATCACATCATGAAATGGTGTTTCCCTGTGGGGAAGGTACCCTATATTATTTGAGGAGCAGTCTTCTCCATAGGAAGAAAATATAAGGAAACTGTACCTGATGCTACTTTGCAATTATGTAAATTACAAGTTTGGTGGTGACTCAACTAAAACTGGTATTTTTACAATGTTTTTGAAATTTGATTTGTTTCTTTCAGTGCCAGTGATGCTCTTAAAGGAGACGGATTACAAGAAGGTGTGGATTGGCTCCAAGGTATGTCATACATAATTCTCTTACTCTATTTTCATTCTGTTAAACTCTTTCATTTTGTAAGGTTTTTTCTTTATTATTTCCTTTGTTTTCTTTCTGTCCATTTCTGCTGTCAGATCAAATTACACAGTGAGTACTAAAGCTCTATCTCATATTTGCCTTTCATTTACCTCCTGAATGTACACAAAACATCATGTGGGCTTCTCTGACCAAAGTGTGTGTTGTGAAACACTAATGCACACTCTTGCAAACAGTGTAGCACTTTCATTTAAATACCAGCTCCCACACTTCCATTTCTTATTGTGGTAGTTCAGTTTCTTCTTTAATTTATTCTTAATGTCCTGTCTCTGTTTTACATAACTTAATGCTATGTATCAAGAAATGGTGAAAGAAAATAAGCCAAGTACACAGACAAATACACAGGTTTTAATTATACACCTTCAGCTCTTTAATCCAGAGCCAAAAGAAGAACTTCTTACACTTCAGTCTCTATATAACAACTATAGGACATGCAGACACTCATAACTGCATGGAAAATATCAGATCCAGCTTGGATGATGTCTGACATCCAACACCTTCAATTACAAACGTGGTACAGATGTTGTGTAATTACAAACTTGGTACAGATGTTGTGTCTCCCTCTGTTGTGTGCTGGTAAGGCTCTGGTCTCTCTGGTCCTCTGCTCAATGTTTAGATTAGTGCAGTGTGGCATAGTTTTGGCAGACTGATGCCAGTTTTAGCTCCCTGGCTGGCGTTGCTTGTGCTGTGAAGTGCTTCGGGTGCTGCGGGCTCGGCTCAAGTGCAGCACCGCCTGTGCTGTGCCCCGCTGGCCACCGGGTGTCAGCGCTGGCCCGGGGACAGAGCCTCCTTCCAGAGGGGTGACAGCCAGCCCTGGCCCCGGCTTAACTCATCCCCACTGCTCTGGGGACACCAGACTGTCCTTCCTACTTAGACTCGTCCTGCTGACTAGAAAAAGATGGTTTGTTTTACCGAGTTTTTGTAGAGTGCAAAAACTGTCGGTCGTGTTTTCAGAGGGAGGGCTGCTTGCCAAAAATAGTCTTTAGAGAGAGATTTACTGCCCTACAGAAGAGCAGTGATGTATCCACCAGCTAAAATAATTCTAGGGTGGGGAACCAGGATCTTGGCGTTGGGTTTCCTCCTCTCCTGTATCCTGTCATCATAGAGGCAGATTCCAAATCATAATTTTTCCTAATTTCAGGCATAGTTCTGGCTTAGTAATGTTTTCTTGCTATGTTCAGGGTTTCTGCTTCTCTTGGAGGAACCTTAAGAGTTTAAATCCAAATTTTTGGGTTTGTACATAGCTTCGTGCTACTTAAAAGGATCTCAAATGCTTGTGTAAATATTGTCTTACAAAGTATTTAAGTTATATATGTAGATTTTTTTAAGCACAGCAAGCAGATGCTTCTGCTGTCACTCACATGGCTCTTCATAGCTATTCACTTATGGAGTGTTAAACTTCTTAATTTTCTGAGCTGAAAATCCTCATGGATGGGCTCTATCTGAAAATTTCCTTTAACTCTCTGGTTCAGTGAACCCAAAAGCTGAAGAGGGGTTGAGTTTAAACTGTACTGTTACCTAAGCACATGTAGTTTGGCAATTATATGTTTAAAGGCTGAATACTTTGATATTTCAAGGACAAATTTTTACTCTTGATTCTTCTCATTCCTGGAGCACCAGATGGAAATACTTGTATCTGTAGTTATGGTAGTCCCTAAATCACTGCCTGGGGATGCCATAAAATTCAGGGGAGGAAATGACACCTGGTGAATGAGTGCACAGTTCTTGTCAGCAGCCAAACTTCCCTTACTCACCCCTTCCAGACCCATTTCACAGGCAGGGGCAGTTTTGGGGGTTTTTTCCCCTAGTGAAGGCTGACTTTGCTATTTTCCTATTTGGTAATGGGGTTGCTTTTGCAACAGCACGTCCTCCGTAGGGTAAAACAAACCTGTCTCACAGCATTCCCCCTTAGTGGGGGAAATTGTGCTGATTTCCATATTTTGTAATGGGATGCTAGATGCTTTTGGTAACCAAGAAAACATTTAAAGTGACAATTAGGCAGCAATATGGAGAAGTGTGGCTACTGAGAGCAAAGTTTTCATGGGAGGTATTAGAAACCAAACTTTAAATCTTTTGCTCTTTTGCTGTTGGGTAGTTCATGTTCAGTTAGGTGAAAGCCAAAATTTGTACAAGGAATTGAAATGCATGCTTCATAAAACAAACTTCCAGGTCTTATTGTCATCAAAGTAATCTTATAAGCCTGAAGAAAATAAAAATTGAATTAGGTGGAGGAGTCTCCCTGTTAAATTAGCAAGATTTGGGGAAAACAGCTTGGCTGTACAGGAATTTCAGAAGTGGATGAGAGAGCAAGTTGAAAACAACCCTGCATTGTTCCCCTTTCTTGTAACTACACCAAAATATCTAGATCTATTTTATGTTTTCAAAAAGGCAAAATGCAGCAAGAATTCATCTTGTGCTAAGACTAGGTGTTTCTTTTTATTAACAGGTCAGATGCAAGCAATGAAGACATGAGGGATAAATAAAGGATCAATGGGGTTCTTTTACACCCTTTGTCAGTAGGTGAACAAGTTCCTTGGAAAGGAAGAATGATTTCAAGAAGATGAACAGTTCAGCTAAAATATCCTGTATTGTCTTGTTTCAGTTTAGTATCTCTTCCAGGAAAACTGAATGTAGAGAACCTAGCACCTCAGGTATGCACATTGATGAATTAAATTGAACCTTGTGACTGGAGAGCATATACAAAAAAAAATATTTGTGTTAACAGTAAACATCTGCATTCATTTGAGGTTTGGGTGATAATTAGCCATCAGTAAATGCCCCTCGGTTTTTTGGGGGGACATCTTTTGAGCAAATGGGAATATTTATTTTCCTGAGAAAGAATAATCAGCACTTCCTGAAATCCAGCTACATGAGATACCTACTGATTTTAGGTGCCCAGTTTTAGGCATTACTGCCATTTTTTTATATTAAAGTTTGACATTGGGTTTTTATTATCCATCTCTAATAGACTTCTATAAGAATATTTTGATTGAAGATACAAGGATTCAAATGTTCAGTGTATTTGTTATAGATGATTGCAGATGTTTTTAAGAAAATGCTTTTAATGAAATGTTACAAATTATTGTTGTGATTATGCCATGGTTATATTTACATTCCCATCAATAAAAGTTCAAATATATTACATGCCCTGATTGGGTTTTTTAACTTTAATATGCTCATTAATGGTCTTTACATCCTAGAGATTTTTGTTTTCTATTCGTTTCATTTGGAATTTGTTTATCCATATTCAAGTGGATATAGCACTGTATATTTAATAAAATGGTATCTCTGTTGCCAACGTTATTTTATTAATTGCATATATTTTTTACACTGTCTAATCCACTAGACTGCTCTTTCAGATACTTAAGGAGCATATGAATCACAGGATGGGTCAGACTGGAAGGGACCAGAGTGGGGTCATCTGGCTCAAACCTCTCTGCTTAGGCAGGACCATCCCACAGCACATGGCACAGGATTACATCCAGGTGGTTCTGGAATATTCCCAGTGAGGGAGACTCCACAGCCTCTCTGGACAATCTGTTCCAGTGCATGGTCACTGCACAGTGAAGAAGTTCTTCTCATGTCCAGGTGGAACTTCTGTGTCCATCGGTTTCTTGCAAGTTGTATTTTGAAAACACAGTTAAGGGACAGCTCACTGGTTTACTAGATCATTATCATGAAATCTGTTATATATACTTCTGTTGTGTATAAAGACTGTTTTACTTTCAAAAATAAATTTGATAAACTTTCTGGCTCCAAAGATGTACCATAGATAACAAATTAAGAACTTTATTTTTGTTCTGCCACCTCTTCCCTTTCAATCCCTCCTCCCTCGTTCAGGAAAGAGCAGACTGACCCTGGCAGTGCTGAAAACTCCATTTAACTCAGTGATTACCTGATCCCTGTGGGACATGTAATATGCAGCTCTTGCAAAAGCTTCCCCCACACCCATTAGCACATAAAACACACAAATGTTCTGTCAGCATCCCTTCTAGGCCTCACCTCATAGAGGAATATTTGGAGCAAAGGGAGCTGAAATGGGAGAACAGTGTCGTGTACTCTCATTTACTAAATGGTTAAATTTAACTCCCCTGCTTTGCCAGAAGAAAATCTCAGTGTAAGAAATCTTTCTTACAGGGTGCTGTGGTTCTTACAGTTCACTTTGTCATGGAAGTATTTTCTTGTCTCTTTCTGTGACACCATTGGCTTTTTGTCAACTCTGAATCTAAGTATCTATACAAAAATCAAACACAAAGGAGGAACAGTAATATATAATTGTGAGAAGTTTTCCTCTGAATTGTGGGCAGATAATTTTCTGGTTTACTTTGCTTTGGATAATACAGTAATTAAAATAATGAGTTGGAAGGAATCATTGAGTTCCAGCCCCTGCCTTCCTTGGACAAGGGACACCTTCCACCAGACCAGGTTGCTCAGAGCTCCATCCAGCCTGGCCTTGAACAATTCCAAGGGTGGGAAGACCACAAATTCCTTGGGCAATCACTGCCAGTGCCTCACCACACTTTCAGTAAAAAATTTCTTACTATTATCTAATCTAAAACTATTCTCTTGAAAGTAATACTTGTAAAACTGTTTTGCTGTGTATAAGTATTTTGTAATTATTGTGGTTCGCTTATATGTCTTATTTAAATGAAACATTTAGTTTTGGGTTAGAAGTTTCTTTTCTACCAAAGAAAATTTAAGTTCTTACATAGAATCCATCTACATTTCTGACTTTCTTGAATGGTATGCATCTTGATGGTTTCCTGATTATTTTTGTTTGTTTATTTTAAGCTGCATAAAGTGCTATGTTTATCCTGTGGATTGCCTTTACTGTCATGGGAAGCTGTTTGAACCTAGTGCTTTGTTCTTTCATCCACAAATCCGAGGGAAATGCTCTTAATATATTTTATTTTTTGCTCTCTAATGTGGTTAGTAAGTGCTTTTTGAAAACAGCAGTTAGTTTTGTACTTTTATTATTGTCCCCCTTCTTGTTTTTTTGGTGTTTGATTTTGTTCTGCAACGTCTTTGTGTTCCTCCCCTATGAGGCCACTGGTCTGAATGAAGACCCATTGGAAGGAATGGAAATGGGAACAGTTCTATTAGCAAAATGCTTGATTTTTTTTTTTTCTCCCTTATTACTGCTTCAACCATTAGTTATCTCTTATTTTTAGAACAGTTGTGACCATTCTGTGAACATAAAACCTTTTGAGGGGATCTCTGCATGTTCACCTCTCCTTCCCACCTTGGTGTACAGGCATAAGTCACTAACACCCACAGGTGCTGGAGCCCTGAGTTGCTCTAAAAAAGTTGAATTTGGTACAAGGATCCTGTATTGTATGAAATCCTCATGTATCTGTGCAAAAAGGCTGCTTTGGAGTTGGTTTTTGTGGCTGTCTGACTTCCATGCCATTCTCCCATTACATTTAGGATGTTAATGGATGAGCTCTATCTGGGTGCTCCAAGACAGTTTGCATTGACGAGTTCTTTGTGCCTGAGGAACAAAGCAGACAAGGGAACATTCCTTTTTTTGATCCATGTTACTGTAGGTGTGTGCATTAAGTGGTGACTTGAAGGGCAGTAGTGTGACCGAAAGAGACTCAGGGAATTTGGTCTTTACACCCCACTCAGTGTTTTGTGCTTCTATGCACACTGCCCACCTACATATTTATTAATTTCCTTTAAATATGCCTAGTCAGGCTTAAGACTGGCATTTTCAGCTGAAATATGGTGCAGTTGTTTTCCCATACAAAGTGTTGCCTTCTAGGTCTCCTTGCTGAGGGAGGAGCTATCAGGTAAAGGTGTAAATCCTAATTTTCCTAGCTTTGCCTCGCTAGTACTGAGAACCCCAGTCCATGGGAACCTTGTGTTTAACTACTACTTGGAGCTGTGCTGGGAGCCTGCATGGCCTCAACACTCCTGGGCAATTTCACATGAAGCAAGTGCAGTTCTAAGTGTGAGCATGTAAATGTAATGGAGCCTCCTTTTAATCTCAGCCCTGTAACTGTAATTTCCTGGGGGTGTTTTATTTACTGATACGAAAGATAAGCTGCTGTAAAAGACCAGACATAACAGCTCAGCTTAGTTGTCTGCAGACAGGCATTCTGGTGTGGTAATATGTGGAATGGTTGCACTTCAGAGCTTCTGTAAAACAGCTGTGCAACTGTTCTGGAAAGCAGCTTATCTCTTAGAAGTTTTAACTAGGAAATATTATTTGGTTGGTAATAAGAAGTAAAAGTAACGCTGATTCAAAATGCTTGTCCTTAAAAGCAAACATTTATTAAGCCAAGAAATGGTGTTTAATCTCAAAAGGGGTGGGGCTGGGGGGGGTTGTTTGTTTGCTTTAAGTTTTATTTGTTTTTAAAGTTTTACTTGGCTGGAAAAATCACTCTTTGTGATTAATTCCTGATATCCATTTATTTTGTTCTTTCTGGCCTACCTCATTCCCGTTTTACAGAAATCCTTACAAATCTTGATCTCAGCTTTTTGGTCTGCTTCTTTTAACATTTGCTAAGTATTCTGCTAGTGAAACTTTGCAGCTCCCTTCCCTGTTGTTTTGGTTTTGGGTGGGTTTTTTTGAGAAACAAATAATGAGAGAAGGTCACAGAAGACAGCACTAAAAAAGGAAAAAAGGATACTACCAAGAAAGTCTCCAACTCTCCTCTTTCAGAAAGGTCAGGATTGCTTTCAAAGGTTAATTTGATATGCCCTGATCCTTTTTTATTATTTTCACTACTTAAATTTAAAAATGCACTGTTAATATGCAAAACTACTATTGTGTGTAATTGCTATCAGAGTTCAGAACTTTAAATGCTCTCTTGTAACAAATGCCCAAGTGTTTTTAGTAATATTTTGTAACCATCCTTTAGTTCAAGGCTCTGTAGCTCCTGTCACAGTAAGTTACATCAGGGAAGCATCTGTGTTTGTGTGAACCAGCACTTTGTAATTAATTTCCCACTGTTCAGTCAGTTGGATTTACCACTTAATTGGTTGAATTTTCCTGACCATATGAAATTCTTGCTCTCACAAGTACAGCATGTACGTGATAATGTACTGTTCTCCTTCAGTGCATGTCAGGATCTCACCATGCAAATCAGCCATGTTTGCTTTTCCCACTCTTCTAATGACAGCATGAAACCCCCTCCCACTACTGTTTTTCAGAATAAATGCTTGAAATGAAAGCTAGGCTCTTAATGTCTGTCTGCCATTAAATGGTCTTGTGTTCTCCAAACTGTTTCCCAGGAGATGAACTTAATTGTATTACAATCATACTACTTGGGCACCAGCTCGAAAGGGGTGTTTGTAATTTCTCTGGGATTCAGGGGGCACCTTTGAAGAAAAGAGTAACTTGTGTAGTAAAGGAAGTGTAAATTTAGCAACTTCATACTAGGCAGTCTTTTGGCAAACAACGTTGTCTTTGAAGATCAGTAAGTAGATTGAAGGCTTAGCAAAATAGTTACTGAACCAAATTTAGTTTGCTGAAGAGTTGCCTAACAGTTCTCAATAAAGGGAAGAAAAGACAGTAAGGAAAGATTTAAAAAATCAAGGAAATTGGGATGTGTTTGGGAGGAAGTTTCTTTGGGCTGGAGTCATGTTAGTGAATGTTAAAGAAACCTAAGCCTCATGAGGCTTGGTGAGCTAACCAAGATAAATGATTGAAGTGGATGCTTGGCAGTAGAGACTAATGAGAGCAGCCCCATCAAACTGCTTTTACAGAGCAAAGAGAGCTGGTGCTGAGAGTTTGATGTCCTAATCTGTGTGGCTGGCCTCAGTTTCCTTCAGCCTGAGCCTTTCCAAGGGCTCCTCAGCCCTTGGAGCACTCTGTGCGCTCTTGGCTTTGAGGTGTAGTTTCATCCAAAAAGAATTCAGTTTGTGTCCTCTCAGCCAACTCTGCAATGTAAACAAAAGCACTGTTAGTAAGGATTATCTTTAAAATACCCTCATGACCTGAATGAATGCACGAGTGGAGGCATGCCTGTACAAACTTAAGAGGGGAACAATCCCGGAGTTTTCAAACCATGGGGTTGGAGCCATGTGAAAGAACAGCAGAACTTAGCAAGAGGTCTCCACAAGCCAAGGTTCCCCAGGAATAATGCCAATAATTCCAATTTAGGAAAAATACAAGTTGTAGTATGCTTCACTTGGAACTGGGAAAGTTTATTCCACAAATACAGGATATAACCATTGGATGGGGATTAAGGGGTAACACTTCCAACTTGAAGGAAATGGCATAATGTCACTTGTGAAAAACAGGCAGTCATGAGTAAGTAATAATAAATATTAAAATCTTTATGTCAATAATGAAAGAGTCCTCTGTCAGGCATCACTGCTGTTCTTGGCATCGTCTGTATTTATGATCACACAGGTTTAAAGGTGTTACTAGGAAAAGAACTTTGCAATTTTTTTTTCTTAAAATATCACTCTGCAAGTAAATCTCTCGTTTTAAGCTTATCTACCAACATTTATTAGCATAAACTGAAAAGGAAAAAAGTGTTTAAAAACTGGTGTAATGAGTAACAAATGGAATCGGTAAATCAGAAAGTGGATATTGTTTTCCAATTTTTCCAACAAAATTGGAAACAAAATAGTCCAATGATTTTGTTCATCATGTATTACATCATCAATGGATTACATTAAAGCATCTTGGACCCAATTTAACATTTTTATCTGTGAGGTGATGTTGTTGGCCAGTCACTAATTCTTGCTTTAGAGGAGTAAGAACTGGTAAAGGGTTTCTGCTGGGAAAGGTGGTGCTTTTCTCTTGTAATACTTGTTTTTATTCCCTCTTCACCCCCCTTTTTTGAGGTGATCTTTTACATCCTTAGGTAGTTTTCAACAGGGAAGTGTTACTCTGTTTTGAGATGCCTAGAACCTATGCATAATTGTTTTCTAAGTCCTTTGCTGAGCTTTAAATCAAGAGCAAGTTAATGCTCTAAAATTTTTTTGGCAGCAGTTTCAAAGCAGGCTAAATTGATCTATAAACTAATCCAATCTAGTGGTTAGAAAGTATTGCTGTATTTTGCAGTTAAGTTTTGAGTGTTACTATTTCTTTCATTGGTACCATTATAAAATAAGATCAATCACTATTATGTTAGAAAACCATTGCAGAACAGCCACTTCAGTGCTGACTTACTGCTATTATTATAGGTACATAAACTAGTAATATAATAAAGCTGTGTTGTAGCTTTACAGTTCCTGGAAATTAAAAGACATATAGGCAAAATCTAGTCGTTCAGGTTGTAGGAATATTTTTAAGTATAAAATTTCCTTTTTACACATTCCATAACTGTTAAAGTACTACTTAGTTATCTGTCTACTCTGTCATGCAATGATTAAAAAAAGCATTAAAACTCCCTCTTTTTGAGGGTAATAAATCCCATGCTTTCCTTGAGGTGTGTGTTCTGTCATCATGTCAGGTAATGCATTTAAGTCCTTAATTTATGCAGAATACAAACTATCTGTGTGATTTCTTAAAGGCTGTAGCAGTGCCTGAGTTGTGAAGTGACTGACAGGTGATCTGATTCTAGCATCAGACTAAATAGGAATACTTCAATCAGTTCCTAATATAAAGAAAAATTGACAGCTTTATCCAGAGAATTGATTTCCCACAGAGATAATGTGAGTCTTTATTTTCAGCAGCAGTTCAGCACACCCTGAAAATTGGAAAACACAGAGTACCTCTACTATTTATGAACTACACTAAGTGCATTCTATAAAATACTATCTTCCATTGTAGAGAAACCTTTAGTCTTCTTAGTCATAT
Source organism: Leptocoma aspasia (assembly GCA_013399835.1). Taxonomy (NCBI): domain Eukaryota; kingdom Metazoa; phylum Chordata; class Aves; order Passeriformes; family Nectariniidae; genus Leptocoma; species Leptocoma aspasia. The sequence goes on along the minus strand of VXAX01002252.1, from coordinate 454,887 downwards.
TTTATTGTACTAGAGCTGTGCATTAAATACAGAAAATATTTCTAAAGGAAAACATCAGATAAAAAGACTGTTTCAGGCTCATATCCCCATTAGCCAGGCATTTCCTTGTAATGGCATTTCCTTTGCTGAAAAAGCTTTTCTGCCTTGACTTTACTAACAATGAACGCTTGAGTGAGGAAACATGGATTACTCAGAATTTTTGTTCTGGGGTATTAAAAGAAATCTTCTTTCCTCTACTAAAGGTTTTGTTGTGTTGGGCTTAAAAAAGAAAATAAATAAAACCCACAAAACAAATACTTGGAGGGGGGGGGGATCAGTTATGGTATTACTTGATCAGCTAACCAAAAAAAGTCTGATCAATGGTCACATGAATTCTTACAAACTTGGCCTTTAAGATTTCTTTCTTACCCTTTTTCTGTGTGTTACACAGGCTGTTTACTGTTATGTGGAACTTGTGTGCCAAGAATTAGATTCTGTTTTTCTGTTTGTTCTGTAATAAGATTGAAGTATTTTCTCCCTGTTTGGAATATGGATATAATTTGCATACATAAGAAAAGGTCTCTTCTTTGTTTTCTCTCTTTTTTTTTTTTTTTTTTTAATATCTTACTGGGAGCTTAAATGGAGAGGAAAATAAGTTGTTCATGAAACCAGATGGGATTCTGCAACATTAGCAGCCAAAAGCTTTTATGATCCTCTTTGGCTCTGTAAGAATTCTGCTTGTTAGTGACTGGTGTACTTAGAGTCATTTTTATATGCAGAATATTTTGCAGTGTATTCCTCCAGACACTAAAGATGACTATTCCTTTCAGAATATGCTTACACACATGCTCAGTATGAATGTGGTAAGGGGTTACTTTATATAGAGTCATTCTAATTTTCAAACATTTTAAATAATAATTTATAATCCAGATTTATAATCCTTTATAGCCCAGAACATTGGGTTAAAAAATATTCTATGTCATGAAATCCAGCAGGAAAGACAAGGGGCAGCATTGGTGTGGCTGCAGTCAGTGGTTCTAGGAAGCCTTGGGGTCCGGGGACTTGTTTTTGGAAGCCTTTGAAAGGTAGGAAAGGTGAGTCTGCTGTCCAGAGGCTGAAATTTCCTGTACATAGGCTTGTACCACAATTTAGGATTGCCTAGTAAGCTGCAAATTTAAAAATGTACTTTTATGTACACACATGGAAATACAGTAAACCCATTAGAATAGTAATTTGATTTTATATTTGAAAGTGTGTAGATTTGTACAGAAAGGTGTATATTCATTTTTAACCACACATCTGATATTCAAAAGACATTCTAGGTGGAAAAGTGTTAAATTAATTACAATGTATAAGTAGCTGGTAACGTAAATACATTATGGATTTCTTTTATTTGCATGTATGACACCTCTTTTGAAAGCTCTTGCATTGTTATGAGTACTGAATTATTTGTGCTGCTTTTTACACTGTCTACAATATATGTTACAACTTGGATGAAATCAGTTTTGTTTAACCACAGTTTTTTGTGTAAGGCTGATGGTGAATAGAGAGATTGTCTTAGCAGGTGAGCAGACTCAGAGCATGATGGTTTTACAGAGATCTCATTACATGAAGTGCAGACTTTCCTGAGCCCCAGTTAGGGTAGGGTGGTTTGCAATCACTAACTTGGTAAAGAGGACAGGTGAGCTTAATCTTTATTTTGGATTGACACAAGTTTAATTGATATCAGGTGCTGTCAAAAACATCTTGGGAGCCTCCCAGACAAGCTGTGCTAATCAGCTGAAAGTTGTCAAATCTTTTGGAATTAGGTACATACATCCAACCACAGTATGAGGCTTCTGAGTGTTTTTTGTTCCATGCCCAGGTGCAGCAAAAGTCTGCTTTAAAAAGGATTCTGTGGGTGGGTTGGCAGTTTCTTATTTTGTACTTCACAGTTAGTTTCTCCTTTTAGCACTTTTGCTACTGGTTAGGTGTAGATGTCACAAATTTACAAGTGAAAAACAAATAGAGTGGAAAACAAACAGAAGAAGCTTCCCAAAAAGATGATTTAAAGATTTTAATTGCTAGACTGAACTTTGGCCGTAGGTAGCACAGTGTATAAATCTTACCCACAATAATAAAGAGCACAGTTACGGGTCTCAGGAGCTGCTGTTTAACCCCATGAGTCATTTCCAGCTGTCTTCTCCAGACATGAAGGCATTTGAACAATAGCAGCTGACCATGTGGCTGTCTTTTAAACCATTTTCAGTAAATCAAATGGAGGAACTGTGTGCTTACAGTTAAAGGATGAGGATTGCTGGAAGCTGCACAGCACATACTTTACAGCAGGAGGTTATGGCTAGATAGAAAATAATCCTAGAAATCCTTGCTAACATCCTTCATCTGTGTAATAACATAGCCAAGAACCATCCCTTCCATTCTGTGTGTCGTCTTCATTTTAAAGCATAGATTAGAGATTTGAAAGTCATCCATATTTGTTTCAACATCTGGACAACGATCACTGTGAAAAATGGCTAGGAAATATTACACACCATGACTCCTTTATGTATATTTATTAATTCATGGTCTCATGGCACCTATTAAAAACCTTGCCATAAGAGATTATAGACTGGAAAGGAAAAAGATAGGTAAGGGCCTGTTCATTTTTAAAATACTGTTGCTATTTATGTCACATCTACCTGCAGACATGTTCTGTAAGAGCCTGGAAAATGGGAGTGCTTATTAACAAGAAAAAGTAGCAGAGCTATATAAAATATTTTGATAGATAAATCCATTAACATGTATGAAATGGAAAACTGAACTTTGCTTTTGCATAGCAGAGTTGCACCTCAAAACATAAGAGCACTTATTATTGTAATGGTCCAACAATGGAAACAGTTTGAGGATGTTGTTTTCATTTAATAGTTGTGTGAAATGTGCTTGCAAAATGTTTCATTTGGAGGTTTTAAGACTACATTTCTCCCCCAGTTATTACTTTAATGTATCAGGAAAGTTTTAAAAGAAGGGTGTGAAAGGAGGGCTCCTCCTAAGCCAGCATGATGGAAATTTGCTTTCCTTTTTGGTATCCAAACAAAACAAAAGATTTGACTCAAGATTTTAAGGACCTATAAAAAGGAGGAAATACAAAAAGCACAGTTAAAATTTCACCATCTGCTCACTCTAAATCAGCAAGGAGAAGGGGGAGGTTTCCTTTCTGCACAACCACCATAATCAGAATTGCGGTAGAAAAATTAAGTGGATGTGGAATAGGCACAGCACCTTCCCCTCTCTTACTCGACATTCAAGTGACACTCTGGACAGGATGAATTATGAAAAAAATGTATTGAGAGCCCCTGCTTGACATTTCCCTCTTCTGTGCAATTCTATCCCTCTGGAACTGTGTTTTAATGGTTTCTCCCTGCCTTTGGTGTTGCCATATTACCTCGTGGGGGCCACATGTGAGCACTTCAGTCTGAGGCCGAAAGGAACCTGTCTGCCCCATCTGTTTTGGCTTGCACGTGTTAGTGCTGCTGTTAATGCTGGCAGCTGTGCTAATGTGTGAGGCCACCTGCCACATGGCAGATACTGCAGCTTTGGGCAAAAGCTTCTCTTTCCCTCCTTTGCTGGAAGTTTAGGTGGCTAAATTTCCCCTTTTGTTGTTTTAAATGTGTCAAAACTATTTACTCTTAGGTCGTGTGATACTCAGTTACTACAGGGTACAAAAAACCCGGAAAGGGATTCTCTAACCTGTGCCATGTTCATCTTTTATATTGATACAGTTTTAGTATGTTGATTAGTTTTAATATTTTCATTATTTGCCTTGCAGTAGAACTCTCAGTTAGCGTATTCCTGTATTTTCTGTTTTTAGATGCAGTGAAGAAAGGAGGAACAGATTTGAGCACAAAATGTTACTGTTTGAGATTAGCATTTCTGATTAGTTGGCTCTTTGTTCTTGGACAAGCAGAGCCCTGGTAATGCTCCGTGCTGCCCTGTGGTGCCCCTCTGGGCATGTGTGGACAGCCTTTGGATGCAGCAAGGTGTTGTGACTGCCTCTGTCTCTGTGTGCAAACCACTCACCATATTATACTTAACTACATCCTGAGGAGATTATGAGGATTAATTAATGCTTAAATCCTTTGAAGACACCGGATGCTTTATAAATGTTAATTATTATATTCAGGTTTGCTATTCAGGGATTAGATCTTACTTAAGCAATAGGTGGGGAAGCTGTGAGGTGTATGTGGCAAAGAAGAATTAAAAGTAATAAACAGTCATGGAGAGCCTAAGCCTCCCTGCAGCCTGTTTGTGCAGTCCTAATAAATTGCCACTTTTCTAATTTGGTTTTGGAGCCTAATTACTTCTTTTTTGAATGTCAGAAGGAGTGTCTCCTCTATAATGTGTTATTGGAAGCTGCTGTTACATTTTGCAGTTTGAACCCCGATTGCCATTTCTGTGAGAATTGGTGAATATGTGTAGGTACTCTAAAAATGTAGTTTCTTGTTTTCCTCTATACTGTTCTGGAGTGAAACATTTCATGGCTTTGGGCAAAGCTTGGGGCATCTGTATCACTGAGAGAATTGTCTGCTCCTTGTCTGGACACTGAAAACTGGACAGAACCTTGATTTGTGACCAGTTACTATTCCATGAGAAAGCTACTTTTTGTAACCTGTGATCCAACCAGCTAGTCCCAGTTCTGACTGGTTAAAAATTTAAGTGCACATCCAATATCTAGCTGTGTCTATGTTTGTAAATTCCACATCAAAGCTATATGAGACTTGGACTATACAAAGCACGGCTGTTTGCACATTTCTTAAAGATTTGTTCATAGCTGAGGTAGGAAAAAAAGGACAGAAAAGCAGGCAGTAAGTTTTTTTCAGGCTGTTTTATTGCTGCTGCTCTGCAGATGGGCCTAGCTTCATATCTGCCTGTCACAATGACACAGTGGATAAAAAAGAGGTTTGGGTATGGATCAAGGTGAACAAATGGAAAAAACCTTACAGAAGACAGGTGATCACTGGCACCAGAGACGTTGGAGATAATCAAAAGCCATCAGGACACATCCTGGGCAATCTGCTCCAGGTGGTCCTGGTTGAGCAGGGATTGGACCAGGTGATTTCCTAAGGTCCCTTCCAACCTCAACCATTCCACAGTTCCGTGAGATGGCACAAAGCAAAAAGGAGCTGATAGAAAGGTGTAGGTGGGGGCAGTCACAGAGAACAGCAGAGATGCTCACAAAGATGAGAAAGTGTGGTTCTGAATTTAAAATCCTTGCATCAAGGTTGGCCTATTTTACCAGTAACTCACACTCAGTGAATCATTAAAGTTTTGTGCATCACTTCGATCTATAAAATGAGGATAATATTTGTCACTGTGCTGTTGCAATGGCAAGGTCATCTGTAACTATAGTTTGATGCTAAGTCAAAGGTGGCCACAACTCTTGGAGGGAGCAAAATGAAGGGATTGGTATTAATGAGCTCAAAACCAAACAAAAAACTAAATCAAACTCCTTTCTAGGAAGTAAGCTTTTTAAAAGACAGGAGAACCCCTTTTTTCCAAGCCGTTTTTCGTCAGCAAGCGTGGTCTGAACTTACCCTCAAGTGACAGAGGGAGGGCAGAGGGGAAGCCCTAGCGCTGCTGCCGTGTGCCTTTGTTCGATGCCAATGTTTACAGCGCTGGGCAGCAGGCACAGATGTTGTGGCAGCCACGCCGTGCCTGGGACAGCCCGAAGCCAGCTCCTAACTTTGCATTGACAAACGAGAGCAGGATCTCAAAGCTGGCCCGACCTACAGAGCAGTAGGCTGGCGTTTGCAGTCAGGACTCTAGATTCTCAAGGCTGCCTACCTAACCTTTTTCTTCAGAGGTTTGTTGTNGCCCCTTTTGGCACAGCACTTTCTCTCGCTTCTTCTCCAGGAACCCACCCGGCGAGGGGGCGGCGAACAGGTACGCGGGGCACGGGGGCGGCGCGGTGCCACCTGCGCGGCCGGGGGACACCGTGGGGCACCGGAGGGCGCGGGGCTGAGCGGCGCCCCGGGCCGTGTTGCGACACTGCTGGGTGGCGGGGCAGCGGGAGGAAGCGAGCGTNTTGGTTTTGTTTGGGCTTTTTTTTACCTCTGATCTTTTCTCTTTGTTCACACTAATTATGACCCATTAACTTAAAAAAAACCCAAAAGCAACAAACCCAAACCAAACAACGCGCTACCCTCCCGGCGCGGGGGCGGCGGGCAGCGCTCGGCGGTCCCTGCCCCTCGGCGGCCATCGCTTCTCTCC
>VXAX01002252.1:313059-448506 GCA_013399835.1 Leptocoma aspasia | reverse complement strand
GGCGGCGTGTCCGGGGCAGCCGCGGAGCGGGCCGGGTGACAGCTGCTGCCGTGGCCGGGAAGGGCGGGCTGTCCTGGGGCAGCGCTGCGGGCACGGCTGCTGCTGGGCGCTGGGGAACTGGGGGGCTCCCTGGGAGGTGCGTGGAGCCCCGCCGGGCTCGGCGGAGCCCCTGTGGAGCCTGCTGGGAGCGGCTCCTCCTCCGCCGCGGTCAGCGTCGTGTGGCCCGGGTGGCAGCTCCTTCCTCGGGGACTGAAAGCAGGGCAGGGCGCTGAGGTCTCTGAGGGCTTTGTTTGTTTGTTTTTCCTTTTCGGTTTTCACGCTGAAAGTTTTCTTTTGGGCTGGTGTAAATGAGGCGTTAATGCAACATAAATATTACTGATGTGTCTAAGTCTCAATGCAAAATTTGTGGTTTATGGAAACTTGGTTATTAATAATTTTTTTTTGCGCAGAGAGACTTTACAAGATGAAAAGGTTTGGAAACTTCTTGTGTATTTGTNAAAAAAACCCAAAAGCAACAAACCCAAACCAAACAACGCGCTACCCTCCCGGCGCGGGGGCGGCGGGCAGCGCTCGGCGGTCCCTGCCCCTCGGCGGCCATCGCTTCTCTCCTGCGGCCCGGGGCGCTCGGCAGGGCCGGGGCCGGGCCCTCCCCGCCTGCCGGGGCGCGGATGGGGCTCCCCCATCCCCGGCTGCCACAGCCACCCCCCGCCTCCGAGCGCGGCTCTCCCGGCCCGGGAGCAGGGCAGGGGCGGGGGCGCGGAGCGGCGGCTCCTCCCCGGGGCGGAGGGACGCGTTCGCCGCCTCCCGCCTGCCGCCGCCGCGGGGACTCGGTGCCGGGCGGCTGCTGGCGGCGTCTCCCGTCCCGTCCGGTTCGGTCCCGGGGNAGCCTGCTGGGAGCGGCTCCTCCTCCGCCGCGGTCAGCGTCGTGTGGCCCGGGTGGCAGCTCCTTCCTCGGGGACTGAAAGCAGGGCAGGGCGCTGAGGTCTCTGAGGGCTTTGTTTGTTTGTTTTTCCTTTTCGGTTTTCACGCTGAAAGTTTTCTTTTGGGCTGGTGTAAATGAGGCGTTAATGCAACATAAATATTACTGATGTGTTTAAGTCTCAATGCAAAATTTGTGGTTTATGGAAACTTGGTTATTAATAATTTTTTTTTGCGCAGAGAGACTTTACAAGATGAAAAGGTTTGGAAACTTCTTGTGTATTTGTTCCTCTTCCTTTTTTTCTTTTTTATTTTTTTTTCTGGTGGCTGGTTTCTGTCTGTAAGTAGGCAAGAAGCACAGATAAGTTTCCTTCAGTTTCTCAGGCGGCCTCATTGTCGGCCCAAGTTAACGAGCATGTTTTTGTGGTGAAAAGGTGTTAACTACCTAGGCCTTACTTCCTCGGGTGTAGTATTTATATTTTGCGTTTAACATGTTGGTTTTAATCTGAGTCATTCTTGATAGGGCATAGGTTTGTGTTTAAACTGACAGTCAGTAAATGCAGTTTAATCAGATAGACAGTGGCTATCGTAGTAGTTCTTTCAGTGAAAAGCTTTAGGATCTTGCATTGCACATTCTCAGCAATCAGGGAAAACAGAAGAGTCTATTGCTGTCTTACCCTGACCATCTTAAACAGTCTTGTAAACGCACCATGAGGATTTTTAACTTTGGGGGGTTTGTTTTCCTGTAAGCATTTGACATGCCGGTACACCACCAAGGATCCACTGGTCTTTTATGAGCAGAAAACGTTGTTTTTTATTTTGTGGAAAAAAAGAAATTTGGAGCAAGGCTGCTGAATCAAGGACATCTTTACAGTTGCTGGAATAGCCTGGCTGTTTTGTCTGGCGGGGGTGGTTAAGATATGGGAGAAGGCGAAGGTTTGGATCTGGCTGAGGGTCTGGAGGATAGGACAGGTTTCATCGGATGACGCCTTGCCAGCTCCCTACAGCTGTGGTTTGGGATGACCAAAAAGCCTATCGGTCACCTTGGCAAGGAGGAGAGTGATGCCACTTCAGCGGTTTGTGCACTAAATGGCCCATCCGTAGGTAGCACTCATGGCAGACCTACTCCACTCAGCTTGGGGCTGCTGCAGTCTAATCTCGATCCCAATCACAGTTTCATTTCCTGCAGCCAAGAGCCTTTTCTCTCTTCGGAAGCTGGGATAGCCCACGCAGATGTGAAAGGGATCTGGCCCCTTGGCCAGAGGTTGGCTGCAGGGTGGTGGCCGTGGCTCCTTCCTGCAGCGGAGGCAAGCGAAAGCCCTCGCCATCCCAGGTCCCATTTGGTATGTTAAGGAGCTTTTCCTTGTTGTGCCGGGCTGCAGCGTGGCACGTTCGTCAGGAATGCTGACGTTCTCGTATTTGGTTTCCAGTGGCAGCCTTCTTCCCAGATTAGCGTAATTGCATACATTACCAGCGCCGGGCTGGGATGAGTGCCGCAGGTTTGCTCCCCGTGTTTGTGCAGCGAGCTCGCTGAATCCATTCCAGCAGAACGGATCGCTGAACAAAGCCTGGGTGCGGGGAGGGGGCACCTGGGCTGCCCCGGGTGTTTGTGGTGGAGGTGTGGAGTGCCTGGGCGAGTTGGGCAATGCAGCTTTTGTGAAGGGCTCTGAGAAATGTATGCACCGGCACGGCTTCCCCTTCAGGTTATCGCTAGGGTATATGTTGCAACCAGACCAAGTTTGATATATCTCTCTATATATAGAGATATATATATGTAAACTTTTCTGTGGGGGTATTTTATTTACTGATGGGTCTCAAAAAAAGTAGAAGACCTAAGCAGAGGGGGAGCAGTATATCACATACACTCTGTGTGCCTGCGCTGACCTCTGGAGATGTGCAGCACACTTGATGCCTCTGCACAATGCTGTGGTTTCCTAAGTTTTAAAAGCATGCAGAAATGAGCCTCTGTCCATCCCAAAGTCCTTCTCATCTGCTCCCACAAATCAGGCAGTGGTGGGTGGCTGGAAGCTGCCAGCTTTCCTTCCCCCATGAGCAGAGCTGACCTCTTGCTTCAGACCCTGTTCAGATTTACCTGTAAAAACCACAAGAGCCAAAACCCAAACCTACCTTGACCCTGGTTTAAAGTGGGAGGAAGGAGATGGGAGGAGTTACACAGTTTGTTAAGACTCTTCTGAGAACCTCATTTGACAAGAAGCTTATGGTAACAACTTGCCCTTACAGCAATTTGTAGCTGTGATGACCATGAGACTCGCTGGAGGCTTGCTTGCTTGCTTGTGGAAAAAATAAGCTCAGCAGCTTAGTTGCAAGTTTTGTGGCAGCAAAGGCACAGCACATGCCTTAAGAGTTCACTTGGATTTTACATAAAATGTAGCCAAATGGAAAACATCTCCCACCCAGTGTCTGCCTGCTGCTTAAGTGTGTTCTTCAGAGTTGGGGCTGCTTTGGATGGCTTTAGTGCTCTTCATCCCAGGTCTTTATCACTGACTTCCATCATAATGCTGTCATTATGCTGTACTGGACTATTTCCTATTTTCAATAATACACAATTGGTTATTGGTTACCACAGTGTTTGTCCTAGAGCAATCCAAATCCCCAGGGTGACAAAACCCAATTGCATTTTCACTATTCTAATAGGAGTCTTATAATTTTTAATTCTTATTTTACTAATACATGTATCTTCAGTCCATCTGGAAGAAGACACAGCTTTTACACTGTAGGTCTACACTGTGGATTCTTTCAGAAATACGTGGCTTCTGTGGCTGAACAACCGTTCTTTTGCAAATAAATGGGACCTTTCAGGGGTCTGTGACACCTTTTACTGAGGTAACATCAAAATGTCCTTTAAACTATAGGTGTATTTTGTTTGTTGTTTTGTGCAGTGATTAGCAGGTTCATTTCAGATTTCTCTTTTTCCCTCCAAGCATTGTTGGCTACCAGAACTACCAGTGCAAGTTTAGTTTGTCAGGATATTTTACCTGCATTGCTGAATTATACCAGAGACACCAAAAAGGGAAGAGCAACCTTTTATCTGGTTTAGAAGGATTTTGGGGGGCTGATTTGTTTGTTGGGTTTTTTTTTTTCTTAATGAGATTGTTGTTCCATTCATCCATTAGTATCTTGCTGAGAGCTTTCAGAGATGAAGAACTTTATTTATTCTGCCTGAGGAGAGATTAGAGAGTCTTTTTCTTCCTTTGGGACTGCCAGTCATTGTTCCTGTTTACAAAGAACATGTATTTTTGTAGTTGCAAAAACTGTGCATTTGAGGGACTGCTGGAAATTGATGGAAAAGGGAGTAATAAATTTCAAACCTAGTTCTTCTGCCTCCTGGCTAGATTTGATTGCTGCCTCCTGGCTGGATTTGATTCAGATGCCATTGGCATCTTTGGAGAAATCCATTGTCTGCTGGAAAAATCAGTCTCTGCTTTCTAATAAAGAACCTTTTACTTTCAAAAGCCAGAGCAGGATTCTTTGTGTTGTTAAAATTTAGCTTATTTATGAGTCTGTGTGAGGGATGGTGCTTTGTGGAACCAGCAAGGAAAGTACTCCAACCGTATAGAAGAATTCAAATTAGACTTGCCTAAGTAAGGTACATTATGAAAATTTTCTGTACATTTGTTAATTTGGGGTTTCTGTCTTCCTTTTTGCTTCCTAGATTTTTTTATTATGGCTTCCATTGCAGGATAATTCAAAATAATGTGAAAGGCCCTGATTAGGCAGGGTTCCAAAGAGATTGCCTATAATTAAGCAGGTAAATAGTTGTGTGCACTCTGGTGGGACTGCCTGATCAGAAGGATGCACATACTTGGATGTCTCGTGGAACTGAGACCAGGAGGAGCAGGGCCAGCAGCTGGCCATGTGTGTGAGAGACATTTCCTGAAGGAAATGTTACTAGAGCCTTACTTAATTATAATAGGAGCACTCCTTGGAAGAAACAAAGCAACATTTTTTCCACTATTTTAAATGTAAACAGCGTTCTCTCCTTTTCCAGTTATTGGCATAAGTGCCAGAGTTAATGCAAAAGTATTTCCAAAACAGCTGCAAGTCTGTGGTTTTAAGGAACACTTCTGCAAAGATGAAAACTCCTTGGTCTTCTCCTCTAGTGAACAAAAGGCTCCCAGGTGGAAAAAAAATTAAGATTCCAAAACATGTTGCTGTAGGGATTGTATTTCTAATTATTGTAATTTCTTAAAAGGGTAGAAACTGAGCTACTGCTTTTAATTTCTGAGGGGCTTTCAGTTTTCATACAGTTCAGTTAGTGTATGCTATTATACTTGCAGACAGTAGCTCAGCACTGGCTTGCTCAGGCTTTAACTCAATTCTTCTGGTATGTTAATTTTCATTTCTAATACAATTTTTATCTGTTTTAACTGGCTTTGCAGTATCATTTTTGAAGACTTACGGTCGGAAATGTTGGCTTCCTTACTCATTTCACTTTCTCACATCAGTTTCCAGACACAAGGTATAGCCTCCAGTGGTGTTGTGTTGTTGTGATTTCATGACTTGCCTTATTTTGAAATAGAATGTTGTTTTTCTGAATGTTCCACTGCTTCTTAAGTTGATAAAATATTTTTCGAAAGGCAGTATATCTGCTTCAGGAGGTCTTGAGGCCTAAGTGTGTGAACACCTTGGGGATCTGCACTTCACCTACGGACAGTGTTGTGTTGGGGAAAAAATGTAGGAAGGAGTTATTTCTTCTCAGCACACAAACAGAAAAGGCAGGAAGAATTGCAGTGCTAATGTACTTTTATTTTAATCATCAGTTACAGGCTGCAAATTTGGCCATAAAACTTATTTTGGTAGGGATGGAAAATGCATGCCTTCAAAACAAAAAAGGGAACTTGGGTGTCTGTAGGATGCTTCCTGGTGTATGTTTTGTGAATAAAAGATGAGAGTTCTGGAGAGTATTTTCTTGGGTTGAAATAGTAGCCCTCTATACCTCTACCAAAAGTTTTCTTCTCCAGCCTGACTAGAAGAGCTCGCTGCATTTTACTGGTGACACCAGTCTCTCTTGCTTGTTTTTTCTGGGGTGCTTATCGTTAATGAATCTTTCTGAAATTCTGGTATGCTCTGTTTATCAGTACAACAGTTGCTGCTGCATTAAAGCTTCCCTGGATTACTTTTTTTTTTTAATAGCTCCTATTTTTATGCCATTTTTGTACCATTGTTGATCCCCCACACTACAAACGTGCCCTTTGCAAACAGTTCTACTCCCCATTAATTCGATACATCTAACCGTAAGAAATGGTTTGTAAATCTGTTTCTGACGTTATACCAAATGTTTGTGAGCAGTAACATACCTATGACTAAGAATGCTGGAAACTCTCTAACCAATCAGACTGGTAAAGAGGGAGCAGATTCCACAGCAGTGTTGGTTACTATGCCTGACAGATGCCAGAAGGAAAACCTTGATGTAATCTGGTATAATCGCACTGCCCAGTATTGGAGTAAGCTCTGCTCAGAAACATTTATATTTCTTTCTCCAGCCTTTGTAGGGCTGTTCAGTTCCCTCACATGTAAAACAGATAAAGTTATTTAGCAAGGTTCATCATGTTTATTTCACCTAGTTGTAGCCTTTAAACTTAAAGGTACGTGTTCAGTGTAATGACATGGTTTGGTTCTTGAATTTTTTTCATGTAAACTTTGATTTTAAAGTATGGCCTATCTGCAATTTTTCTTTATTTTCCATTATAGTTTTAGTTGCTCGTTTTAGTCTTCATTTAATACTAACACAGTTTGTGTAGCTGATACAAACCATGCAACACAGCACTGCTACTGCAGAACGTGAAGCTGACCCAGCTTTGCTGCACAAGCAAAGAACAGTATGTAAATCAGCAGCAGAAACAGGTCTGAGAGGAAAAATTGTTTCAGTTAAAACAATCTAAATTGCTTATTGCTGTCTGTAATCAAACCAGTTTCAAAATGAGAGTAGTTTAATTGAATATAATAAATTTTGTGCTATTTCAACACTTCAATTAATCAGCAATTGTAACACTTCTGCCTAAGTTCCTGCTTTCTCCTCCTCCTGGCTCCATTTTCTCCTTCCTTACCTTTCTCTGCTTTCTTTTCCTTTTCCTCTGTGTCCCTTCTGCATTTGTTTTAAATGAAATAGCAGCCTTGCTTTCCTTTGACCCTCTAATTTCAAACTCAATAACTTGTTTTTATAATTACCATTTGTCTTAATGTCTTCAATTCATCTCTCCTATGTGTGTGGCCTAAGCTTAAGCACAGAAGCAGCCGCCAGAAACTTCACATTCAAATTTCTGTGCAAAATTCTCCCTCTCTCTTAAAGACAAGCCCCAACAGCCTTGCCAGAGACCAGATGCAGATTTTGTCACTGCTGCTATTTGGTTTCCCAAGAAGTATGTTAGCCTGGGAATCTTGCTGAGAAGTTCATTGGAAATTCTTTATTTCTGAGCTTTTCAGAAAAGGGCAACAATGTGGTTTTGGGAGGAGGAAAACAGAGGAAAGAGGTTTTAATCAATTTGTTTGGGTGTTTTTCTTCTAAAATGCTAGCATTTTTATTTTCTGTTAAATACTAACATATTTTAACTGTCACTTGATGCACAAGCCAATTTTTTGCATTCAGTTGATTTCCTCACATCTTGTTGCAACTGAGCTTTACAGTAATATTTTCCTTTCAGTTAATTTAACAAATGGTTACTGTACCCTTGCTCATATTCCTCAAGGTACGTGCCAGAAGTTTGACTCTTAAAAAATTGACTTTTTAGATTAAGTTCTGATAGTTCTCCTGGCTGCACAGCACACAAATGGCTTTACAAGTGTGATGATAGTGCCTAGAGGAAGATGTTTCCCTTTAAAGTCTATTTTATTTAGTTGGATTAAAGGGGAAGGATAGAAAAATTTATTTACTGAGTCTCCCAGGCGACCTGAGAAGTTAATAAACATGGTATTGATTGTAACATCACTGAAAGATGGTAATTGTCGAGCTCAGTTTTGTTTATGAGATTACAGCTTCACTTGACAAACTGCTGAAATATCATCCTTAGATGCTTAAGACTTTGCGGAGATGCTCCACTTAAAATATTTGCAAGTGTAATAACAGCAGGCTAAAACTCAACATACAGAGGAATATAAAAAGCCAGATGTAATAAATACTTTTCTACTTGATCTGTTTGAAGAAAATGAAAAATATGTATTTTTGAATCAATTTAGTATCTTCACAGATGATTTAAAAGAGGACGAAACTGTAGCATGTGAAGTTTGCAGATGATTTGAGTGAAAAGTGTCACCGTGTAGGTGACATTGGAAACAAACTAAGTTGCCATGGTTGACAGCCAATTAAATATGAGCTGCCAAAGTGGTGGCTCAGAGAAGAAAATATGATTGTTGGGTGTATAAACAAGAAACCTCATGTATTCTGTGGATTCTTTGGTTACTGCAGCACTGAGTCTGGTTTTGGTGTCCATGATTTATCATGAAAAAGATGCTGGCAAACTGAAAAGGGCTCTGAAAAGATCTCCAGAACAACTTGATGTCTGGAAAAACTCTCTCACAGAATTAAGTGTAGTAGCTTAGTGGCATTTGGTTTAGAAATGACAGTGTTAAAGTTTGAGGAATGACTCTGCCTCAAGGAATATAACTGGAAGGGAAATCAGATTTAAGTGCTTTATGTTATAGTAGACCTGTGGCTTCAAGAGGTTATTTGAATCCAAGACCTTTATAATCTGTCCCACATAGATGTAAATTGATTGAGAGATGAGGCTTGCATAGTTAAGCCTAATAAGTAGTGAATTTAGTAGTAGTTTACATGGAAGGGTCTTATTTACAAATGTGGTCATTTTTCCATAGTTTGTTGGTTTTCAACCAAAGCTCATAACTTCTTGTCATGTGTTAAAGCCTTGATGCAGGTCTCCCTTGGTGAAATTTCATAATCTAGATTATGCAGGAGGCCAGCTGCAGTAATCATAAGGGTCTGTATGGCAAGCAGGGTAATGTGTGTATATATATAAAAATATCAATTAAAAAGTCTGAATTTTTTTGCAGTCATCTTTTTAATTACCGCTTGGAAACTGGGGACAAGGAAGAAACCAATACTAAGCAACCTATGGCTCTTTGCAGTTTCATAATAAAAATTTCATTACTACTGCTGGTTTGTGGATATGGTGTGAAAATTCCTCTAATGTGCTGAAACTTCATTGAGGTCTTGCACATCTATATTTGATGGTATTATTAGACTTGTGGATTTCCACTCATTTACATTCTTCAGGGAGGCTCTTGCACAAATGGATTTTAAAGTACTGGGTGATGAAATCCTTGTTTCAATGTTTCTCCATTGAAATATCCTTCTGGAAGGTCAGCACTGCACGTGTAACTGCTGGCACAAGGTAAAATTGGAAAGAAGTCATGACATCAGAACCACATGAGGTGTATTTCCCAGAGAGGGATGTTAGGTTTGTTCAGAGAGAAAGGAAAGGCAGGGATCAGGAGCTGGCATTACACCCCAGAATGCTGAAATAAAGAAAGTAAACCTAAAAAACATCTTTGTGGTTGGGCATTGCTTATCCTCTTAGCATTACCAGTTAAAAACAAACAATGCCAGCCTTATGTGCTGGCAGGGAGGGTTTGGCTACTCAGGGAGTCATCTGTCCCTAAGTCAGAGAAATGGCAAAATGCTGGAGCACTCACCTGTCTGGTTACACATGGACTGCATGAAAAAGAAATGCTGGAGCTGCTGCATTGGAAGAGAATTGATTCAAAGCCTTGGGAGAAGTAGGGAGGGTCAAAATCCACAAGTGCTGTGGTAGTACTGAGCTGAAGCTCTGCTTTAGTCAGCTGTCCCCATTTCCTTAAGGGAGTGCCCATTAATTTCCCCCTTCCCAAACAGCAACAGGCACTGCGTGCCTTCTCCTCATAAAAGGAACCTAAAATCTCACAGCAGTTACTTCCAGTTTGAAGAGCTCTTCGTGTGGTCAGTCTCATTCAAACTTGTGTGTTTGTGCTTTATTACTTGTCTGCTTCCTGTAGCTTATTTTTTTTATCTGTAACAACACATTCACAATCTGCTGCCTGCATAACATGGGTGGGGTGGATTAATAAAGGAAGAAGGGGATGGGCTTTTAATTTGCAAGTTCTGAGGGATTGTTATGAAGGACAAGGGTGGAGGAAGCAGACTTCTCACACCATACAGGGATGCTGTGAGGGCCTTTTGAAGATGTGATTGTTTGTAATTGTCTTGTTCTGTTTTTAGAGGCAGTTGCAAAAGACCTTGAAAGCTGTGTACTTAAATATGCTCCATTAAATGGCTTTTTTTTTCCTTGACTGTAATCCCTCATGTAATCTCTCTTTGTGTGAGCAGCAGTGCAGAATGTGAACATGTCTTGCTCATAAGAATCTCTAACCTCTCTTTGCAAAGTGTAATGATTAAAAACTTGGACCACAAACCTGTGTCTGGTTCAGACACCACCTGTCCAAGTAATACAGAAAAGGTCAAAACAGAGGCAGCAGCAGAGGAACAAAAAGCAATAGAAAATGCCACAAAGAAAGGTTTGTTCAGAAGATACAAAAGATACCATTCTGTAACTTAAATTTAATCTTGATTAGTTAGAGAATAAGAGTGATGCTAATCAGGTTAGGCATGCTGGCAGGACAGTAGAAAGAGCAGCAAGAGAGCTGAGAAGAAATCCCTCTAACCTTCCTCTAAACCTTCACTAAAGATTAATCCATCTCTGTTGGATGCACTAATACATAAGAGAAAAAGAAATGTCTAGCAGAAATAGCAACAGAAGGGCAGTAGATTACATATCTGAGAGGCTTGGGTTTCTAGAATTAATTGTGACAGTGTCTTTTTTATTCAGTATTTCCATGCCCTTTTTTTTTCCTCCCTTTAAATCTATAAAATGAGAGTAATATCTGTCTAAATATGTAAACAAATGATTGTGACAATTTGTAAATGACCGCCTGGAGAGGTAAGAAGCCTATGGAAGCAAGTTGGCAGAGGTGTTTTCTTTCTTCCTAAGATCACACTTTGCTCTTTTACTTCTTAAAAGCAGAAATTAGTCGATTCATGGGTTAGTAGAGGCCTGTTTCTGTGTGTATAATGTGACAGCAGTAGTTTGGGAAGCACAGAGTTGAAGATTAATTCATCTTCCTGACTGGACCAGTGTGGAATGCTCTCCTGAGAGGTGGCTGCTTTATCTGTGGGTGGTTAAGCTCAAGCCTAACTTTAGATGTGCTCAGCTGGAGATAACATTGGTGGTACCTGCCATGGCAAAGTGCTCCAGAAAGGCACTGCTCTGGAAAAGCTTAAAACTCCATGGAGCCAAAATAAATACATATATTATAAATACAGCTGTAGCCCAAGGTCACAGTGATGTCATTGATGCAATGATGAGAAGAGGGAAAGCTCTAAAATTTGTTCGGGGTTGTTAGTGGGGATTGCTAATGGCCAGTAGCCAGCAGGTTCTCCAGTCCCAGGCACTGAGAGTGGCCCAGCCCCTCTGTCTGTGGTGTTCAGGCTGGAAAAGGTAACTTTGCCTCTTGGAGAGAAATAAAACCATTTTATCCTAAACAGCCCACGAGGCCTTTGTGCAGCAAAGAAGCTTTTGTGCTGTGAACTTACAGCTTTTTGTGCTGTAAAACTCAAATTTGGTTTCAGTCAGTGATCCATTTAGAACTGGGCCCTGGCTGAGGGGAGAAGAGGTTCACCCCAAGCAGTGAGGGGCAGTGCTTTGTCCTTCTTGCTCCTGCTGAGTGACATTTGTTGTCCCTTCACTGTGCTGTTAGAAATCACTGCACTGCGAACTGAATCACGGGCTGGATTTTTCCTTTAGGAAACTTCTGCCCCCCCTCTTGATTTTATCAAAAAATGTTGCGCTACTGAGAGCTCTTCTCAGCTGAGTTAAGGATGTAGAGATAACTGAGGCTGAGGAGGAAGGAGCAGAGATTTCTGAAGCTGGTTCTGCTGACAAAGTCAGCATGTTTGAGGAACTACACCCTAAAGCAAAAGGTTAAGGAATGTAGAAGTGCTAGAATATAAACCATGAAAGGGTGTGGGGAAATGCTTCCAGAGTTAGGGTTATTTTATGTTGGAAAGGAAAATTTTGATCCTTTTTTTATTACTTGTTGATTTTAAGATGCTTATCTGCTGAATTGCATTCTTTCAGTTTTGGTATGTATGCTGTGGAATTTGTATGGCTGACTAGGAGAAAGTAATACAGACATGTATTTCGAATATAAACAAGAAGTAGAAAAATGAAAAAAAGTTTTGGGGGAGAAAAGCACATGATGTAAAGGGAAGAACAGGAGCAAAACAAAGTGATGCAATAATTTAACACTGGTAATGTATGCTGGCAGGACCTAATGAAAGCAAGGGTCTCATTTGTGGTCTGCAGAGCAGTTCCATAAAGAGTGATCCACAGAACTTAGGAAGAATGTCTGGTAGACATCAACCTCATAATTTCACTCTTAAGTCCAGGGAATTCCTGTTCATGTCAAATGTATCAACATCAGGAAAAGCCACATAGACCTGAAAAGGGTGTTTTGGTTTTTAGTTTGTTTTTTTTTAAACCAACAACCAAACAAAAACTAGGGGAAAGAAAATAAGTTATATACAGAGAAACACTTTTATTAGTGTGCCAGACTGCCCAGAGTCATTATGACATCTCCTTCATGAAACACATTAGCAGCAGAAATTAATAGGTCAGAATATTAATTCATCTGCTCTGTCTTCCAGGGAGGCAGAGAACAGCCAAGACTTTCTGTCTGATGCTCTCCCTGAAAAAGCATCTTTGTGTTTATGAATGCATTATGAGAGATTACCTAAGGTGATGTGAGAGTACATGGTTTTCGACTTGGAGATGATCTCTAAATGAGAGGAAGAAGTTTTTCTTTTGATGCATCTGAAAAGATGCGAAAGATCTTGAAAAACTTAATAGCAGGAGAGTTCTACTGTCATTTTTATTCAGGGAATGCTGTCTCTGAGCAGCTGAGAAGGAAACTTACATTTAGTCAGAGTGGCTTTTGTATTTTGTGTGTATATCAGTGTATACTGAATGCAGATGCCTAATTCACAACAGGAAGAAAACCTTTCTTTTGGGAGTCTTACTGAGATGTGCTTACCTGTGGTTTACTGTCAGGAGCAGTAGGAGTACAGCAGCACCTTAGTTCCTTCTCCAAATGCTGGCAGAATTTCACCAAACTGCTAATAATTGTTTTTTCATTTAACGAGCTTTCAGTTCATCTCTTCGCATGAGTTCAGAAATAAGGGCTTGTGCATTTTTCAATAGCAAAGTTAAATGTTTAAGACTGGTGAAGAAGGGTATTCAAAGTGGTTATGAATTAATCAAAATACTTATATGATATGTTAGCACAAAGTTATTTTTCTTCATGTAACGGTACACAATGCAGGAACTGATGTCCGTCATTAACATCACCTAATGTTTTCCTTGATAATGTTTTTGCTTTTAAATTGCTTGTAGCATAAAGGTTTTTATTAAAATGTTCTCTGCTGGATTGTGTGTAAGGATTGATTCTAAGAACTGGGGTTGAGGGCAGGGAGTTGGTTCCCTTCATTCCAAAGATGAATGCTCAAGAAAATTTGAATGAATTTGGTGAATTTCCCATAAGGACACACGTGATTTTGGACTTCTGACTTTAAAATGGAGCAGCGGGCATTGCCTTGGTAATAAACACGTACCTGTTGTCCCCTTTCTAAAATTCCTTCTGCATTTCCATGGCTCATTGGGCATGTTCAGTGAAGAACTGTTCAGTGTGGTGGCTGTGATTTGGGATGATTCCCCCTGCCAGGAGTACATTCCACTTGCTCACAGCCCTCAGAATGGGGTGTGCCTTTGTAGCTGCCAGGTGTGCTAGGTAGTCCTGTGGCAATGAATGCTGACGTGGTAAACAGTTGAAAAATAATACACAGGCATGGAAATCTTGTTATTTTTTCAGCTGGAAGAGCTGAAATTCTGTGTGCTGTATCTGAATCCTTGAGTTCAAAAACCTCTGTATGAGGTGAAACAGTCATTATGGTTCTGTCTTCAGCTTTTGGGGGCTTGGTTTTTTCAGTTACAATATCTGCAGAGTATGTATTATTATCTGTAGTATTTCCAAACTACAGTTTGGAAAATATGTTTTTCTGTCATTCTAAGTTAAAGCTCTCTTGTGTTTAAATTGAATGTGTTGGCTCTTGAGAGGATTTAAATAATGCGAGTACTCAGCGTTACAAAATATTTTTTGTTTTTCAGTTCTGAAAACAAAGGGAGCGAAGCCATAAATTCAAAGAGCAGCCAAAAGGAAAGCACAACTCTGCCTGCACTTTTGAAGGTAAGATTTTTATTGCCTAATATTTATTTTAGGTAAAACCTGCCACTTCTGCTTGTGACTAGTTGTACTGCAGTGTGGCACGTGATTGCCATACTCTGGGTTAGGGTCCAATATGCCAGGGTTCTTATGTACATGCTAAAGACAGAAAAACCATTTGTGCTTCACATTCTTAAAACAAAACCCACATATTTACTTACAGGAAAGAACTGGGGCTTCAGTGCTAATTAATTCCACATGCAGTTTGCCAGTGAAGAAGAAAACTAATATTTTAATCAAACCATGTTTTCAGGCGTTGCTCTAAAGCACCATTTCTGTATAATTTAGGAATATCTAACCAGCAAGTCTTTGCTTGCCTGAAGGCCTGCTGGTTGCCAGCCAGAGCACTGTAAGATCTTTCTGCTGAAATTTGTCTGTACGTCGGGTGCTCCTCACCAGTTGCCCGTGTTAATCATGCTTGTCTTGTCCTGTAAGTGTTGTACTGCAAGAAAAGGACATGCTCCTTGTGATCAGGGCTTTCTCCTGTGGCACTAGACACACCTCTAAAGCTGTGCTTAGATTCAGCCAAATATCACAATTATATACAGGACAGATGATAACAGCTGTGTTTGCTGCTGTCACACATCTTGCCCTGCACAGAGCTGTTCTAGTCCAGTCACTAAGCAATTTTGCTTGAATTTTTTGTTCCTTTTCTGAGTTGTCTCAGTTCGGTGCAGATAATATGGTGGCAGCTTCCCCAAAAGGGGCTTGGCTAGTCTGCCAAATTTATTTGTAGGCTTCTTAACACAATTAATCTGAGATTTCTATCACATGTTGCATTTATTGAGCACTCCTGGTGTATGGAGAAGGAAGTGCTCACCTTCTGTAATGCCCACAGTGCCTGTGTAGTTGCATCCTCAGTATCTAGGGACCATTTCTTTGGGCTTCACCAGAGTTGGAGACTTTGCAGTTGCCTCTACAAAGACCCCAGCAGGGTTATTTGCTCAATAAAATTCCATTTTGACTGTGGTTTGTCTACAGCAAGATGGAAAACAATTTTTGTTCAGAAGCTGGGTGGATTTAAGCCAACTCTGTCAGTTCAGAGCTCCTGGAAAATGCCACTGCATGGCTTCGTATTACCATAAATCATTGATGTTATGCCTTGGAATGCAGGCAGAAAGGCTTCTGATAAACCAGAGAAGATTCTATCTACTATAATAGAAGAAAACTTTCTCAGTTTCAAAAAAGTCTCATTTTTCTTTGTCAGATCAGTGAAAAATTCCAAACCAGATTTTCCTTTGGAAGAGGGTTTGGACTGAGGAAGAAGCATTCAGAATACATGCACAGCACTTCAGCACTAGGAATTGCTTAAAAGGAAGTATGAGTAGGGCTAGGTCTCAAGGAAAAAGCAGGATGTGTAGGTGTAGCAAAGCAAGCATAGCAAGTTTAAGTTACCTAAGAGTATTTCTTTCTTGCCAAAAATTAAATCTGATTAATTTTTTTTAATTTACAAAAGCCACAATTCAGAATCTTTCCTGCTGAATCTGTTTCAGTAGTATTGTACTTAGAACTTGTGTTTTTATAATACTGTACTAAAAGCTGGTGCCAAAACTAGTGCTCTAAAGATTTTTTCCAAGTATATGATCTCCTCTTTGTCTTGCCATAACTTTTTATTATATTGTTTTAGACGTATGTTAAAAAAGCCTAAACCATGACATTATCTTTGAATTAATACCTGGTGTTTGTATAGGCTTTAGGAAGAAGGTGTGGTTCTCATATTACTAGAATGTGCTGGCTCTTCAGCTGTATTGAGAGCTTCCTGTCTAACTTTCCTCTTTCTTAAGCTGATCAAAAACCTTGTGATAAACTTGAACAGCTTCATATGCATAGTAGTGAGTACTTCGAGCAGTCTAATTTTCTATCTTCTGTGCACGGAAATTACAACTAGATGGTGAAAACTTATTCAAGGAAGTAGAGAAAGCATTGGTTTCCTGATGCTCCCCCTCCTACATTTTCTGTGGAAAATATTTTTCTGTTTATTCCTCTCACTGCTGTCTCAAGTATACACTTGAAAATTGGTAACACCACATTGGCCAAAATCAACTGTCTTCTGCAAAGATCACCACACTGCACTTGAGCAGTTGGAGAGAACTGACACTGGCTTAATTGTGGTCTTGGGATAATCTTAAGAGTCTTTTCCAGCCTAAACAATTCTGTTAAAAGGTATGGTCTGTGTTATTAAAAGATGCTTCAGGTTTTTTCATCCAATCAACAAGGTTACTGTAGGCTGATCAAAAAAAATGTTATGGAAAGTGTGCTTTGTGAAGAATGTCTGTCTGAATCTACACGTGGATCAGTTCCAGGCAGGTTTCCAAGCATGCCCATGTCTCTGAGCTGTGCTTCTACCTCAGCATTTCAGGTGGATGGTGACTAAAAGTGAAACCATGTTGTGTGTGTGTTAGCTGTCACCAAGTTAATGAGCCATCCCATTTCTGTTAGACTTCCATGCTGTGATTTTGTATATTCATTGGCCATCTCAGCAGGAGGCCAGGGGCTAAACAGCAGAGGAGCTGTAAGTCTCTGATTTAGCAGCAAAGGACGAATGTCTAAATTATAACTGACTGGGTGAGTGGAGCTGGGATTTGCTGAGTTATGGTAGTTTCTTGACTCTTCTGAGCACTTCAGACACCACTTCTGTATTTTACCCCTGTTATTTTTTCCCTACAATGAAATATTTAGCTCATAAAAGGAGGAAAAGATACTTTAATATGTGCCTTTTGAAAATATTAAGCCTAATTTTTCTGTGCACCAGGGGGACTTTGTCATCACTTTAAAGAAAATATTACTGAAAAGTATTTGCTGTGTCTGTTAATTGATTGCAGAAGCAACACCGGCCCCTCCCAATATTTATTTACAGATTTTGTTTTGCTTCTGTTTCTTTGAATTAGGGCTGTAAAGGGTGTCCTTTCTGAGTAAATGCTCAAATGTGGTTGTTGAACAGATGGTTGTGTGGATGTAAACGGCTCTTGAACTTCATGTTTAGTGTGCTGAGTATCTGCACCACATAGTGTCCAGTACACGTTAGTATATCATTAACCTCCCTTCTAGTGCTACAGGGACTTTGTTTTCAAAGGGAATATTACAACAGTGCTCCCTGAAAAAGTGTGTTTCATGGTCCCTGGAAATCCTTCCTGTAGCAGTGCATGGAGAAAACAGCAATTCTTCCATAACCCACTAGGAAGGAATTCTTAAGCATCTCAGCACAGAACCACCATGTGGGCTCTGTCAGGCAAACCCAAAAGTCGCAAAAAGTAAGTGCAAATTTGATACACCAAATATATAATTTAGATTACAGTATTTCAGTAGCATCAAGTATTCTATCATTTGGCCCATAGGCTTGAGCCTGAATTAAGCTGAGACAGTCTCAACCTTCGTAGAAAACTCAGGGGCAGAAAGTACAGCAGAGATTATCAAGTCTGCTCCTGTGCCCCAAGGTGAGATCTCTGTATCTATGTCATACCTGATAAAAGTTTGTCTGACTTGTTCTCAGAGACCTCCAGGGATGGAGATCTCTTAAGATCTCTCCAACCTCATCAGACAACTGTTCTACCAATTTCGTAGACCTTATAATTAAAAAGCCTTTTTCTTAACATGCCATCTAAAGCTTCTGTGCTACAAATTAAACCTGTAGCTAATTGTCCTCTGACAAGTACTCCTGTACACTGTGAACATGGAGAGTAGAGATTATTCTGTACCTCTGCTTTCTCACATGAATTTAATTTCAAGGTAACATAGAGATGACTGTATTTAAGCAGGAGACATGGTATTAAATTTTGATGGCAAGGACTGCAATTATATGATAAGATGGAGCCAGGTTCTTTTTGGAATTGCAACGGGTACAAGTTGGAACATGGGAAATTCCAGTCACCTATATAAATTTTCTTTTTTTTTTCTTTTATTTTTTTTCTTCTTTTCTTTCCTTCTTTCTTTTTTTTTTTTCCCTTTTACTATAAAAATGGTCACATATTGGAACAGTTCGCCCAAGTGAGTTGCAGAATCTTTATGCTTGTAAATACTCAAAACAAAGCTGGATGAACCAGAGCTGCTTTGTGCAGGAGCACAGACTGCATGACCTCCCCAGCCACATTCCTTTCAGCCTAATTTGTGCTGTAATTCTCTGTCACAAAATTTTTCATCCAGTGTGCCAATTTACAAAAGATTTTTTTAGAGGTCCCATGAACTTTCTGAATATAAGTTGCTGTTCTTACTGAATGTCCCTTATTCTGACTGTAGTTTTAAGTTTTACAAAAAAGTTAGAAATCAAAATTAAACCTATAGCCTTGGTTAACTACTAGTTAACTGTTTTCCATATAGCATGGGGTAGGGATTTATATTGTCATGGTTTTATTTTATATTGATTTTATTTCAAAAATCTCATCACTTTAAATTTCATACTAATTATCCAAGTAATGTCTGCTCAGGCTGTCTGTGAATTTCTGCTAAATTCCTGACTTAAAAATTAGAAATCAGAGAGGAGGATGCTTTGTCTTTTGGGAATCAAGGGAGATGGATTACGCCTGCTAACCATGAATTTTTGAAAAACCTGAGGGTTACTTTTAAAAACTGTTGCTGCCCAAAGTAACAAATGAAAGATAAAACAGGGATGGTTTTGGAGTTTGTACAATCAAAATTTCTCTTGTGAAAGCTGAAAGCAGATCTTTTTCTCCTCAGCCATGATGCAGACTTTTGTTGAAATGGAATTTTGTAGGTAGTACCTCTTGGTTTCCCAGGACACTCTGTTGAATTGATGGTTGTATGTGTTGAGGGAGATATGTGTTGAGGAAGATATTTCAAGATCATCCCATCTAGAGTTCTGGTAAATTCCCTCATCATACTGGAGACTTTTAGAACGAATAATCTTGAAATGTGCTTCCCGCTCTACTACTTTAGTTCTTCAAAGAAGGGATCATGAGCAGGGAACTTTGTTTTAGGATGGGTAGGGGGAAAAAAGGCTTAAACTGTGGGCTGTTTAGCTCAGAAAACCAGCAGACAGATGAAGCAGAAGTGTGATGCCAGGTGCTATAATCTGCCAGTAAAATGTAAGTGCAGGTGGAAATCACAGTCTCATCCCATTTCCAGTTTACTGTCACCTTCTCCATTGAAAAGGTCAATTTCACCTTTTTTTTTTTTTTTTTTTTTTTTAAACCCAGGCTTCAAGAAATTGTCAAATAAAAGAGAACGGGAATTGTTTTGTGTTTGTGAAAGCATATTCATTAAAAGGCAGTGAAAAGTGTAGTACTGGAAGACTTTGGGGGAAAGAACAGAAATGAGACAATTCAATTCTGTTCTCTCTGGCTCCACAGTAGCCCTTGTAGTAATGAGGTGATGGTTGCATATTCAGAAGTGAGTACCAGTTTGTAATCTTCAATCAGAGCTTTAAAATAATTTAATGAGAAAATTCAGAAGGGAAAATTTTTGAGCAGTTCTGCAAATGGTGTGAAGAGAAACTTTTAAATTAAACAGTTAATTTCGTCATTCTAGAGACTTTCACTGAGTTTAAAATTCCCTGTGAAGGTGACCTAGCAGAAACTTTATTTCAAATTGTACCTTCTTTTTTCTGCCTTTTCATTAGAAATGTTCACCCTTACCACTTTATCTGTTGTTCTTGTCAGGGAATGTATCTTCGGATACTTCCTCAGATTTTAAGAGAATACTATAGAGTTTCAGAGAATGTTTTATCTTTTCTTTCCTCATCTGACAAATTGAATGTACGTTAATGACTCCTTGCTGTTTCAAGAATTCAAATGGATAAACAAATTTTTAAAGTTCCAGTGCTGAACTTTGAACAGATGCAATTGTCTTTCCAAATGTTAAATAGTCATTGACTTTAAATAGGTTTCTTTTTAAAAATGCAAAGCTGATACAGTTTAACTAAAAGTCTCTTCCTGTTGTTTAACTTTTACTCCTGATTATGAGGATGCCATGATTTCATTAGTTTTCTAGTTACTCTTGTCTTCTGGGGTTGCCATGACCTGATTTTTTTCATGTCAAACCAAGCAGAGAAATGAGGATGTGGAAGGAAAACTTCACAGTATTAAAAAGCCAAAATATTCAGGTTAATTGGGTATTTGTAGAGGTACTGAGTTCATCTTTAACTTAAATTCCCCCAAAACCCTCAGTTGCTCTTTGTTTCTTTTGGGGGGTTTTTGCTTTTTATCATTAGTTAAAAGGAACGTTTTAGTAAAGACTGAATAGTTTTTTACAGTGGTGGACCTCCCTTACATCTTCTACACCACCACTCTAATTACTGGCTTAAATAGGAAAAACCCTCTTTAACCATGTATTTTTTCTATCCATTTTTCTCATGAACACTAGCAACAGTGGACTTTTAGGGGTTCTTACTGTGTATTTCACTGTCTGGTAGTACTTTTGCCTGAATTCTTCTTAATGACATTCTAATTTCCTTAGACAAGTGTTGTTCTTAATCTATGTCTCACTATGTCTAATAGTTTTTCATTAGATTTCCATATGTATCACCTCCTGGTGGTTGCAAAAGCCTAAAAGATTTTCCTCACAGTACTTGAAAAAACACAATCTTATTTTACATGTGGATTTAAGGTACCTCAGTGTGTCCCACTCACTGAAAAAAAGTGGGAGGTTACACCAAAGATGCTTTAACCTCCCAGAGAAAGAAAATCTGCTAAAAAACCTGCATTAATGACTCTCAGTGGGGATGAACTAGCCTGCCACCAGCCCCAGCTATATCACTGTGGATTTTGCTTAGCACACAGAATTTACATACTGTGCCAGTGTTCAAACTGAATGAGATGCTCATAATTGTTAAATGAAATGCAGCCATCTCAGTGGTGTTGAAAGGTCAAAGCTAAGGCTAGGAACAAGATTAATTTTCCTGTACTACATGTGGCAATGCCTACATGTGCTACTTTGTGCACCCAGCACTTCAGCCTGAAGCTGTTAATTAATTTCTAAATGCCAGCAAACAGAAATTCAGGAGTAGTGCTGTGACCCTTTCTCAGATGAGTAAATTGAGATGTTGGGGTGTTAAATGACTTGTTGGAAGTTCCTGGGGTCAATTAGGGATGATCCTAAATTTCTGATGGCAGGCCATCTTCTCCCATAAATCCAGGAGAGATGAGGTGGTAGAAGGGTATCTGTGCAGGAGGCAGGATATTCTCCAGTCCCACAGGACAGGTGGCCTGAGAGGTCCCTGGGTGGCTGTCTGGAGTTTCTGCTTGGTAATGAGCATTCATTCATGGGGAGGGAAATCCGAAATGTCTGCCAGTTGTGGCTGGAAGCTAATGCTTTGTTCACGGAGATCTGTGTTTTAATGCTGGTGATGTTTTCTTTTCGCTCGTTAGGGCAATAAAAGAGGTATTTTTGGCCGACTGAGAACTTCTGGCCATTCAAACTTCAGCCACCTGGCTGCTGAGAAAAGGTGGTTTACAAGGGTGGCTGGTGCAGGAGGTGTTGAAAACTGAGGCAACCCGGGCGGAGCACTCCCTCCTCAGGGTGCTGCTGTGCCACCTCGGGGGACTGTTCCCGCTGGTGACGAGCCCTGGGCCTGCCTGCCCGGGTGCACTTGGGCCAAGGGCGGATGTCTGTGTGGCCAGGAGTGGATTACAGCCTGGGAAGCACACCTGGGCTGCCGCTGGATAAATCAACTGAGATAACAATCCTGCCTGAGACCTGCCATCATGGGCTTGTCTCCTGAGCTGCCAGGCTTCTGTGCAGCAAAGTGCCCAGACACAGCGTCGCTCCTCGCTGCAGTCTCCTCAGTCACCTGATGGAAGTCATCATCTTGTTTCTCACGCTGCCACACCAGCCTGGTTGCATGTGAGGGCACAGGCCCGTAGGATAATTCGGGTTGAAGGCACCCCAGAATGTCACCCAGTGCAGCCTCAGTTCAGCTACAAGGTCAGGCCAGGTTACCCAGGGCTTGCCCAGTGAGACTCGGAGGAACGAGTTGCCAAAGGACTAAAAGCTAATTAAAGCTTCATGAAGCATGTCACGAGCAGGAAAGCTCACAGAGAGTGGGAAAGGGGAGGCAAGGGGGAGGCTGATGACAGTTCATTACAAGAGGAGCAGAGAGACAGCACTACAGCAGGAAAATTTTTTTCCTTGCATCAGCAAGGCTCTCAAAGGGGATCTGGCAGGTAGGTTTCCATCCAGAAACTCGTGTTCTCTTGGTGAGCCTGAGGAACTATTCAAACTGCTGTGATACTGTAAGAGGGCTTTTTAAATTTATTTTTCTTTGACTGATGGCTTGAAGTGTAGGCAATACAAGAGCCACTGGTATTCCTGCAGTGCTGTGAATATCAAAATGCTCGAGCTTAATTGTGACACAGAATCAAATGCTCTGTCAAGGTCAGCTAGAGTCCCTGACTGTTGAAAACTGGTGGGATGTACCGTGGAAAGGATTACTTTATACAAACCCTACACCCTTACCTTTTTTTTTTCCCTCTGAGTATTTTCTGGGGGCTTCTGTTGGAGACAGACTGGGAGAGAGGCATGGGGAATGATAGGTGGAAGTTTCTGTGATACTGGCTCGTGGAATTGCCACCGTGCTGCGTGTTCATCAGGCACTTGTGCCTGAGGCTCCTGCTGTGCTAGAGGCTTACTGGCTTTCCAGTAAAGTGAAATCATGTGCTTTCGTCTCAGCAATTTGAATGTGGCACCATCTTAAAATACCAGCTTCAAAATCTGCAGCAGGAACAGGGCTGTTTGTATAATGCCTAAACAGTGCTTCAGACTTTGAATTGAGATGTTGTATGCAAATGATGAAATACCAATTGCTCTAGCTGTCTGTTACAGCAAAGTAGAGCAGGAGGGAGAATATATGGAGAGTAGGATTGATTATATTGAAGGGAAGAAAGACTGATTTGCACAGTTTCTGTGTTAGGACTTAATATCCACATATATCTTCAAATAAGTACAGTGTAAATGTTCTCTGTGGCTTTTTTCATGCAAGACGCTATTTATGGTAAAAGGTATGGAAGGACCCTTTCATATTAAAACTTCCTGTTCTTTTGATTTACCAAAAGTTAAGTAAAGAAAGGAAGATTAAAGAGGAAGGAAGGTCTAAATAGATTTCTGTTTCTGGAAGCAGAGACTACAAAACAGCTTTTCAAGCAGGGCATAAATTATCCTCACAAATAAGCAGCACAGTCTTTACAAGTGTTATGTCTCAGAGCTGCTGGGAGAAGACTTTTACATGTAGAGATTTAACTATATTTGATGTCTCAGCTCCTAATAGGAAAAACAAATGAAACCCTCCACTAGTTTCTGAATACAAATGGTTTTAAAAAATGGGAAAAACCCCACCAAACAAAACAAAAACACAAGACCAAACTGTTGTCAAGTTTTTAATGTAACAATTCCTTTTATAGTTAATGCATTTAGCTGTTAAATTCATAGATATTTTAATAGTTAATATAAATGCTTATGGTTTAAAGGGGTTGTGCAGAGAAAAGAATTAAGATTTGTGTGCATTTCCTGCACTGAGGTACTCTTTTAGATTAGACAAATCTGTGTGAATGGTACAAATCACAAAACCATGGAGAAATGTCCTCCTTCACCTAAAGTTGAATTAAAATCTGGCACTGAAGAATGCTGAGGTGTTAGTCAAAGTAAAGGAAGAAAATATGACAGTAGAACTTTAAAGCTGACGTGGTGAATCATTCACTCATCAAATTTTAGAAATAATTTTGTTTTCTTGTTTCTGTTTTGTATTTCCTTATGCGAAGTACCCAGAGATACTCTGAGATAAAGTTAATTATTCAAGAGATTCATTCCAGGCTCGTGTGGTATTTGTCTAATACTGAAGACAGCAGCCAGAGTTGTGGCACATTTGCAAGCTGCACTGTTGGCATCTTCATTTCCAGGGGTGGGTTTGGGTAGAGTTGACACGTGAAGTGGCAAATCTCTGATCCCACAGGGGTGACTGCACCCCTTTGTGATAAATCAGCTATTGATCAGAGCAGTATGTGGGGCAGCAGGTGGGGTTTGTCACAGGTGGGATGAAAAAAGGCCAGAGTTTGACTTAGCCCACTTTTAAAAGTTTACTTAGAAGTTCAGTGTGGTTGTACAAGTGTCTTGCCTCTACAGAGAAAATGGAGGTTGTGTGGATTTCTCAAGGACAAATTAGTGCTGTTCAATTCCCATCCTCATAATTCCAATAAACAATTCAACACATACATCTTTTACTATTAAGCAATTGCATCTGCTCTGTATTTAAAGGGTAAAAAAGCATTGCTTGAGGTTTGAAGACCACTGCTTCAGTATCACTAAATATATCTTGAAAGTTCTTAAGAAATTGCTGTTCCCCAAGGATGAAGCTGAGTTCATTAAAACACATTTTTCATCATTAACGTGCTCCTAGGTGGCCTACAAACAAATAAGCCTGCTGGCTTATTTAAGATTACTTCAAGTAGAAATAGGATTGGTCACCTAGTGGAAATAGTAGCTTTCTGTGTATGTGTTGCCCAATTTGAAACAATTACTCTTATCCAAACATATTGCTGACGCAGCTAAAATTTGCATAGGACTTTTTGTTCATGTTCTTTTCCACTCCAGTTGAACAGGGTAGGTTTCATCTGAGAAAAGCTGGAGTAACTTTAATCTGTGTTAATAAACTGGGTTGAAACAGGAATTGAAATTACAAGGGTTGTACTGTAAAGATAAAATAGACAGCAATAGCCTGTGGCACCCACTACAGAGGGTGGGGATGGGGGGGAGGTGCTTTCCAGAAAACTTTAGTCCAGGGGAAAAACCACATTTGCAGATTGTGAAGCTGAAAATGTGGCTATATGTGGTGTTTTTGAAGCTTTCCAGTGAAGTTGCATCATCCTTTTGGGCAGATGGTCTTGACAGAAGCAACATGAGCTTGGACAGCAGTCCTTGGCTCTCTGAGAGGAGCTGACACAGAGGAAATTCAAGGGCATAAATTGGTGAGGAACAGAGCTTGCCTTGCCTCTGGGTGCAGATGAAAGAAGAAATGAACACGTGGTTTTAATGAGGTGAAGCCCTGCCTTGGTGCTCATTCATTTCAGCTCAGTGATGGGGCCCATGGGCAGTTCAGAAGGTCAGAGGTGCAGGGGTGATGCTCTGTAGGACTTTGGCTGTGTGGAAAACCAGGCAGCTTCAGTGCTGGAGATTGTGGGAGACAGCAAATCCATTTGGGAACAGCCGTGCAGTTGAAGGAGAGCTGGCCAGATGATAGGCAGGATTCACCTCTGGGATCTGAGTTGAGTTCGTTTTATCCCAATTCTGTTCTTGATTCTCCTCGGTTTTTCAGAAGTGCAGGAGGCTGTCGTGTGTTTGTGTTTGGCTGTGGTGTTCTTGCCTAGATTTGCAAGCTGAAAACTGTTCTCACAAGCACATGGAGGTTCGTTTGTGAAGCTGTGCTTTCTGAGGAGATTAGTCTGAAGTGTGAAATAACTGTTCCTTGCTTCTTCCCCATGTTTTTTATGCCAGTTGAAGCAATTGTTGCCATCTGTCCTGTATTTTTTCCCTGCTGCTTTGGGAATATTCTAGCCTAGCATTAGTCCTTTTTACTTTTTGTGAAATAGGGACCTCTTTGGTACAAAAAGAGAAGACAGCAAGCAGTGGGCTTTGGCCTTTTTGAATGACAGATCTCCTGAAAGGAATACAATGCATAGGGGCAAATTAAAATCAAGGAGTTTGGGAATGTGTGAAAATGACAGGAACCATCATCTTTATGTGCTTCTTGTATTTATCTTAGGCTTGTCAAAATGAAGAGAAGAACCATTCCACAGAAGAACTTAGCAAGTCTGAAATCCAGGAGGAGCTGAAAAAGGCTAATAGCCTTCCTAGTTTGACTCCTGGAATCAAAACATCAGATAAAGACAAGCAACCCCGAGAAGGCTTTTTTCATTTCCTTGGAAGCTTATTTAATATTGCAACGAAATCTTCTCTGGTAGAATCTAAACCCTCTGCCTTCCAAGATGAACCCAACAGATGTGAAAAGGATTTACAGAGCACAAATACCTTCCCAAAGGACATGCAGCCAAAGCACCCAAAAATTGAAGAGCCTACAGCTAGAAAAAAAGAGGATTCTGTAAATAAAGATAATGCCACGTTAAATAATATTGGGAAAGATATCACACGGGATCTTCAGAGGGGCTGGAAACAATCCTCAGATACAGAAAAGTAAGTTTTATAATTTATTATTAAATATGTTGATGTTTGTGTGTATGTGTACAGAACTATGCTGACCAAGTTCTGATGACTATATGAGAAATGTCATTTCTAAGGGTTGGAGTGTCCTCGGCTTGACTTTGTGCAAAACTCCAGTAGCAAATGCCCTAAATAAATGAGAAGTCAACTGCAACAAAAATATAGCTTTAAAGAAGTTGTTTAGAAGTCTCCTGACCAGATGTGGCATTTACAAATCTGTTAAAAGAAAAAAAAAGAAGTGTAAAGAGCTTATTTCCATCCATATTATGGCCTGTATAAAGGCTTGAATGTTTGTCCTTTTTATATCTCAGCAGTTCAATAATTTTACTTCTGCAAGTAAGGTTTTCTCACTTCTAAATTATCTTTCCTAGTTTATTTGACTGGGTGATTTTTGGTTATGTGATTTTTTTTCCCCCCTCGTTCTTTGGGGTTTTCCTGTGATGTAAAGAAGGTTATGTAAAGCACTCAATTTCAATTAGCCCAAACATGGAGCATTCTTTATAGTCCTGTAGTATTTTTAAAAGAAGATTTAAAAAAACAAAAAGTGGTGGCAAGAGCACCGTTGTGTGTTCGAGAGTAGAAAAGTTAAAACACTGGCTGTGGTCAACACTGCATTACAAAACCTTTTATGACTGTCATAAGCATAGATATTAGTTTTCCAAAATCATTTGTAGCTGTTGTGTTGAAAATTTGGCTACACATGGGTCAGCACAGCATAGATTTGGAGTTAGGTGTGAATGTATGCCTGTGGTGCCTGTCCAGTTTTTGATGGGTGTGTAGAACATGGAATTGTTTGTGGGCCGTGGATCTGCAAGGGATGATGACTCAGGCTTTCAATATGGCCCAGAATATTTATTTCAGATTTAAGCAGAAAGTAGTGATTGGGAGTAACCAAAAAGTCTATCACAGTGCTCCTGCTTGCATTGCAGAATGGGAGGATGGACTCAGAAGAAACACCTTTTTTTTTCTTTTAATTTTTTTTTAATTAATTTGAGTTGTGTCAGTGTGTTTGTTGGGGGCACATGAAATGTTTCATCTCCATGTAGGAGGTCAGAGACAGCCAAAGTAGCTGCTTACTGAATCCATTTCCATACTGGAGATGTCTCCAGCACTCTGCCCTTACCTATTATTTGGCAGAATAATTATTTCAAACTTTATGTTATAAATGCAGTGGCTGATCAGGATATGAATACCTGATGTGATACGTATTTAAGTGAAGCTAAAACTGTATTTCCACCTTCAAAATACAGTAACTAATAGTAATAATGGTTGTGTTCTCGTGAGCGCTCTGGTTTGGTCTATGACATGGTCAGCTGGTTTTTATCCCAGAATTTTTATCATGGTATCACCCATCTGACTCTGCTCTTTCCAAACTGCAGCTCAGCACCACCACTTCTTTCATCAATTCAGGAGAAGAGTTCTCCCCTCAGTCGTTGCCAGGAGAGCGCAGGAGTGTGGTGTTACTCAGTCTAGTTCCTGAGCAAACTGTATTCCTTAAAACCTGTTGGGCAGGCTGGGTTGCTGCATCAGTCTCTTCCTGCTATTTGCTATTTCTGTAGTATGTTCTTCACTGTGTATGCACAATTTACAGGGTAAGGTGGATCTCATTTCCCTTTTTCTTCTTATGAATTGGTCATAAAAATGTAGATTAATAAAATAAGGCATTTATCAAAGTTTGCAGAGTTTGGAAAGTGTGGGTGTTAACTCACTGAAGTGACCTCTTTGTGCAAAACTTTTTGAGTGGTTTTTGTTTTCCTGAAGTCGAAGTTACAGCTGGATTTTTCAACTGACCATCCTTTGACATTGTCTTGTTTTGTTAGATAATCTTTGCAAACCAGTGTAGATTTTTTTCAGTGTAGCTCACGTGTCTCATGGCTAGGCAAGCATGAAAGAATGTGTGTTGCTAGTTTGGAGGTAAGGGTGGTTTGGCCTATATACAGAATAAAGCTAACTTTTTTAAATGGAAGAAAAAAAATATTTTTTCGTTGTAGCTGTTGTAAATTAGGGCAAACATTAAACATCCTTTTAAGCTCATTCTCGAAAGTACAGTGTACATTCTGCCCTTTTTGGCTTGGGATGCTAACAAGTTAGACAATCTCTGTGTAACTTTAATTATGTTTTTCTCTGCCTGACCACACAATGTGAACTGCTCTTCTGAAGCAATTAGTAAAGAAAAATTGGAATGACTGCAGGGAAGCAGAAGCTTGCATTGTTTACCTTTGGAAAAAGTTTGAATAACTGGGTTTTTTTTAGTAAGGAAAACTGTATTTTTTCTTTTATGGATGTGGTTATGTTGGATTTGTTCTCTTAGTTTATAAAAATTTAAGGGATGTAGTTTATTCTTTCCAGTGCTAGCTGGGTTTTTTACTAAATATTAACTAGCTGGTATTCAATTAGCATAGCTAAACTGTAAAAATGCTCTTGGTTGCTGCCAGTTGGCTAAAGAGTCTTCTTGGGAGTGGGTGCTACAAGCACCTGAGGAATGATGGGGAGAAGGGGTAAGGGCATAGCACAAAGCAGCAGGAAGGTGTGGAAACCATGAAGAGCAAAGATGATGTGAACCTAAAAATGACTGAGTCCTAAAAGTCATATGAGACATGCTAGTGAGCCATTTAAAGCCAAAGGTATTGATTCCATTGATTGTTGCATTAAACTGCAATTTTAGCATTTCCTGTAGAGGCAGGATGTAGCAGAGAGCTTTACAAATCCTTGTGACCACTGCATTATTAATCTTACAGCAGTTTCCTTTGTCATGAGGAAGATGTAAATGAATTTGTTAATTCTAAACTACAGTGAAATACTGGGTTAGGGGCTGTCTGTGGTTAGTGAGGAGGTTGCAATGATAAGTGGAAGAGGGATGGTTGTTAGATTGCATAATCTCCATTAGAGTTGTATAAAAAAGAAAGCCTAAACCAAACAACCTTTCAGATTTTAAAAATCTACCAGCTGGTCTCAGATGCCTCTACTCAGACAACCTCATTCTCCTCATATCCTTAAAGCAATATTTGGTGAAATACAAGGATGTCAGAGTGCTCTGACCTGTAAACTGAGGTTAATTTTGCCCTCAGTGGGAGGTCTGGCACTTGGTAAAGACTCCAGTTTCCAGGCCTTGAGCCAAGGAAAGTGGAATTCATGAGCTCAGTCTGTGGAGTACGTGTTTTTGAGGGAC
Source organism: Leptocoma aspasia (assembly GCA_013399835.1). Taxonomy (NCBI): domain Eukaryota; kingdom Metazoa; phylum Chordata; class Aves; order Passeriformes; family Nectariniidae; genus Leptocoma; species Leptocoma aspasia. The sequence goes on along the minus strand of VXAX01002252.1, from coordinate 418,919 downwards.
AAAGTGTGTAGGTCACACTATTTATTCCTCCATCACTCTAGCTGGTTGGCTCAGAGGTAATTTGTACCTCAAAGGCTTTTGCTCCTTTAATCCCCAAAGTGGCAGGTGGTAAAGGAGGAGCACAAAAGACAGAACCATGATAAATTTGGCAAAGTCTCTAGACAACAGTTACTGTGGACAGTGATTGCAGCACAGGAGATGGGTGAGAAGAGTTGGGCTAAGTCTCCAGTTTTTTCATCCCTTAGTCTTCTGTTTCTCTGGGATGGTTGAAGGTTTCTTTGCCTTGAAGAAGTGAAGGGGAGCAAGCAATTGCAAAATAGGGCATTTGCTCCTTAGTGCAGAAAAACTCTCTTAATTAGGTAAGATGGCAGCTTCTGGGTAGAATAGTCCCCTGTGGCAGACTGGTAGGTGTAAAAGTGAAAACTTGGTGTTTACTCTTGGCCTTTGCACTCCTTAATGATGCTAAAAGCTAACCTTTAACTGATGAAATAAGCCCTAAAAATGAACCCATGGAACAGTGGGGGTGCACTTCGTCTCATTTCTCATTGCTGAAAGTCTACATGAGAGAGATTACGACTTCATGAAGTAGGTGACAAATGTAAAACACAGATTTGCCCCATTATCTTTCTTTCCTATAATGTAAAATTCTTTCACTTTCAACTTTATATATTGCCTGTCACTAAAAAAGCAACGATTTGGCTTCAAAATTGGGAATGGACTTGCTGTAGTGAATACCTGCCATCTTCTCAAGAATCCCAGTGGTGGTAATGGGTGGATACCTTGTGCAGGTGACTGAGAACAAAATCAGGTGTTTTCCTTTCCTCCTGCCCCAAAGGCTGATGACCCAGATCTGCTTGCCATTTGTCTTCCAGTAGATTTGTTGGTTTTTTGTTTTGTTTTGTTTTGTTTTTTGTAATATCCAGTAACAATAAGTGGATGTTGCAAATAGTGGTGTGCAGAACAATAGTGCTTGTGAAACTGCACAGCTTGTTCTGGAGTTCAGCAGGAGGAGCTTTATTCCATTGCTGAACATGGCTGAAGAGGCAAAAATCAGAATTTTACTTACTCTAAATGTTTTGATTAAATAATCCCAGATAAGACAGTAATACCTCAATTCAACAAAGTATTTTAAGGTCCCATCTTCTTCCTTCTGTTATGAACCTTGTAGATCTGGATGTGAGGAAAAAGTCTGAACCTCACAACTGCAAGGATTTTCTTACTGTAGGTAGAAAAGGGGGTGAAGGTGATTTTAAAAGCAGATGCTCAAAACATGCATTTAAATTTCACACCCTACTAAGAGCCAGGTACTAGCAAAAATTTAGTGAGGGCATTGCAAGCAATTTCATTCAGAAGGGAGGTAGCCTAAGGAGAAAGAAATTTCAGTCAGTTTACAGTTCTACTATGTTATACATTATTGGGTTCTGTGAGGGAATTTTTTATTATTATTTATTTTATTTTTAGGTCTAGTAAACCTGTTGCTACACATCTAATTGATGTATAATAGTATTAGCAATTAGTATTTCCCACCTTGCTACTGTCAGCAAATCCTGCCCTTTTATTTTGATAGAAATACATCTGATAAAATCCTTCAGGTTTACATAATTCTGGTTAATAGGTTTGTTCCAGAGCTTGTAATTTTCCTTTGTGTTGATTGTCAGAGGCAAGCTGGTGGTGATAACAAAACAGAGCCCTTAATTTGTCTGATGGATTGTTGTGTATTGTGGTTTTGATTTCAGTCAGTAGCAGCAACATTCATCTTTCCCTATAGATGCCTTTGGCAGAAAATCAAGAGTGAATGAACGGAAATTCATCACTTAATTCCAAGCAGTGTTCTCCTCAGGTAATTCCTGAGGGGGAGTGGAGAAGCTGCTGCTCCTGCATTTGTTGGTGTTAATTTGTGGATCTTTTGATGGGTTTCTGCCCATGGAAGTGCAGTGTTGTTCAGTTGCTGGTGGACAGGGAGTCATTGCTGAGAGTGACCTGCTGCCACTGTAGGAGGGGCATAAACCACCTGGGCAGCTCCACCCTTCTAGGTCAGCCAAACACCACCCAAAATTAGAAGGCTGACCTGGGGAAGAAGCAGGATCATCCTGCCCCTGATTTCCTGGGTGAACTGTGGAGGGTGGTCACTCTCAGGGCTGTGCTGTGGGAGAAATGCAGACCTCAGAGCACTTCTTTACCTGCCAGAGAGGAGTGCCTACCCAGAGATGGGATGTGGTCCAAAGGAAAGGTTCTTGTCGGTGCCAAAGTAAAGATTTTTGTGTTTCTGAAGAATGAAACTTGCTATTTTAAGAGTAATTCTTAACAGATGTGTGATGCAAAATTGAGCTAAATAAATTAAGTCAAAAACTAATTCACTGGGTTGCTTTCTCTGCTGAACTTTTTTTTTTAGTAGAGTTGTTCAGCTGTGCAATGTATTCAACTGAGTCAAACCCTTTGCTTTCCCCACCACACCTGAAGCTACACTCTTGCTTGAAGAGAGTAAAGGCTGGCTTTGATTCTTCATGACATCTCAGAAGAGGCCAGGAGGAGTGGCTTTCTTCAGCCTTAAGATGAGAAACTAAGGGGAGACCTCACTGCTGTCCCCAGCTCTTGCACACCAGTGAGAAGCAGCAGCAGCTCTGCTGGTCCTGCTCCCTGGGAGGGACAAGTCCCAGGCACCTGAATCCCTGAGTGTGACAGAGGAAAAGGGAGGGGCAGCAGATGGGGACAGTTCCCACAAGTGTGGGGTAGGAAGGTGACTGCTGCCAGGTACTGGGGAAATAGGGCAAGGAAGGGCTAGGAGTGATCCCAGGCCCTTTGTGCTGGTCCTGGGCTCACAGCCTCTGGTGTTTTGGGTCAGCCTTGGTGTGTGCTCTCTTCCTTCAGACTCAAAGAATAGGTTTTCCCAGCTGTGGGACGTAATCAAGAGCTACTACCCTAAAGGGCAAGGGGAAGGAAAAACATTCCTTCCAAGGCCACAGAGGCTGTGTTTGCTTTTATTAAAATTGTCGTTGACTCTTAATTGCCCTGATGGAACATTAGCTTTGAAATTTCCTTTATCACTTTCCTTATCACTATGAAATTTCCTGTAAATCACTTTGTTCAATCAAACTTTTGACCTTTTCCAACATGCATTGTAACGTCCTAGCACACTAAGTATTTCAGACTGCAGATTTAAATCATGAAGCCCTCTGGCTAAAAAAATTTCTTTCATCTAAGTTGTGTATGGCAACTATTCAGTTAGCCCACAGTGTCTTTTTTCCAGCAAGTCTTTCATTTTTCCTGTTTATTAATACCTTACATGAGCATAGAAACCAGCTGACTGAGTAAGCTGGATTCCACCAGAAGGTGTTTCAAAGTGACTTTAAGGCAGTTGTTTCCAGATGGAGTACCTTAACACAATTTTTTTTTAAAAACCTGTCAGTTAAATATACAGTGCAATAAAAACTAAGTGGAAAAAAATTAAAATAAACAACAGGGTAATTTTAAGATTAGAGAGGGGTAGCCACAAGTACCAAAGCTAGATCAGTGATTTTCAGCCTGTAGCCTGCAGATCCCTCTGGTAGCTCCCTCTGTGGGGTCTATGAGAAGAGATTCGGGGAATCATGCATGGATATGCTTCTAAAAGCAGCAGACTGCTGGATTGGGGAGAAAATATCTGGAAGAGTGAGGTAAGAGGGGAAAATTCACCATGGCATGTTTTGGGAGAGGCAGGCTGGGCAGCAGTGCCCTGCTGTGCAAATGAACTGTGCTTCTGGGGGCTGAGATGCTCTGTCAGCCTGGGTGGTCTTCCTCCAGCTTTTGGAAAATGTCTAGGGCTCCCTGCTTTCTGCATTATTGTGTGGTACAGGGTTGGAGGGATTGCCATCTCCATGGTGAACACTTGGAAAAATGCAAACCATGTGTTCTTTACAGGTGCACTGCAATGAGTCATTTAAGGTAGCAGGTTTCCTCCTGCTTCTGGCCTTCCAAATCAACAACACTGTTTTATAACCACGGCCACTTGGGCAAGTTACACAAGATGTCTGTCATATAAGATGTCAGAACATGTTCCCCTCTCCTCCTTGAATTAGTCCCCCTTTAACTTTTTATGTCTTTTTCACAATAGAAGAAATATCTACAAGCACCTACTTTTGACAAATTTAACGTAACTCATGTTGACATCCTCTCTTGTTGCTGTCAAAGTCTTTTGTGAAACTGAGTTAAGGCTTTATAGGGAATTGAATAGCTTCCTGTGAGGACAGGAAAGAAAGAATCTCCTATTTGAAATATGTGACAGAACGCACACTGGGTTCTTTGTATAATCAGGCTTTCATCTGCATCCTCACATGAGCTGAAAAAAGTTTTTGCAAGGAGTTTTTAAGGTAAGCTCTGAACTGACATTCTTTTGGTGATCAGAAATGAAACAAGTCTCTAGTGACGCTTCCAGAAGATTTTTTTTGTGACACAGCCTGCTTCTAAATTTGTTTCATAAGACTTACAGCTGAGTTGCTGGTGCTGCATAGGAACATGGGTTTTCATTTTTTAAATGTCTTGTTGTTGCATGGGAGCATTCAGAGTGAATATGCTTCTATGTGCTCTGAAAGGAAACACATCAGGATTTAAAAGTCTGCTGGTGAAATTTTTTATAGTATGCTGAGCAGCAAATTCTTTTTCAAAAGGTCAGAGACCCTGACATTGCCTTGCCAGTGGAGGATAGCTGCGTTCTGGTTGAAAGTAGAGCTCAGTGACAAAATAGAGCTCAGTGACTTGGTAGAGTGAAGCCTGCAGGAGAGCAGAGCTGCAGACACTGGCACAGGCTGGGGCTCTGCAGCTGAAGAGGGGCTGGAGCCAGTGCTCCTCAGCATTGGGTTTGAGCACAGTTCTCCAAAGGGAAAATGGCTTGGAGTCTTGCTGACTTCAGATTGATTAATCGGAGCGTAAAATTCCATCAGAAGACAAACAGAGAGCAAAAAGAACTGGGAGAAATTCTAAAGGTCCCCACATAGGCAAAAAAAAATCTTCTGAGTATGTTTTTTTTTTGTCTGACCATCTCTAATAAATATTAGTTTGGGGGGATATGTAGCTCCAGTCAGTGTAGATATAGAACCCAATCATGCTGGGTTCTCCTTGGCATCCCCTCTGTAAAATTTACCTATTCATCCCATATCTGGATGCTTTGGGTGTCACAATTTCTGAGTTCACATGAAAAATTTGAAGGCAAAGAAGGGTACAGAAGACAACTGGAAAGGCACATTCCAGGTTTCTTCTGGAATACTGGTTCTCAACACATGTTTGTACATAAATCTGAATTCTCCCCACTGCATATCACACAAAAGTATCAACCATTAAATAAAAGACACACAGTAAAAGCTATTTTTTGTCAAGCTATTTATTCATAGTCATGCCTTGGTTTTGGTGGAAATGAGTATTTGGCATCTTGCAATACCATTTATATGCTCACTTCAAACCTGAGTCATTGCAGTTGATCTGTGCAAGAATCCATAAAACTCTCTTTCTGTTTGAGAAATGGTGCCAATATGTGTTCTGCTTGTTTTCTTAAAAGAAATTTTGTCTGGATTCAGGGCACTTGTAGGCCAACTTTTGAGGTTGGCCAAAGTACAGAGGAGCTGCTGGAGTTTGTAAAAGCTTAATAGTGATTATTTAAAGCAGGAAAGGTTACTCAGTGAGGTTAATTCTGAATAAGAGCATGATCAGGTCTTACATTCTTAAGACTTATTTTTAGTATGACTATGACTGATGCTGAGTAGATATACTGCGCTTCAGAACTCAACAGATGCTTCCACTCACATTCTTAGGATCTCTGGAGTTTTAGAAAATATTAGAGTAAAATTTTCTGTGGAAAATAATGTTGATGTTTTTATTTTTTACTACCCTTTTTGTCCACTGTGTTTTGGTTTTTTTCCCTCAGAAATGTTTGTTTCTTTGGAGGGCTGTGAATCCTCAAGTTGGCCGTTTGAACAAATGGGAGTGTGTGATGTTTAGCAGCTACCACTGCTGCTATCTCTGGAAACCAAACTGGTGCTATAGAAGAATAAACTAGGCATCTAACTTGGTTATTTATACAGGACTTTCCTGTTTCCTCTATGACTTAATATACCTGGCCAACAAACCCTATATTGGGATTTTGCCCCATCAGAGATGACAGTGAATTTAATCCAAATACAAACTGAATTTTCAAGTTCTCACAAAGTCTAAATGCCCATATTAATGTATTTTGGCATTACCCTAAAGGTACCTGACAATGTAAAACATGCATATAAATGACTGTTTATATCTCTCTTTTAATGTTTCTGAATTTGAATAATTTCACATTTAGTTGACTTGTACTCTGTGTGCATTCTTTACTTGTGATTTTAAATAGCATTAAGTTCTCTCTTCAAAATAAAATTAATAGGGAAATAAGAATCTTGGCCCCTAAAACCTTGACAGAAAAGAGATTATATTTTTAGATTGGTGAAACCACTCCATTTTAATATTCTTATGTGTCTTTTGATAGAATATATGCTCAGAATCCATACAGATGAGATTTGAAGTTACAGTTACTCTATGATACTCAAATGTTTCACTTTCCTTAGTAAATTTATTTTTTATTTCTCACTTTAATTATTTGTTCTCAATTCTGGAGCTGTAATAACTTCTCAACAAATTGAACAAACGGGGCAAGGTGGAAAGAGCTTTTAGAACCTATCAAGCTATTTTTGTACATTGCAATGCTTTTATATTAGAAATCAAAATCTTAGCCAACACCTTTTTTTTGTTGTTGTTGTTTTTGCCCAAAAGAGTCTTCTGAAATGAGTATGACAATTTTCCAGACAGCTGAATGGCTGATTCCAGCATTCACTGTGTTAGCAGATATAAGGCAGACTTTGAAAGGGTTTCTTCTCAGTTTAAGTGGAGGCTGAGGCAGGAGGGAGTTTAAGTCTAGTCTGAGCATCTACTTTGTCTTAAGGTGAAGAATGGAAAAGCTGACAGTGACTGATTTTTGCAAGAATTCTTTAACAGGCGGAAAAATAGGGGGAAAAGAGAGAAGCATTTGAAAGGAAGGTGAGTTATTTGTGATGTCTCCTAGTTTTAAGAAAGGAGAAAAACTGCATCTTCAGAAAATTGAAAGTGACAGGCTCTGAACTTATTCTTAGTATTATGAGAAAGAGCAGTGAAGGAACAGGATCATAGTTCCTCTGTGGTGATTCTTTCATTTCTTAATTTTTACATTCACTGGTTTTTGCTGCTAAATTTAAGATTAATGAATGGCTCGGTCTACCAGTTCCTTGTAACATTTCTGGTTTTCCCATTTTGTTATTCCCTCCAGCATTCCAAGAGTCTTCATTCTTACCAATTCCCCATTCAATCTCTTTCCTTACTACCCTGTGGTTTAAAAAAGCATCCCCTGTTATATACCTTCATTTTTTCCCCTACATGTTTTGTTTGTCCTGTTTTTTGACAATATATTGAGAGCTTGGGTAAAAGTTTAAATTTCAATTCAATATTTTCATGAACATTAGTACAGTAAATTTTTTTTCAGTTTTAATGTGCAGGCCCTCTTTGGAAGGATCAAACACCTTCAGAATAGGATGATTATTTTTGTCTCTACAAACGTTGCCTTGCAGTGACACTTGTCAGTAGTAATTCCCTTGTCTGGTAGAAAATAAATTACAGAAGTGGTTAAGCCAACATCTACTTTTTTACTTACAGTTTAAGTTGGTTTTTTTGCTAAAAGGTGATGTCCATATCATTTGTCACACGAACCTGTATTTAGGAGGAGAAGGAGGAAAATAGTGTTGAGTGCAATCAGTTGGTGCCAACCTGTGGAGTAAAACAGTATTTTACATCGTCTACAGCTAGTGCTAAACTTGATTATCATGCCAGCAGTTGATTGTCTGTCCTTGCTGATATTGGTGATCCTTGTTCCAGGCAGACACGACGGAAGCCAGAAGCACCTGCGGTCACGTACGCAACGTATCGGGGTTCTGCAAGGATCAGGCAGCTCCTGAGGAACCAGTCAGGAACTGGAAAAGGAGAAAAAAGTCCTGAGAACAGAAATGCTTCAACAGTCAAAGAAAATGGAGAAGTCCAAACGACTCTGTCTGTGACATCAGGATGCCTAATAGAAGGAAATGGAAGAGATGAGGGTAAAGATCACCAAGATGATGCCGTATTAAATTCTTCTGCAGTTGGAGTGGGAAGCAGAGAGTCTGGTAAAGCTCAGCATTGCTTGGGCAGAAGTAAACATGAGAGAACTGCAAAGGCCACAGCTTCATCCACGGAATCATGTCATGAGTTACACTTAAGAAACACACCTGCTTTAGCTGCAACAAAAGTTAAAAGGACGTATTCACTAGATTCATTATTGCCGTTTAGTGGTAGAAACAGTGGGATCCTAACCAATTGCACTTCCCAGAGTACTCATTCCCTTAAAGTCAGTTCTGCAAATGAGTTGGTTGGAAGAGAACATGGACTGCCAGGAGAAGCAGAAACACTGATTCAGACAGACAAAAACGTCCCTTCTAACTTGAAGAAAGAAAACTTTTGTGGTAAAGCAGATAATAAGGAGTCTCCAAAAGAAATACAGAATGATTGTTTACATTCACCCACGTCAAAAAGCAAGACTGTTAATGAAGAACTGCAGCTGGGGGAGGGAGAATTTTGCTGTAATCATCAAGTGGATAATCACTCAGAGCGAACATTGGATGTCCAGAGGCTTCATTTCAGTACCCCTACATTTCAGCAGAAAGCAGATCAGCACACCAGGAGTGACAATAAAAATGGTGATCCAAGAAATGGTGACGCACAGAAAATTGAGACAGCTGTGGAAAGAGAGCAAAATCCACAGAACTTTCCTGCTACTGTTCTTTTTCCTTCTGATGAACAAATACCTACTTCACTCAGCATGGAATCCAAAGGAGGAAAGTGCTTGGCCACAGGCAATCTGACTGCTTCAGTGTCATTTATTGGACATGATGAGGTTACAGTCATGGGCAGGGGGACTTGTAGTGAAGAACTGAGTGAGTCACGGAAAGCAGTGCGTGTACAAAATGGTCACAGGTTAATCCATGTGGAGAATTCTAAGGATACTGCCACACAGCAGACTGGTTTTCCTTGTCCAGGAATGGAGAGTGAGGAAGCAATGAAGGTTTTGTCTGAGGTTACAGTGGAAAACCTTGCCAATGTGCCACCATGTGCACATGTGTGTCAAAGTGTGAAAACAAATTTTGATGAGCTGACAGTGCTTCCAACCCACGAGTCTACCTCTATGATGGTTCCTCATTCTGCCTTGAGATCTGAGATGCCTTTGACCAACCATTCTGCTTTCACCCATGAAAAAGATGATGTAGACTTAATTTCTGAATCTCCACCTGTTTCTGAAAGCAGGTGTATTAATTTTTCTTCCAAGAAGGAAAACAGCAATAAACTTAGGTTATCACCCACAGCAATTGATTCTTTATCTGACAAACAAGGAAAAATGCTGCCTTCTGCCACTAACTCTGAAAATGGCCAGATTGCTGCTTCTGAAAAGGATGACTTTATTTTTCCAGCTGCAGGGTCTGGGAGAATAATCCCTGAGAACAGGATGACCAAGGGGCCACCTTGCTCGGGAGATCTGAGAACTTTGTGCCCAGCAAATTCTCTGGAACCTGAGAGTACTCCTATGCTTGATAGCTGTGCTGATGGAGTAGATGCAGAGGTTGTTTGCATCTCCAGGCCCACTTCTCCTCTGGTATCCAGAGAAGCTTCCAACCTTCCTGTTTCTGCCTTGGGGATGTCCAGCACTGCTCAGGGGAGCAGTAATTCTTCCAGTCACAGAGCTAGTGATGGTGCAGATGAGGCCTTCTCCACACAACAGGCTGACAGCAGTGTCCTGCCAGAGGCAATGCCATCACCCATCTGTCCCTTGAAATCTTTGGAAACCGCATCCGAGCCAGCCCATCCTGAGACTGTGTGCAGGGATGCTGTGGGACAGGTGGTTCTTGGTGCCTCTGCTCCCTTGGAAGCCCCTTCTTTCCAAAAAGCTACTGCACCTGTCCAGGCAAATGGGCTCTGTTCTGGAAAAGGCTGGGGAGATACCGATGTGAAAGGACAAGAATGTTCTTCTTTCCCAGATGCTGCTGTTTTGCTGAAGAAAGCTGAAGAAATAGTGGACTTGGTTTTACACTTGGCTACAGAAGAAATTATAGCAGAAGAAGGCTTTGGTGGCTGCCAGCTTTGTGGGAGCAAGGATAGTTTAATAAATATGGATATTGCAAATTATCAGAAGGCTGAAAGTGTACAGCTGGCAGCAGGAGAAAAGCAGTCAGCTGTGCAGTCATTAAAAGATTTTAATGAGACCGGTGGAGGATGCTCATCTTCGATTACAGGAAATAAAAGAGTGGATACCAATAATCAAGATGAAAAGATACTCTCTTACATCCCTGATAAAATTGACCTACATAGGGCACTAGAACTAAAAGCAAAAGAAACAGTTGATGGGGTCATTAACTCAGCCATACAAAAACTGGCATCCAATCAGCAGCAAGGCACTGAGAGGAAAAGGCTTTCTGGAAATGTTCAGCCTGAACCTGAGGCTGAAATGCCAAAGACTTTAAGTCTTGATATGAGGTTTCCTGCCAACACTCAGGAGCCAACAGAGGTGGATGAAACTCAGAGTGTAGCTTTAAACTGTGAAAAGGCAGACTGCTCAGGTCCTGCTTTGCTTCCAGATTGTATGGAAAATGGCATAGGTTGGCCTCAAAGAGATGAAAAGGTAGCAAATAATGCAATTACTTGTCAAACAAGTGGATTTCTTTCCTCTGGCAGTTTAGCAAGGCCAGAATCAGATCTTCTGACACCAGCAAAAGAGAGGCACAATGGAAAGGTGTGTGACCATCTGGCTGCAGCAGAAATGTGTGGCGAAGTATCAGCAATAAGTAGAAAATCTGATGGAACTTTACATTTTATAGATAGGGATGCTGCTGTGACTGAAGAAACGCTTTTGCCATTGCAGTTAAAAGGTTCAAGCAATAATACAAATATGCCAGAGTGCACACTGCTGCCAGCTGTAAATGTTAATTTGTCATCTTTTATGTGTGGTGAAGAGTGTATCGGCCTGCAGAGTGACTCCAAAGATAAAAGCAGCCCTCAGATGTCTCTGGAAAGCAATGCAGAGAACAGTCTGTGTGAACACTGTGGGAAAGAGGCTGCAGAGGAAGTACCTGTAGAAGTAAAAGCAACCTTACAAAATTCAAAGGCAGTGGAGAGTGAAGAGGAGCTAGCAGAAGGGGCAAATGGGGGAGCAGAGGTTAATACTGGGTTGGATACACAGTCCATGGTAGCTGAGCTGTCTGTTCCTGGAGAGGGCACTGAAGGGAAACACTGCTTCCACAGAGTCTTTGCCCAAAATAATGAGAATCTGAAACAGACACAAATGAAGGGTCAGGACATGGAGAGAAATGATCAGGGTGAAGAGAATGGCCTGGTCTGCAGCAATGACATGAAGGAACCAGCAGGACTTTTGGCCTCTTCTCCACTAATTGAACAGTGGGAGAACAGTTCTTTTACCATCATTTACGAAGGTGCTCTTCAAACTGAGAACAAATCTGTCTCAACTGATGAAATGCAAACTGGTTCTCTTTCTCCTTCTGATTTGCCTTCAGATGATACAGATCATCTGAGGTGTGACAAAGCAAGGAATAAGCAGGAGTCAGTCTGTCTTCATGGGCAGGACAGCAAGGTGAGCGAAGCAGCAGAGAGCCGAGGCTCGGAGTCGTTCCTGAGTGTGGAGGCCAAGCGCTACAGGGTTTATCCTTTCTCTCTGTCTCCCATCTACGAGGATGACAGCTCCCAGGAAGATCTGCTGTCCACAGATGTGTCTCCAGAAAGCCATCCTGGGGGAGTCTCCAAAGACAGCTCTGACCACACTTCTGTGCTTTCCCTGCTCCAGTCGGTGTCCGAGCGCTTGCAGTTCACTGCTCGCTTCAGCGAAGAGGAGGAGGACGAGGAGGACGGCGTGGAGGAAGAGGAGGAAGAACCTTCATATGAGGAAAATATTCTTGATGTTGAGAGAGACAACTGCCTTTCCAGTCAGTGCAGAGGTAATTTTAAAGCAACCCCTCAGTCAAATGACCAGAGTAGATCTTTGCTGGAACAGCCATTTCTTCTTGCAGAAGAACAGCTTGACTCACAGGAGCAACCAGAACAGTTTGCAGATGTGTCTCCTCCCAGTCAGACACCTTATAAACCAGTTCCAGAGAGAGCTGATGCTGCTGTAGCACAGCCTCCTACAAGTGCATACTACCAGTACTTGAAATCTGCCAGAAAAGGCTCTTCTGAAAAGGGGACCAGGTTTGGAAGCATTCTCCAGGATGTGCTGCAGCCAAAGAATCATTGGTTTCAAGACAACGCCGTGCCAAAACTGGGAGAATTGTCAGCGGTAAGATGTCATGTCACGTGATATTTATAATCAAAGTGATTAGCCCACGTTCACAGTTGCTGCCTCCCTAGCCTCCTTGCTACCTTTTAATTAAGTTTTTTTATCATTAAAGTAATCAAAAGTTTTTATCAGAAGTTATTAGGCTTTTTTAATGTCAAAACGTCTTCAGATAAAATAATTTTTAAAAGATAAGAGTCTTGGTTCAGCACACAGGTGAAAGTGATTTAACTGTAGAACAGAAGGTAAAATAGGGAAATTTGCGTAATAAAAAGTCTCTATAATAGCACAAGACAGACTTCTCCCTGTTAAGGACATTTCAACCTGAAGATGATGGAATTGCCTTTTATATGCAAATTGTTCTTTTATTTCTTTCACTTTTGAGATTAATAGAGCTATCTTGTCCAAAAAATATATAAATATCAGCTTACTGGGCTCTTAGATTGTTTCATCACATACAGCTCAGTTAGCAAGTACGTAACATAGCTGCTTCCATAGGTTAGCATTTCTTTTTTAAGTTTGCTCAAAGCAATGGCAAATGAGGGTATGGAAACACTTCTTCCCATGTTTAGAATCTGAAAGTGCCACATAGACCAAGTGTGTAACTGAAGAAGCCTTTCCACAATGTTGGGAATACTCCAGTCTGTGTTAGATGTGTCTTTTGTTCTTTCCTCTGTTAAGAAATGCAGTTTATTGTTTGCTGGGAAGGGGTAATACATTTGTAAAGGTTATAACTTCCATAACAGCTCTTCCTTTCTAGCACATGCTGCTTTCTGCTGATTGACCCTGTTAAATAATTTACACCAGCTCTGAATGGCAGTGAAAAAAATCTTGGTTTTTTCTACAACAAGACAGTTGTGTACATGTACAGGAATAGTGGACCCAGAATAATCTGCCTGTGCTTTGTGCCACTGTTGCAGTTGTTAATAGTTGTTTGCCATGTCCCTTTAATTTCAGAACCTCATTGACAGGGCAAGTCTCAAATACAACCCAAGACCAGGGAAGGTAAGCAGATTTTTGTGTCACATAAATCAATATGATATGTGGAATAATTTGTCATACTGTAATTTTTGAATAGAAAGCATCTGAAGTTGTTAATCTAATTTTCTGTATTTTTATGTGTTAATAGCGTGTGCTTCCCCATGCTAATAGTGAGAATATATTATTTAATGTCCTGCCACTAGTAATTTTGCTGTCTTTCTCAGCAATTGTTGTTTTCATTGAGTGGACTGTTTCATAAAGAAGGAAACTGTGTAGCCTCTCAGTTGAGTGGGCACAAATTGGAAGCAAAAAAATAACTGTCTGTGCTCTGTGTTGAAATGGGCCCTTATTTGCATGCCTTGTGTATTGTTTCAGATTATTATTTATGATATTTGTGGCAACAAAAGTAAACAAGAAGTTCATTCTGATGTGCTAGATACCTCATCGTGGATCTTTCCCATTGGAGCAGTACTTAGGATAATTAGAGGATGGTAAGAAATCCAGGTCATATTTAAATAGAGTCTTTCCAAAAGACTGCCTGTGTGTTCCTCTTGTATTTTTATTTCTTTTATTTATGACACATGTCCCATCTGCAGTAGTGTCTTTTTCTTGCTTTATAATTAGACTGATACCAATGAAAAAGCATAAAACAAGGCTTTAAATGCTGCACTAAAAAAGAAAAATATTGTTTCTCCTGGGAGGTAGCTTCAAACAGAAAGTTTGTAATAGAGCCACAAGTGAATTTAGAGCTCTTGCCTGAAGTGCTGAGCCAGTGCAGCCATAATCATGACTAGAAAAATGTGTATTAAAAAAAAAAGATGGATTTTTACAGTTCAGTTTCATTATGCAATAGCTGTTGCAAAAAGACCATCAAATGAACATTGTCAGCTGCTACTTTCGACGTGGCATTGAAAGGAATGTGGATACAGAAGGATATATACAAGGACCTTTAAGTTTGCAAATGTTCCTCAGTTTGCTTTGGGAAGCTGGGGCCAGGTCTGTGTCAGTTGTTGCACTGGAATTTAATTGGTGGGGCTTACAGGGAATATTTCTGACTGTCATCCATGCATGTCACATTTATGCAAAACCAAAAACATTTTGGTTTTGCATACATTCCTTTCACATCCTAAGAAATGCTGAATGCCATTACTAGTATGTTTTATGCCTTTTATAATATCTGCCTGAACAGGACACGTTTTGATGTGACAGTTAATACATTTGTCCTGGTGAAATAAGGCTGTTCATTCATATTATAGTTTACCTGTATTTTTATTTTATATTTTGTCCTGGAGAAAAACGGTGTATTTTACTTTTCAATATCAGAGTGAATGTGACTGCTGAGGGACAGCATAAGAAAGATGTGATATTTGTCTTGGTAAGAAGAGTTTTTTCCTGGGCTTGCCATCAGATGAGCTCTACCAGCAGTGACTCAGTTCATTTTATCATTATTGCAGTTGGATTCTTTATGAGAAACCAAAGTTCCAGGGTCGAAAACATGTACTAGAAGAAGGAGAAGCTGTGCTGGATCACCTTTGGGATCTCCCAGGCATAAAACACCACAGGAGAAACCTCACAGTTGGTTCAATCAAACACGTAACAAAGGTACAGACTTTCTCCACAATATTCTCACATGCATAATTGATTTGTTGGTCACAGTGGTGTATTACCAGCAATGGACAATGTGTGTGCAGTGTTCCTGACTTTGTTCAAATTTGTTGTGACTCAGTTTTCTCACTTCCTAGGTGATAAATTCCAGGGCTTTTGCTGTGCTGAATTTCCCTTTCTTCCTGAGTTAATAAGCAGGTGGATTATGTTTCTTTGCCACCACCCTCATGTGACACAGGCCTCCCCTGCTTTTAGATGTTTACCTGTCCAGTTGTTTGAAATTAAATGGAATCAATTCATATTTTTGAGGAAGTTTTTATCTTAAGCTGTCTGATGTGTCTGTATGGCCTCTGCTTCAGTAGTAGTTTGGTTTCCAATCCTGTTTGTACAGTGTAGCCTCCAAAAACTGCTGCCATTCCCTCTACAGCTTTTGTCCCATCTGTAGTATTTCCACTTGGACCAGTGGTACACCTACAGCACGTGGCTCTGCTTACACCCATCAGTTTAGAAGGCTTTTTGTTGAAAAGATAAGAATCAAATGTCTAAAACTAAATACAATGCATCCATTGTTATTCAGTGAATGAGAAATTTATTTTCCAGATCTTGTGATTTAAGAAGACTTAGTGGTCTCATTGTAACATTCCAGTTACTCACAGGGCAGTGGCCCTTGCTGTGAGTGAATTATTGTTTGTATCACAATGTGAAAGATTTTCAGTAAAGTGGTTTCTCTGTTCTCTGCTGGTATAGAGGTCATTTTAAAATTGATAACCTTTTTGTCATCAGTACAGGGGCATCATGTCATAACAATTAGAAATACTTCTCCATTCTCTTAAAAAACTTAGAAATTAATTAATTCAAAAGAGGCTGACTGAAGGCAAGAATAATGAAGTTAACATTTATTTGAGCTAAGCATATTAAAAGCCTTTGACAAATATGTAATATGAATGTTGATCATTAATGTGGAAGACAACTAAATAAATGAAGGTATTCCACAATAACAGCCAAGGGAAGCTGGATGTCTCTTGGGTATGAAAGAAGACTCTTGGATAGGAAAATACCGTGTTTAACTTCATGCTTGATAAAAACCTTTGCAGTACAGCTAAATAGGTTTGACTTTTGTTCTTCTTCCAGTCTGTGGTTTATTTATATAGGACACAGATGGAAAGCTTTGCTACTGTACACTGGTTCAGTAATCAACACTTTGCTCATGTAAATTAAACCTTTAGCAGGTATGGTTGGTGAGCTTAGTGCCCTCACTAGGCCAGGCTTTGTCCTCTACACCTTGATTCATGAAGGCATCCCTACTTTTTTAGGTTGTTTTTTAGCTGCTGTGGAACTGCTTTTTGAAGGTAGTTTCCCAAAGTGCTACCTTATTTATTTATTTTTGTGAAAAATATAGGCTTTGTTTTTATTTGATAAATAGTGGATTATTTTTCAGGCAGCTCGTGTGTGTGTGTTTTACTGCCATTTTCTTTTTCATAGGTTGTCAGTGTCTTTTCTCCCGGGTAGTTTGGCCATACTGGCTCTGTGTCCAGATTGTCTGGCTTGTCTTCCAATTTTTCAAGGAGTTTTTTTAATGGTCTTTGTTTAATGGCTGCTCAGTTGCCTTGAGTTATCAGATTTGAACATTGGCTAAATATTTGAGAAGAAAACAGCTTGCCAAGAAGAGGAAAAACAGTTTTTTACTAAGGAAGCTGTAGGAGGTACATTTAAAATTTTATTTTTCTACTAGCACATTGACTGAAAAACAGTCTGCCAGTAGCTTTGTGCTCTTGATTTGGCTTCAAGCTTCCCCAAAAAGCAGAGATTCTGTTAACTTTTTGGTTAGCTTGTGGCCTGGCTAACCGTGGATATGCATTAGGTGTATCCATGTGTATTTAATTTCAAGAAAATTGTGGGGAGGAGATTCCAAAGAAACATATTGTGCAGCCAGTAAAATGAAGACCTGTCTGAAGTGATGTAGAGACTGATTTCCTCTAAGGTGAGGCAGCATGAGCCAAGGCTAGCAAAGTCTGCCTGCACACCCAGGGTCAGGGCAGCTCCTGCAGCACAGTCTGTTTAGCCAGGTCACTTCTCTGGCCTACTGTAAATACATATTTTGACCTTTTTGCACGTGTTGGGCTTTTTTCTATCTGTTTCTGGAAGCCCAAAGAGGGTGCTAAATGTTATGTTGCCAAAAATAAGAGCCAAGAAGAGTTCCTGTTGCCTCCATTCTGGAGCAGTCTCGTGAACCACTCTTTTGCAAGGTGACAAGGGATCTGAAACAGCAGTTTATAATCACTGTCTGCAAGATGGTTATGCAGGGAATACCTGGATTCCTTGTGGAGTCTCCTTGAGCAAAGCTCTTTGTAATGGGATTGTTTACACTATCACATGAAGGGTGTGTTTCTTTTGTTTGTGTGGTTTGCTGAGTGGGAGAAAATAAGCTAGTAATTTAAGCAGGGACTACTTTGTCAGATGCTATAGGAAGACACTCAGCAGCTTCAGATGGTCTCATTTGCTGGCTGGTATTTACAGGACAGTAATCATTTATTTTGTTTGTATTACTTTATTTACCAGCCCTGTTGAGTTCTGTAGCTGGGTTTGGTGTGATGGTGGGTGGTAGCAACAGTGGTACAGTGCTGGAGCACTGGGAACAAGAATTATGAATGGGTAAGAAAGCCTGGAGGACCAACAGGTCCAATTAAAAAAAAAAAAAGCTCCAGAAGCAGATAGCATCCTAAAGACAAAATGTGTATCTAAAGTAGATGGTGTCTAGACTGTATTACAAAGCAATCATGTGAATACCAGAACTAATTAGGCCTGGTTTTCAATAGGCTCTTCCCTCATCCTTGTTTTGGCATTTCCCTAAAGCCGGACTTTAGTCATTCTTTGTCCTGTTGTTGACACAGAACTACCCCAGTAAAACAGGCTGATTTGATCACTTCAGTCACCACAGCTGACAGGTCCAAGGAGAAGATCTAACAGTGCTGAATTTATTTAGCCCTGCTGGAGCTGTTAGGGCTGTAATCCTAGATCCAGAAGAAGGATAAACAACCAAGACCACCTTAAGGGGGTTGAAGCCTTTAGGTCTGCCACTTCTGCTGGACCTCTTGGTCAGGCTAGAAAAGTGTCAGAGATGCCACTGAAGGGGAATATTTAGTGCTAAAGGGGTAAGGGTTGTGTTAATCCTCCTCAGAAGGAGCTCCCACCTTTCTGCTGAGGGCCATGTTACACTTCTGGAGGTGTCTGTAAGTGTTCCACGTGCTTTGTAAACATCCCAGCTCCCTAAAGACCAGGAGGGAAGCACAGGCATTCCAGGAGGACTGTGTGGAGGAGGGAGGAGAATACCACAGAGTGAGGAAGGCAGAGAGGGATGCCTGGAGGCTGTGATCTACCCAAGCATTTGCTGGTTGTGTATCATCACTGGAAATGAGCACAGCTGCCTAATCTGTTTGCTGCGCTTTTCATTCTGCTTTTGCCTGATGTGCCTGTAGGACAATGAATGACTTGAGTTTGGACTGCTTGTGGTGGGGGGTGGCACAGTTTGGGGGGTGGGTTTAGGGAGGAAACCTTCCAGTTTGGGATCTGGGCTGAAATCCTGTGCTAGCAGTTTTGCATGATAATAGTTGTGCATGTGTGTATCTTATTTCCAAATCTTGATGCCTGCAGATGGCAGGGCTTTGGACTGAAGGATCTAGTTCTCCACCTGACTGCTGTCACATTTGTGTGGTTTTCATTTTATTTCTAAAGATGGTGGCTTTACTGGGAATGTTAAAGGAGCCTCTGAAAGTAATGAGGGCTCTTAAATATGCTCAGGCAAATATGAACATGCTGGGGCCAATATTTACCAAGCTAGGTTTGCATGCTTGAATTGTATAAATTAATGGCATGGCACAGAGTGTACATCTGCAAATATACAGCATTTGTCTCATACAGTAATAATAAATGTTACCATTCTCTGCACTCTGTGCATCAGTACAGGTAAATTGAACTCCATATTTAAGTCAAAATGTGTATTTGTGACTTTAAAAAAATGTGCTTAGAAAGTATGATGAACTTCTTGCTCGACAATGTTACCACCTTTAAAAATAAGTGTTTGAGTTGGTTTTGATGAAGACCTCAATTTATTGTGTGGCACATTATGAAAGAAATTTGTAGACTGAATCTGTAACACACACAAAAATACAATCACTGTGAGCAGAGGTTTTTTATTGCTTTCAAAATCTGGCTGGAGAGAGGTGGTGATAAATAGGAGAGACTTTATTATGAGTGTTGGTGCTTTACCTACTCTGGTACTTTTGTCATCTCTTGAGCTGGAGGCTGCCTCATGAGCTTCAGAGTCAGGAGAGCAGACTTGAAAAGAGCTTACAGACTGGCTTTTTCCAATCTTAAATGAAAAACAAAAACAAAAGCTTCCTACTGAATTAAAATTAAGCATACTCCATCTCATATTCTGTCTGAGCCCGCAGGCAGATACTTTTATTTTGCTACTTGTCTAGTCTTGTAGGTGCTTTGTTTCAGAATTTATCTGAAGCCATTAAGAGTCTGGCGTCATTATTGGTGGAATTCTGCTAGGTGCAGTTTCCAATTTTCTGGATCAAGCTTTATTGTTGGATTTATGAATTTCAGTCTTCTTACATATCAGATATTTTTAGGGACAAAAAACAGACTTCAAATATTTCTCAACTGTGATTTAATAACATACATATACATGTGAGAACTATGGGGAGATTTTATTTATTTTAAATCTTGTCTAACAATATTTAGAATTGAGGAATGGAGTTCCTTAGCATTTTCCCATAAAGCAGCATTGTACTAGAAAGTCTTTTTTCCTAGTTTTTCTGGGTTTGGTAATCTGAAAATCAAAATTCCGGTATTGCAGTTTCTGTTCTAAAAACAAAGAGTGAGCATTGTTTGCAAGGTACAATACGGAGGAAATGTGATTGTGCATGAGGGAGAGTTGCCAAAGCAGTATTACTGTGTTACCTCAGGTCTCGGGAGGAAAGTGAAACAATATCCTGAAGTGCATCCATTCTAATTGCCACACTTAGTGCTGACAGTTCAACAGCTGCTGAAAGAGCCTTGCTAACCAAGGAGTGGGACGTTACCCCATGAAAACCCCACAAAAAAGGAGAGCACTGCTGGTGCTGTCATGAGATGAGGTGCTGTAACTTCCAGGGCTTTTGTGCCCTGTTGCTGGGTTTCTCTGCAAGCTCTTGTGTTCTTCCTTTCACAGATGTCCATGCAGGTTCCCTGTCATGGTGTGCCCCTCCTGGGTCCTCACCAAACCCAGAATTCGGGTGCTTCCCTGGGGGCATCCTCAGAGACCTCCTCATCCCTCTTCTCTAGCACACGTGCAGGGGGCATCTTCCTCCAGCCACCTTTAGGATTTTGGGAATCTCTGTATGCTGTCCAAGCCCTCTGTCCTAAAGCAGATGGGCCTGTGGGTCAGGAGGAGAAGGGGAAGTGTTCTGGGAGGCTGAGAAGTGAAGTTTTCCAGCTGCACACGTGAGCTGCCATCTGCTGTTCCAGAACACCCTGCTGAAACAGGGACTTGCAGAAGATCCTCGCTGGTTCACGATGTGTTTGAGTGCTGGGGGAGAAAGTGTTGGCAATGCATGTTATATAAATACTGCAAAATGAGGGTGGCTCAATGAAATCCCTGCAAATTCTAGAGAAGAGTCAACAAGTTCGTTCTCCAGCGTGGTATCTCTCAGTAGTAAGCCTCCAGTAAGGAAATAGAGCTTGTTGCTTTCTGGTAACAGGAAAATTGCTTAAGTGTCTACTTAACAGAGTAGATGTTTTCTAATACTGATCTTTTTTTTCTTTCTTCATCTAAAATGCTGTAGATTTATTTAGCACAACAAAAAAAATTGAACTCATATGGCTTGATACTGTAGTTGGATTCTGCATTACAGAACTTAATTGTCATGGAGGGGCAGAGGTGGGAATGTAATAGATATTTCTGGAAAGTTTTAGTTAATGCATGCATCATGTGTGTGATGGAAGCATTGCCTTTTAAAAAAGAAGTCAGTGTTATAATGCTGTTCAGTCCATTGGTTGGAGAATATTTAAACTGGCCCTTTTGCAAGTAGCCTGACAGCCATAAATTTCTTCTTTGAAAATTAGGGGGAGCTGGAAATTTACCTCCCTTAGCTTTTCTAAAAATTCCAGCCTCCATTTTAAAAAGAATAAAACTTCCATCATATGAAGCCAGGAGAAGGGGGACAAAATGGAATGTTTGGGGACAGAGTCTGCAAGTGTGGATAAACATTACCCTTTGATTTGTTTCCACAGGACTGTGGCATTCCAGAGGTGGAGTTCTGCCTGGCAGCTGGTGGTACAGAGGGACTTCCCATCTGCATACAGGGTGCAGTTGCCAATTTAGAAGAACTGGATGTTGAGAAAAACCCTTACATAAGAGTCAAATCAGGAGTGTGAGTACTGAACCTTTTTAACAGTGTTTTGCCAGCAAGTAGAAGAGTAGTATCAGGGGATGAAACTCAGTCAGCAACATGAACAACATTTGGGGAGTTTTGCCAGAAATCAGTAAACATACATTTAATATTCCCAGCCCTACAAGTCAGCATTGTGCTCTGTGGGCTCCTGGTTTGAAGGCATTTTTTCCTTGTTGCTGGCAGAAGTCTTCAGTACTTCCATATTTGAGTAGTTTTATAAATAGAGGAAGCAACTCAGCTATAATTAGCCTTTATTTCATTGGAGAATAAATACTGTCTCCCAAGTCACCCACCCTGTTAGAACTATAACACTGTGGCTGAACACCAGAAAATGAGTGTTACATCATCCAAGCATTTCTCAAGCTACAGCCCTATCCTGGCATTCTGGAGGGAGGTGATGCAGTATGTCACAGGCCCCTCTGTGGCCCAGAACTTCTTCTGCTGAGCAGAATGGGCTGTTGTTCCCTGGGCCAAAGCCTCACAGTTCCTGAAGTTTGGGAGTTGTGTGGCTCTTCCCATAAATAATTGCAGAATGACATTAGCTCTTCTATTGCAAGAGTCTTGCCTTTCCACGTGAGCCAAGTCTCCCTTCCCACTATCTCACAATATGTCTGTGAAGCTTGGGGTGGTGAAGGAGTTAAAAACAGAGTCCTGTTTTAGTTTTGACAAAACTTGGTGGTTTTAAGAAAATCATTTTCCATATAGCTCCACGCCTCTTCCTCCATTCCTTGTGTGGTCTCCTAAACCTGTGTCCAGCTTCTCCATTCAGCTTTCTTTTTGATTTAGAACAGTCTTAAGGACTCCCAGCATTTTTAATCCTCACATCAAAATTACACTAGCTTTCCAAAGGATTGTTGTAAATAATCATACTTTAATAACTTCCACTGAAGAAAATGACATGGGACTGATGTAAGAAGCCTTTTAGTTCATAAAGGTGATAATCGTAGATAAAATTCAATGCAAATGTCTCATCTTCAGTACTGGCTTTTTTTTTTTTNTTTTTTTTTTTTTTTCGTATGCTCATAGAGTAGCAAGCTGGCTTTTTTAAGTGAGTGAACAAATTGGTAATTTTCTTCCCTTTCATTTATATTTAGCTTGGACTAAGAAAAAGTATCTGAGATCTTCCTAGCAGACATGTTGCCAGCATATTTAAATATACCTTTGTTTTGATGTGCTGTCTAAAACATTATCTAGCTCTTATGAGTACAAAAAGGGAAATAATTTTAATAAGATCTTTGTAGTTGGAATCTAATCAATGAACTTACTGAGTCATTTATCCTTACTGTTCTAGGTGGCTTGCTTATTCAGACTTGAATTACAAGGGAGAGATGACAGTTTTGGAAGAATGTGATTCACCACCTGAAATTCCTTCAGCTGATGTAAAATCTCTGCGTCCCTTAAGAATGGTGAGGACTTCACAATTCCCTAATAAGTTGTGTGCCTTCCTTTTTTTATTTTATTGTTGCTCCCCCAAAGGTTTTGACCTAAATACAACTTGGGCTCTGATGTTCATTCTGGGTTAATCCTCTGTGGTGCATTTGCTTTGGTCACTGTGACTTGTTGGGCTTCTGCACCCCCAGCATCTTCTTGGGAAACTGCTGTTGTTGGGAGGAGGTCAAATGAGAGAGAAAGGCTCTTCATTTTATTGCATCCAACACCAATTAATTAACTAAAAAGCCCTTCTGAAGTTTTTTATTTTCTTTTTTCAGTTAGGGTCTACTGGGGATGGGAAGACTGGATAAGGAGTTTATTACCCAGTAGTATTTCTCTGACCACAGATTGCACACAAATCTAGGAGGTGCAGCTGATTTTTGTGTTGACAGACAGCACTTGGATCTGCATGTGAGAGAGATAGGAAGGGATATAACACACATTTTACTGTGTACCTAGCAAGCCTACAGAAAAAAGCCATAAAGGTTTAAAAGCCATAAAAGGACCAAGACCTAATAGCTGTCTCTTCAGTCACTCAAGTGAGGTCAGTCTCTTATTCCCTCACAGAGCATCATTCACTCACATTTCCAGAGAAGATGCATTTGTTGTATTTGCTCTTTGACCATAAACATGAATATGTCAGACTCTATTTTCTCCCTGTGCTGCTGTTTTCGTGTTGCACCATTTGTGCTTTAGAAATTTGAAATGCATACAACAAAGCTTCAAAAGTTAATTTTAAAAACTGGTCAGTATCAATTAGTTAAAAAACATGTAGTAAATATTTACTTTAGAATTTTAAACCATGAAGGGATATTTTTAAATTGCTTGCAGTCTTAGAGGTTTGTTAGTGCACTGATTTGTTTGTAGGTCAAGTTTATAGTGTGTCTGGCCTTTTGAAGTCTATGGCCAGCACTGAAAGTGGTGAATACAATTGCAAAGACTTCATGCACTGATAGTACTGTATAACACATGTCAGAGTGGAACTTCAAGTTTAATATAAATAACTATTTTCCCCCCCAATCTGTTTTTAGGGTGGACTAAAGGTGCAAATGCCAATGAATGTCAAGGTAAGCACAGAGGGCATTGAGAATAAAATATAAGCACATTGGGAATATGAAATCTTTATGCAAGCTGCTTTCCTTTTGTTTGGTGTGTGATCTTTGGTAACTATTCAATGCTTGCTGCTGAAGAAAAAATCTCTAATGCTGTCAAGTTCACTTAGTGTTTGATGAGGTGTAAAAGTACAAGTAGTTTGTTTTTCGCTTATTAGAAAAGTGTGAATTTGCTATAAAGTGAGTTTTTCTGACTGACACATTAGTCACTGTAATGATAAAGGGATTGGGGGAGATTTTCCCATTTAACATACCAAGTTTAAAAAGGAAAGGGAAGGGAGAAAGAGGACAGGAATAGAGCCCTTCCATCCTAGCCCCTATTCCAGTACAAGAGTTGTGAGTGAGACCATGCTCCTTCCATGATCTGAGGCGCTGAAAGCTGATCCAGAGCTATTGCTCCTTTTCCTCCTCCTAAAAAAACGTTAATACTTTAGGTAACTTGTAATTATACAAATACATGCATGACCTGGGTGTTTTCTGATAAATGCTGCAACAGATAGAAATACTGTTAATAGCTGATCTGTGTGATTCAGCAGATGAGGAACTTGAAGGGGCTGTTAAGTGCAGTCATGGAAATAACTCCAGCAAAGTACAGGGAGAGGCTTCTTGTCTACTTTTGAAGGATTAAGCTCAACATCATGTTTTCTAGATAATAATATATGAGAAAACCCACTTTGGAGGATGGTCCAAAGAGTTCTCAGAAAACATCACTTCTGTCCCAGCACTGTTTGGTAGTGAAGAGGAGTTTCAGGAAATTGGATCACTACGTGTAATTGGTGGAGTGTGAGTATACTTCACTTTTATTTCTTTTTAAATAGAGAAGTATAACTAAATGCTTAGAAGTGCTAACTAAGGGATGATTGGAGGCTTCCACAGGTGAAATGTTTTGAAAAGAAGGGAGTGTATATTTCTTTTATTATCAGCTCTTCAGTTATCAGCCTACTAAGCTAAATGTGTGAAAGGTGTGAAGTCAGTGTTTGCCATTTGGATGCCAATAAATTAGGCCACTTTGTTCACACAGAGCTTTAATTTGTATTGCTTTATACTTCTGATAGTCTCTACTTAATGTGCTGAAATGACCTGGGTAGGTGTGGTCAGTCTTCAGTTTGACACTTTAATACCTCTGAAACCTACAGACTGTTTATTGTCTTAATGGTTTTCCTGTGCCAGCTGTTGCATGTTATCTGGCATTGGGAATGTGCTGTTGTTTTCATTAATTGAGGCACTGGATGGATTCCGTGTTGCCCTTCCCCTCCCTGTGTCACACCTGTGTCACAGGTGGATGCACTGAGGTAAACTCAGCACCAGCCACCAACCCCTCGTGTTGTTCTTTCACCCTCTCCCAACAGGACAGGACTGTGTGAGAGCAGGCAGGATGGCTGCTTCTGCCAAAGACTTCACAAATAAAACAGTTTTCAGAAAAATCTTGCTTTTGTTTCCTAAGGGATTTTCCCCTTCAGCATAAAGATGGAATAACATACATCCTTTCAGGCTGTTGTCAGAATTTTATGAGCACTAAATTCAAAACAAACTTCATTGTTAATACTCAAATAATCTGTTCATAAGTGCATTGTGTGTTTGTTATCTGGGAAGCCTCAGATTATTAAAAATCATTGTTCTGTCTGTTGTGGCAGCTTTTATTTTTAGTGCTGTGGTAACCTAAACAGCTGAATTAATGTAAACCAAATGGTACTGAAAGTAAAGCTATCCCTGCCTGCCAAATTTCACTGCCAACAGAATTTGTACAACAGTTCTAATATTTACAAGGGAGCTTTAATGAAAGAAATGTTTACAAGAAAAAAGGAGGGGAAAGCACTTTTTAAAATTGACATCCATTAGAGATTTTAAGTTGATATGGAAACACCTTCTTTTAACTGAGCCTTATCTATTTATTCAAAATACTTCAAAAATTTCTATTTGTTTACTGCTAAAACATATTTCATATACAATATGGTTTATATCTTCAGTTTGCTTGTCTGTTTATATGTATACATTTTTAGATTAAAGCAAAGAAAAAAAAAAAAAAGAAACATGAGCAGGCAAAATCCTGTTCTGCTGAAATCTGTTAATTCTGTCATCAGCTCCAGCAAGGGTAGGGTCTCATCATTTATTATCACACTGAAGGGATCCACTGCTTGTTTTCTTATCAGTGAAAGTTTTGGCATCTAGCTGCATCCTGGGCTCTGTGGTACCAAATATTGCTGTTGGGAATGTGGCTGGCTGAGAGGAGGTATACAGCGAAGCATTAAATAAATCAGCTATTGTGGGATAAAGAATCACATGGCAGGATTTTGATCCACAAAGAGCATTTCATGGGTGCCTGTTGTGATTCCAAACAAGCATTGCTTTGTTCATTGGCTGGGTTTGTGATACTCATTTTAGTGGTTTTGGGGTGTTCTCTTCTCCCTTTATTTGTTAGAGAAAATAATGTGTGCAGTTGTTTTGCCTCTACTGACAAAAGGTTTGTTGGGGTTTTTTTTGGTTTTTTTTTTGTTGTTGTTGTTGTTGTTGTTGTGGGGCTGCCACAGATGGGTTGCCTACGATAAGGAACGTTACAAAGGCCATCAGTTCTTGCTGGAGGAGGGGAATTATGAGGACAGACACTCCTGGGGGGGAACTGACAGTGCCCTGCTCTCCTTCCGCTTCCTCCAGGCTGTAAGTACTCACATGGATTTACAACAAATTACACACAGCTCTGTCCATAAAGAGCAAGGTTACTCTCTGTGCATGGTACAGCTGCCTTGGCTTTGGGCATTCCATCTTTTGCCCCTGTTCATCCTCATTCTTTTCCTGCTGGCTGAAATCTAGACTGCACTAAGCAAGAAGCAGTTTCCAAACAGTCTTGGTGAAGTTCATACAAAAATTGTGTCATGCAGAATTCCATGTCTACCTGCCAGACTTTCCAAGGACCTCAGTCCTGCACCTCGAGCTATTTGAATCTCTCAAATGGAATTTTCTTAAAAGTGTAACGTGCCTGAGTGTACAGAGTAGTTCTTGATTAAAACAAAAATAGCTTTTCAATGCAGCAGCTGTTGCAAGCATTAAAACAGCATTACCCTCTGTCTGTGATTTTTTCTGCCAGAAAATTTTGGCAGCAAAAATAATCATGGTAAAAAAATCGGTGCTACTAAAATCTGTTTAGTGGTGGCAAGGATGGAATAATAATAAAAATTATAAGAGTCCACTACTGAAAGCAAAGGTAGACTTTTTAGCGATGGGGAAACATGGGATTAGAACTTCTTTATCATTTCCTTTGTTTTGGTTTGGATTTTCTGTTTGTGTAAGGGTTTGGAGGTTTTTTTATTATAATGGCAACTCTGTGAGCATTAAATACAGCTGCAAAGATTAAGTTCTTCTGAGACTAAGATTGTTCACTCTGCTATTGCTCAATTTTGTATACTCAGACTACTCACCTCCTCATCTGAGGAGTTGTGATATTCCTGAGCCAGGAATTTTGTGGAAATTGAAAATGGGGATTTAAAGCAAACTCGCTGTCTCAACAGTGTTTTCCTTTTTTAATAAAAAGGTAATGTGAGCCCAAGAAGGCCATACTTAAATTCACAATTTGCAGGTTTGTTTTTCATGGCAGGCACCTAGCAAAAGCTGTATTTATAATCAGAATCTATCAAAATAAAGATAGGAGAATGAATTGAATTCAAGAAAAATATCCTTCTCTAAATAATTTATTTTTAGGGTTCTGAGAAAAAAAGTAGGTAGGAAATTTCTTCAGATTCCTCATTTTGAATGTGCAGAATTCTATTCAATTACTGAATAATCTTAGTTTTCCTCTCTTTTCCAGCTGTATATAGGATACTTGAGCAACTTAAATTGATCTTTTTAGATTTTCTTCGTGGCAAAGGACATAAATACAAGTTAAAATCATGCATGTAGGTAGCCAGAATGACCTTCCATGTCATGTATTTAATTTAACTTGCACCTAGAACAGTCAGAAGTCTCAAGTCATTAACATTTTAAAAACATGTATCATTCACAGTCATATATCAACATATATCATTCCACCTGGCTTATCAATATGTATAAATATTTACCTATTGACAATAGCAGTGAAAAGGAATAATTCCCCTGAATTTGTTGCATAACTGAAGGCAGCCAGCTGCTTGCCAATGGGATGAGTAATGGCCCTGGCACTGTGTTGTTTGGCTGGACCAGCAGATTGCCTCCCCCTCGGTGATGTTCAGCACACAGGGCAGTGCTCAGGCTGCCCATATGCTCCCTCTGTGACTTTGTATACCATACTTAAGGTCAGGATTTTAAACATATTTTAGTACCAAATGTTCAGTTTCAAGGCAAAAATCCCAGCTCTGTGTGCTTGGGGCCCCTCACTGCACAGCAAATGTCCTGGCTTTTCTCCCTGAGCTCAGGAATTCTGTCAGGGGAAGGTGAAGGTTGCAATGGTCTCAGAATCCACAGGGATATTGTTGCACATCCCCTCTCCCCAGCCACTGGTGAAGGTGTGGGCACGCTGCAAGGGCTCTCAGCTTTTGGCTGGCTTGAGAATTCCTGCAGTGAACAGGCACCAGGGGGTTCAGGGGGTGTTTGGGAAGCAGAGATAAAAAGATCTTGTGGAATTGTTTTCTCCAGCTGCTGCCAGCTCCCTGTCAGCATCTCTGTTAACCACACCTGAGTCAAATGCAGAGCCTGTTCCTGAGGGCAGGCACCACTCTGGGCTCTGAGCTGCTCTGGGGGACAGTGACATTTGCTTCTTTTCTGCAGTGTCAAATGCCTTTCGAGCTGGGGTTTGCCCATGGCTCAGTGAAAGAGCAAAGTTGCTGAGTATGTTGCCTTCGGAGCTTTTCCCACTAAAACTTTCAGGTCTAGAATGATCTGCCTTGGTCTGAAAGTCTTTTCTTAAAAAGTATTTTTCCTTGCTTGTTGTAAGAGAAGTTGTAGTGAAAGTTCAGGCAGGAAAGAATGATGGCTGAATTTCAAAGATGTTTTAAATTTAATTACAACTGTGGATATATTTCAGTATTTTAAACTTAGTTAAGGAAATAATGTGTAGATTTGATCTAAGTGACTTTTTGGGTACTCTGACAAAGTCTTTTGCTTTAGGACTGTTAAGAGTAGCTGTTTTTCATTTCCACTAATACTGCACTAGTTTGGTTGTTCTTTCCTTTTTTTCTTCTTTTTTTTTTCCCCTCAAAAGTAGTCTGAAGCTGCAGTTGTTCATGATGATTTTTCCAGACATGGCATTTTAATTTCTAGTGTATACCTGAAATAGTTGCACCAGTTTAACAGTGTAAATAAATGAAGGACATGGTCAACACAGTAAGACAAGTTTTATTACAGAATTTATTCCATCACCTGTTCCATCACCTTATTTGTTCTATCCTGTAAACAGTGAAGAGAAGTTGAGGCACATCAAGTGTTCATTCTAAAATTGGTTTTTATTATTCATTGTGATTGTATCCTGTAGAAAGACATGGTGTCCTCCAAAGAGCCTTTTTGATCAGGTTGACCTGGCCAAATTAGTCTGGCTGCATCCTTGGTTTGGCCTTAATTTCTAGATGTTTTTTGATAGCTATAAATCATTGTTTTCTCAGTGTTCAGTGTAATAATACCCATGGTGGAGTCCTCATATGTTTGTGAGTCTCTGTCAACTACATTATTTGCTTGACAGCAATTGTTTCTTGTTTGCAAGACTTACTTAGTTTTAATTTATAACATTGCTGAATGATTGAGAAACGCTGAAATTGAGTTCCTGCTTTCTGTTAAAAGTTAGAGTAAAGTGAATGCGTTGCTGTGTTCTGTTTTCCCAAGCAGCAACTAAACTGTGTGCTTGAAATTTTAAAATTGCTAAGTGGTTAAAAAGCTGAAAATTTGACACCCAAATTCAAATAATCTGAAGCTGTGCAAGTAATCTGGCCAAGAAACTAAGCTGGCTGAAAGCACAAAGCAGTGTCACACAGCTATGTAAGAGAGAATGTGACAGTGTTAAGCAGGATTTATTTATAGATATAGTGGATGTATCCAAAAAGTACAAACCCCTTGTGCTGGAAAGGTGATCTTGCCCAGGCTTTTCCTCTCCATAATTATTGCCATGTTGCTGGGAAGGGATGAGGAAGGAGAAGTTTAGTAAAAAATTATAGTCGTGGTCATGCTTGGAGTAGTTATTTGTGGGGCTTTTAGAAGATCAGTGCTGAACTCTATTCTTCTTAAC
Source organism: Leptocoma aspasia (assembly GCA_013399835.1). Taxonomy (NCBI): domain Eukaryota; kingdom Metazoa; phylum Chordata; class Aves; order Passeriformes; family Nectariniidae; genus Leptocoma; species Leptocoma aspasia. The sequence continues at coordinate 388,784 of VXAX01002252.1, read as the reverse complement.
TCTTCTCCTTCCCACACAGGCATCTTTGCACTGTGAGCCATCCTCAAAGAGGAAAAGATGGTGCTCAGGGGCAGCAGGCTCTTCCTCTGTTCAATGCAAACCCCTGAAGGCCATATCAGATTGCCAGGCTTCCAGTTATTCCAGAACTTCAATGCCAAAATATTCCATAAAGATCCACACCACTTGGGAGCCAAGTCCCTTCACAGCTCCATGAAGTCTGTCTGGCTACAACTCTTTCCCAAAATGTTTTGTGTTGTGAAGAGTCATTGAGCTATGACAGTCTTCTAACTCCTGTGCTGCCTCTTAGGATTTCATAGAGTCTTCAGTGGCACTTTTCCAGTCTGATGATGAAGATGGGAAAGCATTTGACATCACCAATGAAGAAATCCCTGATTTGGAGCAGGCTGGATTTGGCCCCGAGACGAGGTCCATTCTTGTGAAAAGTGGCGTGTAAGTCTACTCAAATCTGTGGATTAAACATTCCTGTTAAACATTTCTGTGCACATCTGGGTGCGTCTCTTGGCAGACTATATTCCACATGGTACACGTGGTGAATATTTGGAGGAGAAAAGTGTTTCTTTAAATTCCCTTGGCGAGTGGAAGGGAAATAATAATTTTAGTTTTCTGTAGCTCTCATGCCTCCACCTTGATTTGGATCTGAGTGTTCTTGTTCATAGAAAAAGTTTGTGATGTTCTCCAGAGGAGTCACATAGTTTCATGGCAGTAATACTGAAAAGATATTTTAGATATATTGAGAACTGGTTTAACTTTTGGGACAGGTAGAGCCTATCCAGAAAGCATGAGATGTGCTGCATTTGTAATAAAGTCAGACTGCTGGCACTGAAAATTAAAATAATTTTTATAGAACTATAAAAACTAAAACATGAAAGACATTAAGGAAAAAGAGCACTGTGGAATCATGTAGGTTTCAGACATTTAGCAGTAATTTTTAAAATGCATTGTTATATTGTCATAACTACCCTAATGGTGATGGGGATCAGGAACTGTGAAGTGAGGGACCTGAACTGCTTATGTAGGGATTGGTGATTAGTGTCTCAGGAGGTTTAGGTGCAGGAATGAAAGGCTGAGACTCAGTTTGGAGAGGAGGGATACAAATGAGAGCTGCAAAATCCTGAAGGTGGTAAGACAAGATTAATGCAGTTCACAGAATCTTGCATGACAACAGCTGGGGGAGATGCTTTACAGAACTGGAGATTGCTTTAAAGCAGATTTTGATGTGGGAAGGAAAAAAGCTTTTCCTACAGCAAAGGCAGTTGAGTTTCTGCAACTTGCTGCTGAAGGGACTGTGGTAGCCGAGAGCACCAGGAGGTTAAAAAAAAGGCATTAGATAAATTAAAAGCAAACAAATTTGTCAGTGAGTGATAGAAGTAAGATGGGTAAGGACATTCCCTGTTACAGCCCTAACAGAGCAGTCCCAGTGCTGGGTGAGTGAGAAAGGAATGCACCACCAAAAGTGGGCGATTTAGAGATGTCTTTCTAACCAGCCCCCATCTGCTTCTGCCACTGTGCAGGGATAGAAGGAGCCTCTAGTTGGGGGTGTCTTCCTTCTTAAATTGCAGGAGAGAAAGCAGGGTGGGAGAAGCTTGAACCAGCTTTTGTGTCATCTTATCAAGCCTTCCTCAGTTACTTCTCTTTTTTCTTGCACCATTTTTCCTAAATCCACCTGGAAAAGCTGTAAGAAAGCCCGGTCTGGGGCATGCCAAACAGGCAAAGATTCAATTAAGAGAGATGCAAAAAGTTATCAAATTATCAAAAGTTATTAAATGTCTCTCCTCTGAATTTCTGAGCAGGGCATCATCTCACAATAAATTTGGTGGGAAGACAGCCAAAATCTTGTGTTTGTTGAAGTAGGGAAAAGCAGAAAATCGAGTGTGTGACATTTTGTGCCTCTCATCAGGTTTAATGTTGCACTGTCTGCCAGGTGGGCATTCTGTTGTGCTTGACTTTCTGTTACTGTCATCAAACCACTTAGAAAAATGTGATGTTTTCAGTGTAATTTTTGTGTCATTCTCCAGGTGGGTGGCATATCAGCAGAAATATTTCTGTGGTGAGCAGTATGTATTGGAGAAAGGAAAATACAAATGCTTCTTTGACTGGGGAGGATCTAGTAAAACCATCATGTCAATTCGACCTGTTAAGCTGGTGAGTTGCCAGAATTTAAGGGAAAACCTTAAAAGAAATGAGACCTTTGGAGTTCAGAGTTTCCCATAATAATTAAACAGGAGAGCCCACGTTATAACAACCTGTCTATTTGCTTGGAAACAATTTAAAGACCCTCATGGAAGGCATAATGAGTCCGTTCAGGATGGAGACTTAAATGGACTCTGGGGATCTTTCTGTCTTTTGAGAAAATTGTCAGGGAGACTTCGTAAGAAGAATTTCCCTTTGGCAGATGGTATACATGGAGAAAATAGCCTGGCCTGGAAAGATTAATTTGCCTTAAAACATAGTAATTTATAACGCCTACTTGATAATGTATTTAAAAGTACTAGAGAATTTATCTGGCTCGCGTTGTTACATAGCAGAATTCAGTTGGGTTTTTTTTCCTTACTTTTATGCTAAAATATTTGTACTAGATACAGTGAATAAAGACAGGAAATATTTTTAATCCATTATTCAATCCAAGGTAGTGCCAACTCACCCAAACAGATTAGTGCCAGCACTGTCAAAACTCTATTGCAAAACAATCTACAGCCATAAGTATTAAATTATAATAAGTAATAAATTATTAATAAGTAATAAATTACAGGAATGCAAAAGGAATGCTTAACCTTATTTTGAAGAGCACGTGTTGGGAGAGGTGTCTTCTATTGGTTTCAATTCTGTCTTTTTATCAAGAAACAGCCTCAAAAGTAAATGCAGAGACATTTACATGGACTCTAATGCACATTATGGGAACTAATTAATGCTGATGCAAGTTCCCTGTGTGAAAGGCATTGAACAATCAGGCAGGTAATTGTGAGCCTACGGGCAGCTCATGGCAGAAACTGGGGAAGAGAATTGTGCCAAGAGCCTGGGAAGTTTTTTTTCCTCCACTCCTGTGTTCATACTTTACAAATTTCAGGCAACTTGGCATGTCTCCTAGGAATTAATTGTAATTAATATTGGGGTTTTCTAATGTGTGTATATGTATTTATTGTTGCAGGAGCCCCTTGGAATGAGTGAGCCTCCACATTTGGTATGTTGGCATTACATAACAGTCTCTAGTACTAAACTACACTTAATAATTAAATGCAGGTAATGTTGGATGCCTTGCTTCAGATGATATCTCAGTAATTTCAGGTGATACTTTGGTATTGTCACCTTGCTACAGCATATCAGTGATGGAGGAAACTGGTAGATGGATAAAAGTAAAGTCTGCTAAGTGTTCTGCTCTTTGCTTTATTCTGAATCATATCCTTTAGTATTCTACCCCCAAAAATGCAAGCAATCCAATAGGTTTTGAGTGACTTTGGATCTCTGTAGCTCTTGATTTTCCTGGTTTTTCCCCTCTTGTTTCTGGAAACTCACCATCCCATCCATTCATCCTTCTCTTTATGGCAGATTTGCTTTCCATTATTTTGCATTGCATCCAGTTTGTCACTCCTGTGTTTATGTGTGAGGTGAAGATGAAAATACAGACTGCAGAAAACTGAATTGCACATTTCAAACCTGCAAATGCATCAACCCCTGGAAGTTGGGTTTTTTAGTCTTGGGTGCTGGTAGTTCTGCTTTCCAAAGTCTTCCAAGCAGGTAGAGCTGCTACTTAAGGTTCCCTTTTTGTTACAGTAACATCAGAGCTCAACTGGACACATCCTGATCATGATAAATCTGTGGTACATTCTGACAGCTTCCCTGAAGTTCTGTATAACTTGGTGATAACTTATGAAGAGAAAGCAGTCACACTGAGTCTCAACAATGAATTAGTTTAGGGTCTTACACTCTGGTCCTTATCTTACAAGGTTATGTTCAATTCAGGGACCTTTGAGTTATTTTTCTAAAACACAAACCTGCTCTGTGTCCATCACCATGTGTGCTCTGTGTCCCCTGCAATGTTCTGTCCCAGCAGGGCTCTTCCCTTGTCCAGCATGAGTTGTTTGATTGATCTTTTTCTGTCCTGTTAGCATGGGTGATGATCTGACTGATTTTATTGCTCTGATATGCTTTTAATTAAGCAAATTTAGGAAAGTTTATTTGGAGAAACATGACTTATTTTCAGACAGAAGGTATTTTAGAGCTCTGTGCTTCTGTTTCAGCAAACCTAAGTATTTTGTCATCTGGGCACAATTTCTCTTGCTTGGATGGGAAATGTTGTGCATTGTGTTACTTAGCAGGTGGACCACACCCTCCTTTTTCTCCAATTCTACCATTTTATGATTAACCCATGACTACAGGAAATGTTTCCTGTCTGAAGACATAATTAGTGTATTATTTTAGCCTTAAACACTGACTTCCTGCCCAATCTATTCACATGGCAGCTTGCAGCCAAATCCAAAGACTTGCAAGTATGTTCACCAGAGGGCCTTGGTAAATGATACCAGATAAAATAACTGACTCAGATAAAACTGGTGGGGTCTAAACAGTTGACGATAATTTTATTTCCATCTCTAATTCTTCTATTTTTTTCAGGATCTCCCAAAATCTATTCTTTGAGTGTATTATTAAAGTGTTGTAGACCTTTAAGATCAGTTGAAACCTTTGAAGTTTCAATAAATTGTGCTTTACACGCTTTTTATTTCCAGAAACATGAAAAAACCTGTGTGTGTGTATACACAGACACCTTTAAATACTGACATGTACTGGATTGTATTTTGCCTCTTGTGGTCTTTAATAACAGTCTTAACACCATTTGTGAAAAAGCTACTATCCTGACTTATCACAATCCTGGTTTTCATAGGATTCTTCCTTGGGGCTGGAGAATAAAGAACATATTTCATATCACTACAGTGCTTATAGGAGGAGAAATATTTTGAGTAATTTTTAATGGGAAAACATTTAATCACTTAGGATAAGTAAAAGACAGGCCCTTGAATAAATATCAAGAATTTCACATTCAGAGTAAAATAAAAGTTTTCTGCATGAAAACCAGTCTCTTAGTTTGCAACTTGTAAGTGTGGTGCATGTGAGCTGGCAGATCCTTAAACATCCTGATGTTTGACCCTTGAGTAAATCATATATTGGTTATTTTGAATGATTATACATTCTCCCACCTTTAATAAGCAAATGTGGGAACTGAGGGAGCCATTGCACTGTCTATAAGGGTGTGTCTTTTTTTCATTTGTGTTCTTATCAGAAATTGAAAAGCAGCAAAATTTTCTTAAATCTCTCAGTAACTCCCCTGACCTTTTCTGCCTGCCAAGCTTCCTAATAAACCAAGTGTCAGAAATCACCAACTTTGCAAAGCCATTAATTTAATTTATTAAATTTATTAATTTTATTAAAATAAAGCTTTGCCCAGCAAGAGCAAAGCCTCTTTCAACAGCGGGTGACTTGTACAGATGATGTAGGAAGCAGAGGTAATTGCTGTGCAACCCTGCATTTGTACTTTAATTTAATATTCTACCCGTTGGATTTTTGGGAAGCAAAACCTCACACAGTAATGTCAGACCCTGCCAAAGTGGAGATGGCTGCAGTTGGAGACTAATTGCAGTGTTTGCACTGAGGAACCACTGCTCCACCCCAGCTTTTGTCAAATGAAGACTCTCATTCATTACCAGATAAATTCTGTGTTAAAATGAGTTGTGAATCTTTTTTAAAAGCCTTGCATAGCACGTGGCCTATGAAAGAAAGGCAGTGTGTATGTATATATATTCCCTTTTGTAAAGAGCTTGGAGATGAGTGGGTAGGAAATACAGTGTAATTACAGCTTAAATAGGTGCTTTGTGACATAGTAGTGCAGTTATATTTACAGAAAAGTCAGTTACACTTTATTCATTTTATTGTAGCTGATCCTTGCTCTCCAATTAGTGCTCATAGCCTGCAAGGCCAGCTTAAGCCTTTCTTGTTCTTTCTAGCAGGAAACATTAATTTCTTTTAAAAACATAGACTGAACTTTTCCATAAAATCATTTACTGACACTTGTGTTTGGCTTCTCACTCTCTGCTGGCAAAAGCACTTAATTTCTTTTCTTTGGCAGGAAGCTTGGCCAATTTGGGGCAAGAAGGGGGAAGTAGCTCTTGCAACAACAATCATATTTTTCTTCCATTACAGAATATGAGCTATTCTTTTGATACACTTAGATTTTTCATTCTTTTCCAGCCTCTCTTTTAGGTTTTCAAATGGAGTTCATCTCAGTTACACAGTGGCAGCCCAAGAATACAGAATTCTGGGTGTCTTTGCTATAGATCATAGCCTACATCATACCAGGGTTTCTTTTTGGTTTGGTGGGGGCTTTAGGGGTTTTTGTTGTGTGTGGTTTTTTGGTTTAGGTTTGTTGTGAGGGTCTTTTGGGGGGTGGGTTTGTTCATTTGGGCTTTTTGTTTATTTGTTTGGTGGAGGTTGGTTTTTTAGAAGGTTGATTCTAAAGGTTTTTGTCTGTTTGGCTGGGTTTTTATATTTTACTTTTTCTGCAACATTTTGAGCCTTCTTGTTTTTTCAGGATGAACTGATCACATCCTACCGGTGGGGTGTGGTTCACTGTGACTTGCAGTTCTTTACCATGACATACAAAAGCAGCTTGGCTGAACCACAGAGGTCCCCAGTTCCCTCAGAAATCCTCCTGCTAGTTCTGCAGTGAAAAGCCACCTGCAACCACTGTGATCACAGAAGATTTCAGGGCACTTTGTCAGTAGTAGCTCTGTGTCTTTTGAGCAGCATTTCCCCATCCTGCTTTGAGCACTGCTTTGCTGAGCTGTAGTGAGAGTTAAGCTGCAGTTCAGGGAGACTTTGGGTGGATAATAACAGCCTTGAGTCCTACTCTTCTCATTTTTGCCTGGGCCCCCTCCTGCTGCAGTTGAACTTATACTTGATAACTCTGCCTGTCTTAGCATCACTGGGAAGCCTCCTGTGCCAGCCCAGAGATGACAAAATACTTGGTATATTTTGTTCTAAAACTAAAGCAGATGTAGAAATTGTAAAAGATTCTGTGAATGACAATTCATTTGTATCTTTGTGAATTGAATGGATACTTCTCTGAGGGTACAGCTTTCTCTGTTTACATTAATGATAATGCCTTCATTTTCCTTCTAGTCATTGTTTTTGTTTTGTTTTGTTCTTGTAGCTCAAAGCTTTCAGTAATACACATTTCCAAGGAGCATGTGTAGATTTCAAAGCAGAAGTTTCTGATTTTACATCATTCATACCATGTTCTTTTAAGGTTCTCCGGGGATGGTAAGTGTCTGTTGTTTTACATGCCATCATTTTCAGTATTGTGAATTTTTTTTTAATGTTTCAAAATTTCAGACAGCAGAAAACACATAACACATGCCCATCATCTTCCATCATGTCTTAGACCCTTTCTCCTGCAAGGCATCTCAGTAACTCTCATCCTGTCCTTGGTTTGGGTACTGTGCATTTCCCTGGGGAAGGTTTGCACAGTTACTGTGACACTTTTCTTAACTCCAGTTAGAATTTATTCCAGATTTTGAGAACTTTGGTACAGTGGAAATGTCTGAATTCCACTCAACGTCGTTTGACTCTGGAACTGAGGTTTCTGTACCACCTGATTGGATTTTGCTGCTTTGGTTGCTTTGCTGCACAACCTTTCAAGTCACCTTACTTAAAGCTTGACAAGAACAAAGAAAATCTTTTATTCCTTTTGTCCTTAGCAAGTATTAGGTCTTGAAATAATACTGAAAATAAGCAGCTAGAGCAGCTAATCTTTTTTGTTCCATTATTCTTGCAGTTGGCTCCTGTGTTACAAAGGGGAAACCACTGACAATCACTGTGTGCTGGAAGAAGGCCTTTATGTTGACCTCAGTTCCTGTGGCTGCCCAACTGCTACAATCAAATCCCTCAAGCCTATTCAATATGTAAGACTTTATTGGGGGGGAAAAAAAAAATTCTGAACTCTTTTCTTTGTCAGATGTCTGAAATGAGTTTTCCCTAAACAAACCCCCAGTTAGGGAGAAGAGTGGGGTTTGTTTGCTTGGCTCATGGGATTTTTGGGTTGGGAACAGGTCAGACTGTGTGCACACTCACACGAGGTCACTTGCAGCTGCTCTTGGGTGTTCTGGGTTTCAAATTGTTCTCTTTTTTCCAAGTGAGACATGGAATCCTCCACGGCCAGAGGGTTGGACAGGAATGCATTTTGCCCTCCAGAGCAAGAGAGATACAACCTTGTATACATCCCATTGTAATCCTGCACACAGGACATACAAATCTGTGCTCTTGATGTGATGTCTGTGCCTTACTTCCACATCTTGGTGTGCTCTTATGCAGGAGCATCCAAGATGAGCTGTAACACTTGGTAAAAGAGAAGTAAGTGGCTTCTCTGCCCCCTCCTCTCTAGCACTGGCCACCAGCTTCTCCAGAGCTCTTCCTCCTTCCCTGATCACAGGACACAAACTGTGTGGCTTGTGTCCTCCAATGCAACTCCTATAGAGCTAGATTTCTGTGATTACTCAGTTCAGCTTTTTCACATATGAAGTCCTTTTTACCATTTGTGAACAGTTTTTAAAAAGAAAAGCAAAAAAACCCCAACCAGCAAAATGAAAAAAACCCCAAGCAAATGCAAACCCATGGGTGTGGTGGGAAGGATGTACAACTCAAACCTGAGAGCTGGGCTTTTCACTAGACTATACAGATACAGTGACTTCCCACCTGCTGAGAGCCTGGCCTTTAGATTAAAGCTCCCCTTTTCAAGTTAGGCTTTTGGACTCTGCTGTGCCAAATCCAAGTGAAGTTTTGACATTAAATAATAGTAGGCCTCATCCAAATCCCCCTGCCTGTAATCTCACAGGGAAGTAAATATGAAGTTTGGCATGGTAGGAGACTGCTGGCAGCCCTTGATCCCCGAGGGCCAGGCCCTGGAAAGGAGTGTGTTTGGCAGGCTGTGTGTGGGGAGCTCGCACACATCTTCCTCTGCTTTTGCACCTCTTAGTTTGGCTCTTCTCTTGCCAAGAGTAGCCCTTGTATTACACAAATTCAAAGCACTAAACAGCATAAAATGCCACTGGACTCTACCTGTTTGCCCTCAGGGCCCCCAGGGCAGTGCTGGGGACCCTGGTGTGGCACAGACGTGACCCAGAGCACGCAGCAGGTCACGGCCAGGAGCAGCACAGTTAATTCTGACCATTGTCCACAGTTCTTGGAACAGAGCCCCTTTTATTACAGCATATTTCTGTTAGCTCATTCCAGAGAGGAGCAAGCCTGTTCCCAAGTGGAATTGTTGTGTAGCTTTATTGAATTCATTTGTGGCATTGGGAACCCCTTCCATTATTCAGCTTTGAATACCAGCCTCATTTCAGAGCTCAGGTGTGTCCCCTGCTAGCTTACATGTGAGAAGGAGAACTTTTAACCCTGACACCAAGCCCTGCATGTGCATTGTCTGCTGCTCTCCTTTCAGTGAGATGTAATTGCTGCAAGTGGAACTGTGGAGGAGTCCCACGCTGGGAACATTCCATTTGTTCTATACAAAATGCAGCTTTGATGGAAACAAACTACTTGCAAACAAATGTAACAACTGAACTAAATGAAAAAAAAAAGAATATATTTAAGAAAATAGAAATCTATTTTGATTTTTAGTTTCAAAACTCCCAGAAATGTAATTTCGTTTGTCTTAAGAGCTTAATTGCATAACAAAATGAAAATTTTCCTTCTAAATCACTGAGTTGGTCAAACTAAAATAGAAAAATAAAACCCCAAAAAATTCAGAGCAACGCAAAATGATTTGGATAAGAAAATAGGCTCACACTAGTGATAGTTTGATGATTTCACTGTACTGACAGTATTTTAGGTTGCTAATTTTTATTCTAGCTCTTAGCTCCTGGAGGGATGTTTTATGTGTTGGCTGGTGAAAAGTGAAGTTGTCAGCATTTAAGTACATTTTTTAAGTGTGGCATGCTACTCCCACAGCCTCTGCACACATACACTCCCATTTCACAAGAAGTTAAAATTAATATGGTTCAACTTTGGTTATTTCCCCATTTATTGTGCACTGGCATCATGGAGGAATTCAGCACATCTTTGCAACCAATTTCCTCTGTTCCTGATGAAGTTTCCTCTCTCCCATCACACCTTATTCTCCAAGGTGTATGCTACTCAAACTAAATCTTTAGGAGGCCCTAGCTGGGCTTTTTTCCTGCTGTTCCATTTTGCTCAAATACAGGTTGGACTCTTTCATCATCCTCAGAGCATTTAGGAAAAGCTGTGGAGTAACAGGAGAGTACAAAGAAGGAACAACTGACACTGATGTCATTGGCCTCTCATCGTCTCCTTTCATCTAAAAATCCCAAAGCACTCTTCCAGAAAAGCTTGTTGATGAAATGTGCTGTTGTATTGTTGCTAACAGCCCTCCTGCAGGCAGGGGAAGGCGTAGCACAGGTTCAGAGTTGCTGCAGAGGTGCAGGTGTCTGTGCCTGCATCAGCAAGGACTTGCCTTTTGCACTGCCATGGATTCATGGAAAGGAAACGTGGGCCCTTGCCCAGCTGCAAGAGAGCAGGGGAAGGCAGCTGGGCCATTTATAGGGCCATGGTTGGTTACTGGGGCATTTGCTGCTTGAGCAGGTTAACCTGTGGGAGAGAGACCTTTCTGTTCTTGCAGCAGAGAGTTCAGCTCTGGTGCTGCCTTCTCTCAGGTGTGTTGTTTTGAGAAACTCCCTGTCGTATTTGGTGATATCTACATGGACAAGAATACCCAGGATTCTTGCAATGAGCAATCAGCTTTCCTTCTAAAGTGTTGCCTTCAACCTGTAAACTAAACCAGTCTCCTAGTTTCTAAAATGAAAAATGAGATCCAGGTTGTAGGTTGTGCAATGCTTTTTTTGTTTGGTTGAGGTTTTTTTTGTCTTTTCTTCTGAGGCATTCTTTATTCTTGCTCTGATCAATCGTGATAATCCTTGTATTTCTGTATTATCTTCTCTAAGTTAAATACAGGTGTTAACTAATCTCCCCAGCATTCCTATGAGGCAAATAAAGAAATCAGATACAAAAACTAGCTGCAGTTTCCCAGGGCCAGGCACTGAGTCACTCTGTGTGGCTGGGACAGGACTGTGGGCGTTGGATTGTCCAGTGCTCCCTGAGCCAGGCATCCATCCCACACTGCAGGGAGCAGCCAGGCAGGAGCAGCTCCAGCACAGACAGCTCTAAGGGATGAGCTGGCCAAGCCTGGAGAGAAAAGATTTCCCCAAGGATGGTGTAACACAGCTCTGGAGGCTCCCCCAGCTCAGACTCTGGCAAATGTTGTTTGCAGAGCAGCAGGTCAGCACTGATGGGGAATGGGGCAGTGCACCAGCCCTTGCCATGCCTGGCTTCCACTCAGGCTTGGTCTGGCCCTCTGGATTTCTCCCTTTGCCTTTCTTAGGCTTTCCCATCATAGTTTGCAAAACCTAAGTTGGCCAAAAAAAAAAAGCGTGACAGAAAATACATATTTTTTGGAAAGGGATGAGCCCTTTTCAAAAGGGCTTTAATAGTAAAAATTCTCACAGCCTTCATAATGAAAATTTACCCATAGCTAAAATTATGCTCTTTGCTCTAAGCATGTGTGCAAATTCACCTGTGCACTTGGTTTTCAGTTCTGGTGCCCTTTGGTCATCTTCTTTGTGCCTGTACACTACTGAGGAAGCTCATCTTGCACTGATCCTTCTTTAATCTCAAACACTTCATGCTTGCACTGTGGGTTAATCCTGAGCTGGTGAAGCATAAAAATCTGTTCTCAATTGTGGAAAATTGTGTTGCACAACTTCACTAGAAGCAAAGTAAAAATCATTGAGGGGGAAGTCTGAGCTGTGTTGAACTGTGCAAGAGATTTTTAGTGTGTGGATTTTTAGTGTTGATTTCCCATGGTTTACCTGTGTCATTTTCATTGCACCATGTGCTCTGTTAGCCATAGAACACCACACCTGTTAAGTAAAGTATATCAGTGTATTTAACAGTTCACAAGGCTGCTCGTATCTTGAAATGCTATGTAAATATAGCATTCCTTAATCACTGGCCTCTTGAATGTAATAAATCCCTTCAAGTTTCTCTCTGGACAGTTGCATGAAAAAAAACAGGACAAGCAAAACTCTTATAATGTTATTGGTGCTGGTTTAAGCAAAGGCAGACAGTTCCTTCATACATAAAAATCATGTTAAGAAATTCTGTAGTGCTTTGTTATTCTCAGAATTGGCAAGCTTTTCCTAAAGCATGGCATTTCAGGTATTTTCCTTGAAATAACTGTGAAAAGAAGCTAAAGTAATGTTGATCTAGACATGGGAATTTGTAAATACAGATGTCTTTGGCTCACCTTTCAGGTGAAAATGCTCCTCAGCGTTCTGCAAGAAAGGCTGGGAACAAGATGCCTCCCAACCTAACAGCATAGCCCCAAACCTTGTTTTCCACTGTTCCCAGTTTCCATGGAGCTGTGAAAACAAAGTCAGAGAAAAAAGCCAGGCCAGAGTCACTGCTGCCAGCTGTTGGCCTAGAAGGGAGTGCAGAATGTGAGGAATCAGTGCATTGCTCTATATATGGCTGTGGAACAGGAGAGCTCAGGGCTTGGCACAGCAGCCTGCTTGCTTTCTGGACTTCATATCTGCAAGGTCACTGCATCTCTTCTGAGGTGTCCCTGGGACAGAGGGATCAGAGTCAGCAGTGGTGTGTGTGTGTGTGTGTGTGTCAGGGGCTCTGAGCAGCTGGACAGGGAGTTCTCAGACCTCTGAGTCCAAACAGTCACAACCACGGCAGAGCTGGAATCACTTTAATTGACTCTAGCTGGTTGCTGTTGTGGTTCCTGGTGTGTAAGTGGATGTGCTGGGTCAGGTGACTTGTCCATCTGGTACAGCAGCCCTGTCTCTTAACATCCTCAGTGTTGCAACAGCAGGAGCAATATTTAGGTTTGGGCAGTAATGTCCAGCATCACCAAACGGTGTTTCTCATGGTTAGCAGTGCACTTGTGAAAATTGTTGGGCCTGTTCTGGACATGACTTGTGGTGTGCACTCAGGTGAAAGGCAGGGCCAAGGCTCTTGCAAACAGGAGTGTGATGATTCTGCCTGGCTGAGCAAAGGAACCTCAGGAGTTGCTGCCTGCACCAGGCCTGCTGGTCTGGCTTTCAGAGTGAGCCGTGAGCCACCCACTGTAAATCTATCTGATCCACCCCATCCAGCAGAAGGCATTGGGAAGAGCTGACATTCCCAAATAAAAATGTTACAGGTTTTAATTCCTTTCTGGTGTGTAGCATTAGATTTTGGGAGCACAGTAGGGCTTAATAATCTCTCTGAGTGGATGATGCCAAGCTCTTCTTCAAAATGTCTCAGTGAGCTCTCTGTCCCTGCAGTGTTGCATGACTTAGGCAGTCCCTGCACTGGCTGACAAGAGGAAGGCAATCTCTGAGGCAGGATCTGATCAACCAGCTGCATACCAAGTGCACTGAGTCAGTGTCAAGCAAATTCATATGTCCTGACACACCCCTGGGCTTTTCAGACACTTCCCTACACTGCATGTGCCTCTTCAAACATGAAAATTAATTCCCCTTAATTACTCAGTTCCTGTGTCAACTTTAATTCAAGATTTTGTTTCATTTATTTTACCTGAGGCCATGTCTTTGCTGCAAGAGAGATCCCAGATTTTGCCTGAGCCAGCTATGTCAGGGTAACATCTCCTAATAGAAGGTGCCTTTCCTGGAGAGGCAGCTCACTGAGTTAGTCAGACCTGTTCCCTCTTCCTTTCCAGGTGTAAACTGCAAGTACTTTTGCTTCTGGTTTTAGGTTAAAAATGCTGAAGCACTGTACAAGTGTTCCTTGTACCAGGGCACAGAATTTGTGTATTTAAATCTGCTTCCTCTGTTTTTTCTGCTGGCCTTACAGCTACACCACATTTTCATGCAAACTGATCTTTTTATTTGCTTTCACAGGCAATCTGTCAACTGTAGAAAAGGACATTAAGTGAAAAACGTTTCAATTCTGCATGAGATTATAAAATTGACTAATTATGCTCTTCCTTCAAGATTGTCAGAAGAAAATATGAATGTCTGTTTAAAACATTGAGAACTTTTAGTTGGCCTTTCTGACCTTTTACAATTTGTAGCTCCTTAAAATGTTTGCAGTGAACTACAGCTAATTGAAGTCTGTGGACAATAGACTTTGATTTGACTCACTATTTTAGATGCATGTTGCATCAGAAAGTAAATAAAGTGGATTTTTGAAAAGCAATCAAGGCCCTGATGATACAAATTGGAGTTTTACCCAACAGAGGCCTCTGCATCGCTTGGTGGCTCTGCTCTCTGTGCCTGGCCTGTGTCACTGGGGCACTACACTGATGACAAAGCCTCTCATAAATGCAGTTTGTTTCAGCTCTGTGTGCTTTGGGGTTTTCCCTTGTTGTTACATTTGCTGAGGGAGCACAAACTAACCCAAAAGCATTGTAGGAAATTCAGCTGAAGTGGGCCAATCTGTGCATCATATCTAACAACTGAAGTTGGACTACTCCTCCTGAAACTTTCTGCTTTTTTTTCCTCCTTCCTTCTGCCCCAGGTTTTTGCTGAGCCTTCCATCAGTCTGTTCACCCTGGAATGCTGCAAGGGCAGAGAGCTGCACTTCAGTGAACCAGTCAATTCTGTTCTCAACGAGGACCTTCACTTTTACACCCAGTCTGTGTGGGTGAGAAGTGGATTGTAAGTATGGAAGAAGTACCCCTGTCAGTTTTGCACTCTGGGAACTAACGTTGTCTCATGATTATTGCCTTGTTCATAGGATGGTTTACATTCCTAACTTCTGTTTTGAGGCACAGACTTTACAAGGCAGGTAGTGTAAACTCGGAGTGCCTTCATTAACAGGCTGTAAAATGCCAGCTATAAACTGCAGTGATTTAAAGGACTGCAGTGGCTCAGGGAAGCTTGGTGTGCTGACTGGCTGCCAGAGAAGCAGCAGCTTCTGAGAGGAGCTCAGGGTGGACCTGACACTTGGAACAGTAATTTGCTTCTGTTATTAGTTTAACCCTTCTCCAGGAGTGTGAATGTACACCCAGGTTCTTCTGTGAAAATAATTTACATCTGCAGAAGTACCTTCTAACCTCTTCCACATCTCTCCCTTTCACCTTTTGGAAGAGCTCCCAAGTGTTCTGTTTTCAGCCTCCACACCCACAGCAGCAACAAATAACTTACAGAGTCTCATCCTGCAACTGAGAGTGGCTGGAAACTGCTGTTCTCCTAATGGGCCACACACATTTCCTGTGTTTATGTTTGACCTTTCCCCACCTTTTCCACATGAGCAAGGCTGTAATTTTCTTGAGAGAATAGTGAACATAAGCTTCCCCACAGAGCTTTGCCAGTTCACAACAGTTCCCAGCATTTGTGCCACTTCCATCCTGAACCCTTGCTGAAAATACAGAAGTGTGTGTTGTCTGGAAATTCAATCCCTTTTGCCTCAGCAGTTGGCTGCAAAGGAAGGGTGATGGCTTTGGGACCACGTGGCAAGAAAGCACAGGAGAGTGAGTGCAGAAGGCCAGCCCCTCCTGCATCTTTCTGCTCATTATTGGGTGTCCAAGCCAGGTTAGGTGCCTCCCTGTCTCTGGGATGGGTTCAGGGAAGAAAAACTAGGTTTCTTCTGAGCTCTTTTTGATGCTTCCTAGGAAAGAGAGAAAAGATTTCCCCAAGGATGGTGTAACACAGCTCTGGAGGCTCCCCCAGCTCAGACTCTGGCAAATGTTGTTTGCAGAGCAGCAGGTCAGCACTGATGGATCCCTTGCCATGGCTGGGTTCCACTCAAGCTTTGGTCTGGCCCTTTGGATTTCTCCCTTTACCTTTGTTTTCCCATCAAAATTTGCAAAACCTGAGTTGGCCAAAAAAAAAATGCATGACGGAAAATATATTTTTTTGGAAAGGGATGAGCCCTTCTCAAAAGGGTTTTATTAATAAAAATTCTCACAACTTTCATAATGAAAAATTACCCATAGCTAAAATTATGCTCTTTGCTCTAAGCATGTGTGCAAATTCACCTGTGCACTTGGTTTTCAGTTCTGGTGCCCTTTGGTCATCTTCTTTGTGCCTGTACACTACTGAGGAAGCTCATCTTGCACTGATCCTTCTTTAATCTCAAACACTTCATGCTTGCACTGTGGGTTAATCCTGAGCTGGTGAAGCATAAAAATCTGTTCTCAATTGTGGAAAATTGTGTTGCACAACTTCACTAGAAGCAAAGTAAAAATCATTGAGGGGGAAGTCTGAGCTGTGTTGAACTGTGCAAGAGATTTTTAGTGTGTTGATTTTTAGTGTTGATTTTCCGTGGTTTACCTGTGTCATTTTCATTGCACCATGTGCTCTGTTAGCCATAGAACACCACACCTGTTAAGTATATCAGTGTATTTAACAGTTCACAAGAGACCTCCACAGCCTGTCCCCATCCCACACAGCAGACAGGTAGCCTAAAGGCTGAGGGTGTCAGGTGACTGTGGGATGTCCTAGAGGGTTTGTTTGCCTTATCTGGGATTCAGAGTCCAGGAAGGCAGATTGAAGAGGTTTTTTTGGCTCCTTGTCCCGAAGCCTGCTGTCAGCTTTAGGGAAATAGCAAAGATTTATGTAAATACTCCAATGGCATCTTGCTGCCAGGCTTAGGTAAAAGGCTCCTTCCTGAGCCAGCTGGCCACCTCAGTAAGGCACAAACCTGGAATCTGCCTTGGCAAAGGGTGCTGGGGTTCTCAGAGGTGTGGGAGAGGTGGCACAGCCTGTGTGAGAGCAGAGTTCTGCCTGTGTCACTGAATGCCAGGAGCCCAACCCAGCTTCAGGTGGTGCTCAGTGTAACAGTCTTTCCCCTCTCTGTTCCCTGTAAATGTCTGCATTGAAACTGCATTCCACATCACACTGTTCCATGCTCCAAGAGTAATGTTAAGAGTGAATTCTCAGTGACTTGACAGAAACCACTGCAAGGAAAAAAAAAAGCCAGGAATGTGTTCAGAGCATAAGGAAGACACAGGGGCACTCAGGCTGCCCTGAATACCTGTTAGTCAGGAGGTGTGGACTTTGTTTGGAGAAACAGGGACCCAGCCTCATTGCCAGGCAGCTCACAGCTGGCACAGCTGAGCCTCCATGGAGCCCTGAGCTCTCAGGCTCTCAGTTTCTCTGAGTTTGGGCACTGGGCAAAAGCAGCTCCAGGTGCTGTGAGGCTGTGAGTGTTTTCTCACTGACTCAGAGCACAGCCATCCCTCTGTTCTTGGCAGCTGACCTGTACAACAGGTAACCTGGGAAACCAGCACTTGCTTTGTGCTTTGAGTTAATGAGTCAGGCATTCAGGAGTCACTGTCCACACAGCAATGTGCTGTTGGTACAAACAGAAGGGATCTGTGCTCCTGAGGCTGCCTTTGTGAGCAGCATGTACTGAGCAGATAAGAAGGGGTCTGTATGAGCCAGTGCTTTAACTGGGTGTTACAGGACTCAGCCACGTCCATGGTGTATTCATGACAGGAAAATCTGCTGCACCAGGGTGTGGGGTTTGGAGTGAATACCTGTAATGTGTTTTCAGACAAGTGGAATTGTATGAAAAGCTTTAACTGTAACAAAAACATTGGACGAGATCCTCTCATAATTAATGTGCACAACCAGCTGCAAGTGTGGCTCCCTAGTTTCCTAACACAGGCCTGCTGAAACCAGCATTGTTCCCATCTGGGCTCATGCAGAGGTTCTCCTTTTTGTGGGGGAAAAAATGGAGGGGGAGAGGGGAGATGGGAAGTGTAGTTTAAAAATTTTGGGCAGACAGAAAATGGGTCTGAATTTCAACAGAAGGCAGTCATCCCACTGAAGTGGATGGCATTTTGCAGCACAGAAAGAGAGGCTTGATATTAGCATCACTGTGGAGAGGTTTGGGGGCTGCCAAGAGCACAGCCCTGACCTTCAGTTTAGTTTTGCTGTGGATAACAAGTGCCCTTTCACCTTCTGTTTTGTGTATCCAGGTGGATTGCCTACGAGGGATGCAATTTTTTAGGAAAGCAGATTCTGCTGGAGCCCAGGGAGATTTCAAACTGGAGTGAACACAGTGGCTGGAAAGTGATTGGCTCCCTCCGTCCTGTGAAGCAGGTACTGTAAGGCTGAGAGAGGAAAAGGGGTTTTTATGGACAGGGGTTTGTGCACAGCTATCAGTTCTACCACCAAGCACATTGGGGTGTGCTGTACTCCTTAAATCAGGCCAAATGATGACAGCCAGAAGGACCCACTGGAAGATTGCTGAAGCAGAAAATGCCTCTCGTGGCAGTTATTGAGATCTATGTTAGGTTCTTAAAGGGAGATAATTCCCAGTTTCTTGGTGCCAAGTTTTGTTTTCCTGAATTGCTCGTTAGCATGTTCTGTGGATGCTCTATTTTTACATTTTTGCCATAGAACAATATAATGAGGAAACCATCCACACTGGCTTGTTTCATAATTGACATAAATGGAAGCAAGAGCAAATTTTATTGTGCTGTAGCCTGGATTTCCAAAAGAGGCAAAGCTCGTGCAGTTCCCATCAGGTTTTCCCTCTCTGCCTCACCCAGGTAATTCCAATTTCAGTCTCATTCAAAGGTTCAGGTCTCTAAACTACAAAGAGTAGCTAAACACTCTACTGATACAGGTTTTGTTTATGGATGCTTGGTGGGAGAGAGGTCTTATTGTCTGTAGCTCGGGGTTTGTTTTAATATGGGAAAAAGGGAGATTTAAAGCTCCCAGAAAAAAAGCTGTGCTGGAGTTGGGGTTCCAACTCCCTGCTCTTTCTTTGCACTGAAACCAGTGAATAACAGAGCAAAAGCTCAAACCCTGCAGTAGCCCTGCAAAATCCTCTTTATTTTTTGAGTCAACCAACAGGGATACCAGGTCAGTGCCCTGTTTCTCATGTATGTTCAAAAACAGTGGTGTATCTCTCTGCCATATAGTCCAGTTAATGAGGGCTGAAGTTGCTGGATATGTAACTCAGTAAGTGTTATGTCCCAAGAATTAAAAGCTTGTGGAGTACAGCCCCTTTACTGCCCTTGGAATGAGTGAAATGTGCTGAATTTAAGCACATTTGCAGATCCCAGGAATTAGTTCTATAGCCATAATTACATTTTTTTAAAAGAAACCTATCTACCATTGCTATAGCTGCCCATCTGCATGTGAAAAACCACTTACTGTGCTTCACATGCACGTTTGTTTCCAACCAAAAAATTACTGAACAGCCTCAACTGAGAACAAAAATTGAACATAGACTTTAGAAGACTGATGCAGGGGAAGATGGTGGAGGGGAGCCCCTCTCACATCAATTTGCTTGATCTCTGTGTTGTGAATCTCTCCCTCACCCCCTTGCAGCCAGCAGTGTACCTGAGGGTGAGGAACAGGGCCCAGGGCAAGTACCTGACGGTGGCTGGGAGCCTGGCAGACATCCGGGCCACCTCGGTGTGCGCGGCCCCGCGCAGCGGCAGCGACTCCCAGCTCTGGCACTACTGCCGGGGGCTCTTCAAGTCCAAGGTGAGTTTCAGAGTGATTTTCTATTAATGCTGCCCTTGATGGTCTGTTATTAATAATTTTAAAATGCTGACGGTTTAACATCAGAAAAACGAAGTAACAAAGACCACCACCTTTGATCGAGCAGCTGGTCAGGTGTTGAATAATCTGTTCCTCGCTTGCTTCCTACAACTACAGCAGGATTTACTGCCATAGGCTCATGCCTGAGACAAGCCAGGCACAAAACTGAGGCTCTGTGGCCTGGATCTCACTGCTCTCCTCGTTTCTTAGGCCAACAATACCTGTCTGGATGTCATTGGGGGCAGAGACATGCCTGGGGCCAAAGTCGCCCTCTGGACAGAACATGGGAGGGACAGGCAAAAGTGGAGACTCAACGAGGATGGAACCATCAGTTCATATCTCAGTGAGCAACTGGTGCTTGATATTAAAGGTATTTAAAAACAAAAAACTCTAAACCTCACATATTTTAAGTGTGTTTTTTGATTAAGGTTAACTTCCATATTCCAGTGGGGGGTTTTTTGTTTGTTTGTTTTGTTTTTATTTAAGGTCAGAAACTGAATCCTACCTTTCCTGTCCAGTTGCTTGACAGTGGGACAAGAAACAGCAGGGCAGGGAGGAACCTTTCTCTTTTGATTCCAGAGGTTTATTTTCATCAGATTAACTGTTGTGCTTTGGGGAGTTAAGTAGTGCAGATGGCAAGAAGTGCAAGTTACAGAATACAAAGTGGTGAAGGAAAATCAACCACAGAATAGCTCAAAAAGAGAAAAGGAGCTGAAAAAAGAAGGCTAGTTAAAATTGTCATTGCTCAGTTGCAGACATCAGCCCCCTACCTCATGGAATTCCTAC
Organism: Leptocoma aspasia; assembly: GCA_013399835.1. Taxonomy (NCBI): domain Eukaryota; kingdom Metazoa; phylum Chordata; class Aves; order Passeriformes; family Nectariniidae; genus Leptocoma; species Leptocoma aspasia. The sequence goes on along the minus strand of VXAX01002252.1, from coordinate 368,403 downwards.
TTTACAGCTGATTTTCCTTAGTCACACTTCTCAAAGGTTGTGTATAATTTGAGTATTTCTTTTAGAAGCTCTTCCTTCATGACTTCCTTTTGTTTTTAAGGAGGAAATTACTATGACAAGAATCACATCATTATGAACGAGCCAACAGAAAACAAACCTTCACAGAAATGGGATATTGAAATAATTTGAGTAAAATCCACCCCACAGATGGACTTTTTGTGGGCTAACAACATGTAGAGGGGAAAAAAGAACCCAACTACTGAAGTCACACACCACTGGAACAATAAGCAGCAGCTCCTCTCTATTTTCCTTCATGCCAAGCACCAGCTCCTAAAAGAACTGAATTTTGCACAAATCTGAAGATGGGAGGTTGATCCAATGTCTCTCTGCAGGGAAGCTGATCCTGCAGAGGCTGCTCCTGTGAAAGTCACCATTACTCTTCCTCTGAAGGATGAAAGGTAAATGCAGAAGAGCAGGCAGAGGTTCTGCAGCATGGGAAATGCAAGAGATAAGAGGGGAAAGGCTCTTCAGAAGTGCTGTCTTTACCTTCCTCTCACACTGCTGGAAGCTCACTGAGGAGTGAATGCACTGATGAGCTTCAAGGAACCTGAGTTGGGCTTTTATGTCCCAAGTGAAACTCTGTAGGCTCCAAGCGATCCTGAATCATATCTCTCATTAAAATGCAATTTATTTTGCTCATAAAGACACCTTGGAACTGGAGTTCCAGCTCAGCATGTGAAATGAGGCAATACAGGGGCCTTTCACCCCCTAAATGATACTGGTAAGGCTTCTCTGCTTTTAACAGCACCAAAGCCAGCTCACCTTGGCATGTATTTCCAAAGGTGCCAGAGCCTGCATTCCAGGGCTGGCTTTGTGGTCCCAGAGCAGCGTGGCTGCACATCAGGGTCACATCAGTGGCACCAAGGACAACTGATGGTCCAGAGCTTGGGGTGCCAGGGCTCTCCTCAATTTCCACACTATGCAACCACAACAGAGCCAGAGACCTCTCTGACTGCAGGTGGTGCTTGAAAAGCTTTTCCCTGGCTCAACACTGACCAGCCACAGCCCCTTGGAGGGCTGTGAACACCTGACATGGAAGAGAAGTCCCTCAGCTCCCTGGCTTTCAGCATCACTAAATTAATCTTAATTGAAAATATTTTTTTCCAGCATTTGTATATTCATTTGTATGTATTTATAGGACTATTTAAAGAGTTCAGGTTAGCTGAAGACAGAAATTTGAGATTCCAAAAGCTTGGCCAGCTGTGCACTCAAACAGGATCATCCCCAAACAAAGACATAACTCTAAGTTTGCCATAGAAATAAAATATATGAATGTCTATTTTTGTATGAAATGGAGTTCTATATAGTACTATTTAAAAAAAAATCTACTTGCACTTACTATTTTACATTCTATAATTATCATAAATCTGCTGTTTGAGTAAGATCCTCAAATGTATGTATATATTTTTTCAACTAAAGCACTTGTTAAGCTTTTTTCCATACAAGTCAGTACATCAAGTGTTCTGCATGTGACTTTCCATATGAAATTTTAAAAGCCTGTGTAAAAAGTTGTAGTTTTTTAAATGAAGAATGACTAAATCATAATTGGTGTCTCAGTGTTACATAACAAAGTAAGGCAGGCTTTTGTACTTAAGAGACCTTGAATGTAAAATGCTAAAGCCTGTATATTTTAACTGTATAAAACTTTTTAGGAGAAACATTTTGCTGGTTGGTTTCTTTTTAAACAAACAACAGTTTTCAGCAGATGTTGAGCACGTTCCTGTAAAATATTTCTTTTCCAATGCCCAGAAAAGGGGGATAAGTATATTGAATATGTGGCTGTGCTGTTACGTGAGATTGCATATTAAAAATCAATGAAGTAATGAAGTAACTGCACCAGTCTCATCAAAACCCACTCAAATGAATATTGAATATATAGACTCCAGCTGCAGGCTTTTGGGTTACTTTCACTTGAATTTGGTGCTGGAGGAGGTAAAGGATAAATATTATTAATATTATTCCAGGGATGGCAGCATCTGAGGGAAAAGGGGCTTTCTTGGGCAAAGTCTTCCCCCTGTGGGAACAGCACATGCAGCTTTTACCAGGCAGCTTTTGTTCTGTCAGGGCAAACAAACAGGTTTTCCTGCTGATGAACTTTACAAATGAAAAAAACAAGTTAATGTTTTATGCCCAAGGTTTTGGAGCCTGTTCCATGTATAACTTCAGATGTCCTCCACATCCCAGCAGCTGTCCAGAGGGAAGGAGAGACCACAGCACTGGGGGTACTTAGGAGTGACTTCATCCAGCCACAGACCTGGAGCTGTGGCTCACTTACCTGTTTTTTCCCATGCCCAGTTTCCTAAAAGTTAAGGACAGTTAACATTTGGCACCAGAAAGTAGCCAAGTACAGATACTGCAATTCTTCGTTAGCACTACAAACCAGAGGCTGGATGGATAACAAAATCCTAATTTAATAAACCTTGCTCTCAAGAGATGCTTAATAGCCAGGAACAGCTAATGCACAAAAGCATCAAAGAACTTCAATCAGACATTCAGTCCAGAGTGACAAGGCAAGATTTTCTTTCTCTTCATCTGAGCTAAGGTTAAGCTCTTTAACATGAACAGTGCTGCTACTCCAGATCTGCTTCAGTGCATCCAAGTATGACAAAGGGAACCGCAGCCCGTGAGTCTGCTGGGGAAAAGAGACAGAAAAAAACCCCTCAGCAAAGTGCAGTGACTTTATTACACAACAGTGTGTGAGGCTGTGGGGAGGGAGCAGCAGGAATGTGCTGCACATCCAGTCCCTGAGAGCAGCCCCCAAAAAATACAGTTTTATCTAAACCTATTTTACTTAGAAGTAACTCTTCCATGCTGTAGCACACTTTACAGGGTAGGGATGTTTATGGCACATGGGATTTCCTCCTGTGGTTTCCACACGGAAGAAAAAAATAATTTTAAATTTACTCTTTTGCCTAGCCCTACCCATTATTTTAGCAAGGTCACGGAGCTTTATTTCTAAGACACATGCAGTCTTTGGGCACAGAAGCACAGAGGGACCTTCATTCCCAGGACTCTTTTTAAAAGGGCAGGAAGGAAGATCCTGGGATGTGCATGTGCTGCTCAGGTGCCAGTGTCCAGCCTCAGCTCTGGAGGAGCAGTGAGATTTACTTCAAAAGGAAAATAACTGCCAGGAAAAAGCTTTGCAGCAGTGGCCAAGCCAAGGCCAGGCTGTGCTCTGTTCTGCCTCCTTGGTGGAGTTGTGCAGACCTGAATTATATTTTAGAAGAGTGAGTTCTTTACTCCCAGTGCTGACCTGCCCCAGGCTGAAGTGAGCAGCCCTGCTCAGGATGTTCCAGTGGATACAGGAGCTAACACAGGTTTAACATGACAGAAATGAGGTGCAGTGCTCCCCATGGAACGTGTGCTACATCTCCAGCAGCCTCCAACAGGACCTGCTGAAGGACACACAGTAAAAGAAGCTTTTAGTTGCTCCAGCAGCTTTGCTAACTGGGCCACAGGGCATGCACACGACATCCCATTAGCATCTCAAATGTTTAATTAAGCATGAGATCACATTACTTAATTGTACTATTCACTGCCTGTGTTGCAGCTTCAGCTCATCCTGGTACTCTGGAAATGGGCTGAAAAACTCTGGGTGCTGAAGAACACAGCCAAACCCACAGTGGCAAGATAAATTTTGGGGTGTGTCTGCAGGAACAAACCTGTGCCAGGCCATCCTCACTGGCAGTGTCATCCTCTGTCCCCATCATGTGAGTTTCTCTCCTGTTCTTTAAGGAATGGTACACATAAACCATCTCCCTGCGAATTTCATCCTAAAAGACAGCAGGAAGAAAATGGTCACAGGTGATCCACACCCTCACACTCACCTCAGTCCAGTGCCAGCTCCTTAATTCCAGAGGCCACTGTTACAGCAAGGAAAGCAAGTCACCTTCTCAACTGAATGACCCAACAGCCACCTCCTACAGCAAGAAGGGACTCTCCAAAACACGTCTGAAAATTTATTTACAACCTTCTGCCTTAAAACTGACCCTGCTGGAGGCACAGGACTGACACTGTGTAGAAAACCGACCATTTAAGGCACCTCTCCTAAAAAGTCTTAATGAACAGCTGTGCATCAAAATCACATGCCCATTTTCCATCCTTGGTCAAGGCTGTGCAAATCAGTTGCAAAAAAATTGGAAAAAAAAAGTTTCCAAACCCTATAGAGTCTCACAGCAATATAGACACAAATAAAATGGAGGAGAAAAATCAGAAAGTTCTGGTATGTTTTTTCTTAGAGGGAAACATTCCACTCATAAAAAAAACCCCAAACCTTTTACAAGATAGTCCATGCTCTGTTTGTGTTTCCCCTCCCCCAATTTTTTAAAATTAAGATAACAAAAAAACATATCTATAATTTCATACTAATAAACCTTCATAAATAAGCAGCAGTGTAAACACAAAATGATGCAAGATGCCAGTATCTATGTTGTAGAACATAAGTGCTACTGTCACCCACTTAGGTACAGAGATAACTCAGTAGTGAAGACTAAATGGAACAAGAGAATTCCCTCTCTTCAGGAACCTTAATTTAATAACTTCATGTTCTTAAACACAAAGAATTTAAAGAAAAATCTATTATCCAGAGCTACAGAGGCCATTTTAGCTGCTGTAACGACCTATGCCATGTGATTGAGATAAAAGCCATGCAGAATCACAGACAATATAATTCTGTACCTCCCTCCAGAAGGCTGGAATGTGCTCAGCAAACAGCCCCAGGATCTCCTAACAGCAATAATGGGATGCAGGATCCAACCAAGCAGAACTGCACAACCCTTTTAGTACAACAGAGCAACAATCCACATCCCTCCCACTCCCCACCCCAGGCATACAAGGGGGACTTCTTATACTTACAGCATTCTCTTGGTCTGGTTCCACAGTGATGATAGCATGGTCTCTAAACTGCAGTCTGATTTTGCTATCTATTTTTGGCAATTTCCCACCTAAGAAGAATAAAGCCTCCCTTAGAAAAGAAGAAAACCAGACATGATACAAATTGAGCCCCTTGTGCACTACCCATTCTCTTGTACCCAGATTTTTTGTTAACCTGTGTTTCCACAGCCACAAGTTCTCAAACTTGTGGTGGAAGGAGAAATTAGAAAGATTTTTTAGTTCTAGGATAGCCTTTATTTCAGTCTAAGGGAAGTGGGTCATCTCTCCCACCAGACACTGGGAACTGACCAAGAGAGGTGTGCAAACACACAGAGCCAGGCACCACACAAAGCTGGGTCTAGACTCCCATCTTGGCCTGCCATGAAATGCTAGATGTTTTAAGGGGAAGACTTGGCCACTACCATCACATCAGGCAGTTTTGGGAAGCTCAGACTCTACCTGGAGTCAAAGGATCAGAGTCACATCCCAAGCACGGCGGCAGCCGGTGTGTGATGAAATCCTTCTTCATGTCAGATGATCTCAGTTCCCTGGAGTTCTCCAGGCTGTCTGCCAGCCTCCTCAGAAGGCTGCTCAGCTTTTTGGTGCAGTCAGCTGCGTTCACCTGCTAAACATCCACAAAGAATTCAAGCTGAACAGACCAGGCCTAAAGCAGTACAGCAAAGCAATGAAAATCTGGACACTCTTCTTTCATCTTTGCTTAGCCCCAAACCAAGCTTTGTTTCTTTTACAGGTTCCCCACAAGCTGTTCACATACCAAAGCTGAAGCTCACTCTCCTTGCTCTGGGGCTAAAGGACTTGCAAATGCAGTTGAAGAGACCCTTTTTCCTCCTGCACACCGATGAGCAGAGCAGCAGCAGGACAGGACCACCATAATGAGGTCCCACAACAATTCACAGCTTCACTGACTTGAAGATTCAGAAGCTTGGCCTGACAGAACCTTTTCTGTCTGACAGATCACCTGGATGCACCATTATTCCCCGAGTCCCACCTACTAACCATGAGCAGTTGCCTTGGAATGCTTCTCCTCAGCACCACGTCCTCTTTTGCTGTATCAAACACCAGGCCAGGAATTGCATCCAGTAAGAAATCTCCCCAAGAGCTGAAGGACAGGAAGAAAAAAAAAATTACTGAAATAGTTGCACTGAAATAAAACACACATCCTATTTTTTTTCCTAACTAAAGTAGTATTAAGATGTAAAACAATTATTACAGTCTCTTGTTTTTTTATCATGCCTACTCAAATGTTTCACTGTCTGCTACCCAGTGGGAAGGAAGAACTCTGGCCAATAAAAGGAACTGGACATTGACTTCTTAGTGCTTCTCTTGCCCTCAGTTTCTGTCTGCCAGCAAATGTCATCAGCTACTCACTGCTTTTCCAAACTGCCCTGCTTATCCCACACATGCATACCTCTCTCCCTGCTGGGATCTGGTCCAGACAAACTCTGCTTCAACAGAGATGTCCCTTTTGTCTTGGTGCCTAAAAATACCTGAAAGTGTCACCTCCACAACTATTTTCAAATTCTCTTCAATTTTCCAAGGAAATGTTTCCACATCATACTTCCATCTACGAGCCAAATCAAAACACCAGGAGTGCTGCTTATTTTACCTACGCTTGCTGACAGCAGGGGCAGAGGAAGGCTCTTACACTTCATTGCCAATAACCTTAATGGATGATGATTCCACTTTTTAACCTTGGAAGAAGAGCAGTCTTGAAGCTTTTCCTGCTCCTGTGCTCACCCATGACAGACATCTCCAGGGAATGTGCTGCTGACAAGTCACGCACTGGGCTGGCCTTGGGCTCGTGCAGCCAGGGAGGAACTGCACTGACTCCACACAGGGCTGCAGATCTCCAGCAATCCCATCACAAGGAGCTGAATCCTTGTTTTCCCAGCACTGCTTGACCAATAAATCCATACAGATCCAGCTGGACAAACCCCGCTGTGCACACTGGCCACAGGAAGAGCAGCACTGACACCCTGGGCTGCCACAGTGGCACAGCTGGTGGTTAGAGATTCATCTCACAGTTGTCTAAAATATGCCCAAACTTGTTCTGCCCTGTTTTGCAGCTAACAGAAATCCTTCCCAATTCCTAAGTCAGGCCAGTAACTCCAAGCCCAGCACCTGAGAGCTGATTAGGTGGCAGCAGCATTTTTCCAGTGTGATAACAATGGGGGGGGGCAGGGGGGACAAGAACCTGACCTGTGTCAAAATAAATTAGACTCTCATGCATGGGGTAGAAAATGAAAAACACAGATTAGCAGAGAATATTTGCATGGAAGAATCTGTCAGAAGAGGTGTGGGTGACCATCAAATACAGTAAGAAACCTGATGAAAGGAATAACTCATGGCTCTTTGTCTGGATTATGAAATGAACAGCAACTTCAGCCACTGGTGAGGGGTTTTTTTAAAGACAACAGTGACTTTGCAGTTGTAACATTATCTTCCACATTAAAGTCTCCAGCTCGTAAATAATAAATAAAGCAATTAAAAAGCAATCAAGCTTGCTGCATGACAACCTGGCAAAGAGGCTGCTTCAAACAACAACGGTCTCCCTCCCCTCCTTCCCCCCAAACCCCAAAACTTCAATTACTGCTACCTCAACACTTAGATTCTGTCCCTAACAGCAGGGCACCTATGTAAAAGTGGGGTATCTACCTATATTCCATGCCACCACGTCTTTGGGGGGAAGCTGACATGCCCCATCCCTGTAATACCCACAGGAAAACAAACCACACAAGGGCTGAACAGGATGAACACAGAAAAGGCCCAAGCAGAGCTCATTACAAGGTGGTTTTTTTTTAAGAAACAGGACATCACTTCCTTGAAACACCAGCTTCAGGTCTCTACTATTCACACACATCTGGCAGAGGAAAGCCATACAAAACAAGAGATAAAGAGGAATTACTTGTTTTGGTAGGTGCTGATGGTCACGTGTGTTGAATGGGAGATCCCATGAGGAGTGTCAGCCTGGTGAATAGTCCCTCTTGGGAAGTACAATAAATCACCTGGCTGCAGAAAAATCAAAGAGAATTGACACATTTAGGCCACTTGGTCAAACCTTACTGTAGTCCAGAGAAAATAACTCTCTGAGCAGACAGACTGACAATATATATTCTTTAAAAATCACAAAACTGAGCAATTCTCCAATGTGCACTTTAATAACATAAAGCACTCTAAGCCAGAAGTCCAACACCTCAAACTTTCCAACCTACTGTCAATATTTGCTCTACACCTGCCTGCAAACAGGAGCTTTCAACATGCCAGAACATGCAGAGTCCTGCTGAGCTGCAGGAAGGGGACAAAGAAGCAGCTGAGATGAATCTGCTAGTAATTCAGTGCCATGGGAATTTGGTCTGATCATATCAAAAGAAAAGGGCCAGTGTTTCACAAGAAAACTCAAAGAGTCTGAAAATTTTAGTTAAAGCACTTAAAAAAACAAGCAGAACCTTCCTCCTCCCCTATCTTCTCACCTGTGTAAATTAAATACCTCCATAAAAAATAATATAGATCAGGGAAGTTGAGACAAGAAAGAAGTGCAAAGCACATGAAATTGCCTCCACAAAGGAAAAATCAGTTTACTCATGGCTTGTCCTATAAACACCAACACAAAGAGAAAGATCATAAAGCAATAGTGATTAAATCTGATTCCATTTTAATCTTACGGTCCTTAAACTTGGTCACATCAGCTACTTCTAAGAGCCTACCAAGCATGGTTACTCTTCTTGCTGCCACAGCCCAGACCACCTGAAGCAATTAAATTGTGACACCTTTAATATGAACTCATGTGTGGGATTCCCAATCCTCTCTTCTGGCTCAACGTTATACTCCCGAGCCAAAGGCACCGTTGGTTTGTAGAGTCGCCAGTGCTTCTCTCCTTCCAGCTGAAGGATGAACACCTGCAAAAGACCATGAATCCAAATTTTTTGGGGGCCTAAGGAAGCCCTGCTGCCCACCACACATCCAGCTCATCAGGTGTTTTAATTTATCCTCTGACTTGCCAAGTCTGTGGAACCAAGCCGGAACCAGGGACAGAAACAGTGGCACAGGTTGCTTTTCTGACAAATACAGGTTTTCCCCTTCCCTGCTCTCAGCTACCCCACAGCACAGCAAATACAATTCCTTTCACATTACCTTTTAGATATCTAAATGCAAAAATTTACATTTGAACTGAATTCTTGTACTCCATTTAGAGAAATTAGAGTGAAGAGTTGTGAAGTGTGATCTGTTTTATCCCAAATTTGGAAATCCCTGTTCCTCTCCAGTCACTTAAACTTAGCCATTACTATTAGTACACTTTCAGCAAAAATATATAAGGAAACACTTGCAAATAATTACCCTAAGTTTTCAGTGGAAAGACAGAACTCTTTCTAGGATGCTTATTGTGGGGGAGAGGTGGGAGCACACAAGAGGCATCCAGTGCCAGGAGCCCACACAGGGTCTCACAGACAAGGTGGTGGTGTCCCCTACCTCAACATCATCATAGTGAGGGGGAAGGCCCTGAGACCCCTGGGGAGTGATGTAAACATTGGATCCCACCAGAGACCCAAAGTAACACTCCAGCTTCTCCTGAATCTTCCACAGCTCCTCCTATTAAAAAAGAAAAAAATAAATTTAGAAAAAAAGATGCTGTTACTACTGAAGAGCTCAGCCAAGCCTGGCTGCCACCAGCCCATCACTGGGGAAGAATGGTGAGATCCCCACAGGAACAGAAAGCCTGGGAAGCAGCTTCTCCTCAAGACAAGCATTGCAGTAACAAAGGAGATCTGCCATGAAAGTAATGGGTAAGCCAAAAACTCTGGTGCCTCAACACTGATGTTTGCTCTCTTCCCTGTACCAACTTCAGGCTGCAAAAGCAGGAAAAAATGAGGCTAAACAGAGGAGAATAAACCACCCACCATCCCACCTGCATGAAAGAGAGAATAACACAAAGGTTAGACACCTTTTACAAGTGACTCCAATTGCTTGGGAATATTCAAGCACAAACTTTACCCATCCACACCCAACACGTGTCAGGGAAACATCAGGAGATGCCAACAACTGAGATCAGCCAGTGACACTGCACTGGGACTCAGCTGTGTATTTGGGTCCTTATTTGGGCCCACCTCATAATTACACTGCGTTGACACCCTGGGACAAAAAAGGACTGCCTAAATCAAAGTACCTACAAGTATCCAAGTCCTTTACAACAGTGCAGCACCACTGTCTCCTCCCCATGCACAAAGACTGAGGACATTCAGCTAAAATGGGGTGGTCACTTCCATGGTGTAATTCAATGCTAATCCATTAGCAAGAATGGTGGATGTCCTGGAAATACTTGACAGGGTTTCACACCTCAGCCTTGATTAAAGGGAAGTGGTACAAAAGCCCCTGTCTGCCCAAGGAAAAAGTGGGGCAGAAGAGATAATTTAGCACAGATGCCTAATCATCAATTACATGCATTAAAAAAGAATACTTAATATTACAGAAAATCATTACAGCATGAATCAGACTTTGTTCTTACTGCAGAGCACTGAAACATGATGGGAAGTGCAGAAGTATAAACTGTGCTTTAATACAATTCATGTAAATATTTCAGCAGGTCATCAATGCCAACCTCCCCTGGGGGCAGATATGAAGCCACATCTAGTGCCACTCAGCAAAAGCCACACCGCATTATAAAGCAAGCATTAATTGCATTAATTACAATGAAACAATCCTACCTTAAATCTCTGAGGCTGATGAAACTGTATTGTGGCCTTTTTCTGCTCAAAATCCTTCTTCAGCTGCATGTAATTGACTCTGCCTTGTTTATTTAAAACCTTCTTTTTCCCAGTGACACACCTGCAGACGTTCACATCTCGCCCATAGTGCAGGCCCTGGCTGCACAGCCCCTTCAAGTCTGGCAGCTGGAACAGGGACTGGTAGTAAGCAGCCACCAGGACATCATTCCTCTGAACAAGCAGTGGCTTCTGCTCCCAGTACTCCCTGAAAAACACCTCTTCTTCTATGGGAGAGATCAGGCTCCTGAAAAGGCTGTCTGGGCTCTCAAAACTCAGGACTGAGGGAAATCCATCTGTGTCCAACCTGGGTCGTTTACACTGTGCCTGTGTTTCCTTTGCCACGTCACCAACCTTCCCTCCTTTCCTGGGCATCTCCCTGTCCAGGAGGAGAGAACAATCAGCCAGCAACACAACCTCAAGAGGTCACAGGCCCAGTGCAGCAGCTCTTGCCTTACCCAGGGGGATATCACACAATATTGGGAACAGCTGTGGCTCCAGGGGTCACTAATTGCTCCCAGCAGGCCCCCAGGACTCTCTCACAGCAAACTCCAAAGGGCTGTGCTGGGATCCATTGCTCGCAGGAGCTCACACCCCACAGCTGAGTTTATCCTAGAGAACATGTGATGAAACCCAATGGATCATCACCCACACAAAGAACCTGTGGGCAAGTGGTCTTCTGTAGCAAGAGCTGCAAATTATTTAAAAAAAAAAATCAACTCAGCTTTAAGAGATTGAGCAGCAACATGCAGAGGGAGGCAGGATCAGAAACTTCTATCCTTATTACACTTCTTTCAACAGTAACAGTTTACAAAAAGAGGGAACATTGTTAGGCCTTTCTGTTGATGCTATGTAATTACTAAATCTACAAGCTTAAAACTTGTAAAATGTACCAGTTTAAAAACTAAAATGCCAAGATTCTGCTTTGATTCCTGCCAAGCTGTCAAACTTTGTGGTTTATGTAGAATAAAAATAATTCTTTCATACAAGTACAGACATTTAATTTTAAAGCTGAAAGCCATTTACTTTGTTTTTCCACAGTATGTTGTGTGGAATTATGCAAGAATAGAAAAGTTAATTCACAAATGGTTTAGCTGCCAAGTTCTCAGGAAAGTTAAGGCACAAATCGAGTTAACAGTAGGTCTAAACCATGTGCAGACAGACTTGCCTCGAGTCTGCTCCAGCATTTCCTCCCCCAGAGCAGCAGTGGAAGCCTGCCTGGGGAGCTGAGCTAAGCATCCCGAGGATGAGCCAGCACCAAGGCCTGGAGCAGCACAGCCTGGCAGCCAGGACTGGGCTGGCCAACCCAAACTGACTCTGGGCACGTCTGAGCGAGTCTGAGAAGCCAAGCCACGAGGAGCCAGAATATGCTGATGCTTTCACTTCCGACTAAAAACGGCAGCTTTGCTCCCAAAAGTAAATGCTATCAATGTACTGACATGCTTTTACTTGCACAGATCCCTTATCCTGAACCCTAAACTCCAGCTGTGGTATTTCCAAGCAGCACAAAGTTCACAAAGTTCTCCCTTGCAGCAGGACACCCTGCTGATCCCCCAGCTCCTGGGCAATGCTTCATCAGCAGCTCCTGGAGCAGCCTGTCCCTCTAGAGTAACCTGTGGTCACCTCAGTCCTGCAAGAGGGAATTCACATCACCCCCTTCCCAGCAAGATGGACATTCCCAGCAGCAGGAAGCCAGTGTTCTACATGAGACAAAGGAATGCTTAAAAAATTAAAGACTGAAAATTAGTCCCTGGTTGGCAGCAAGATCTGAAGATGCTGCTGACACTAGGATCTAAAACTAGTGTTCCCCAAATGTCAGGAACGCAAATGCAACCAACCCTGAATTGATGGTTTTGAATTCCACACTGAAGCCATCATTTCAACCTCTCAGCTCACTCTGATTGATCTAATGAAGTTAAATTCACGTAAGTACCGTTCACAGAATTCTGCTTCATTTACACCACGTGCTTCTCTGTAGTGCTTTTTTATTTATTACAACTGCAAACCATCAAATGGTTTGGGGTTGGAAGAGATCACCTGGCACAAACCCCCTGCCATGGGCAGGGACATCTCCCACTCGATCTATTTGGCCAAAGCCTTATTCAACCTGGCGTTGAACACTTCCAGGGATGGGACAGGCAGCCACAACTCTTCTGGGCAAGATGCCAGGGCCTCACTACCCTCACCAGAAAAAATCCTCCCTTATATCTAAGCTAAACCTACACCCTTGCAATGTAAAACCACTCCCCCTTGTCCTGTTGCTACAAGCCCTGGTAAAAAGTCTTTTCTCTGTCTCTCTTACAGCATTTAAGTACTGAAATGCTGCAAGAATATCCCTGGAGAGCCTTCTCTTCTCCATGCTGAACCAGCCCAGCCCTCTCAGCCTGACTTCACAGCAGAGGTGCTGCAGCTCTGTGATCATCCTGGTGGCATCCAACAGGTCCTTGTCCTGGGGACCCCAGGGCTGGGTGCAGCTCTCAGGTGGGGACATGAGAGCAGAGCAGAGGGGCAGGATCCCGTCCCTCCCTCCCTCAGGCCACGCTGCTTTGGCTGCAGCCCAGGGCACGATCGGCTCAGGTCCCATTTGTCACCTCCCCACACGCCCAGGCCCTTCTCGGCGGGGCTGGAGCAAGAACCGAGCAGCAGAAGGGGCCCGCTCCCGCCTCGCTCGGGGGCAGTTGTTGTCACCAGTGTCACTCGCACAGGGACACAACGCGTGTTCCCGCACGGCACGGCAGCTGCCGGGACTCGCTGCGGGGGAAGCAGCGGGAATACAGCGGGACACGGCGGCTCTGGGGACACGCGGTGGCTCTGGGGACACGCGGTGGCTCTGGGGACACGTGGCCCGGCCGCCACCCCTCCCCTTCCTTCCCCTCCCCTTCCCGCAGCCCCGCACTCACCCGCGGGCGGGAGGGAGGGAGGGAACGGCGGGCCGGAGCGGGGTGGGAGCGGGACGGGGCCGGGCTGGCTCCCCCGCCGCAGGATGTGCCCGCTGGAAGCGGGAGGCGGTCGCTGCCGCGCTGGGTGTCACGGGAGGAGACGCTTCCGGGCGGCCGGTAGGAAATACAGCGCTATTCCAGTGTTATTCCTGTGTGTATTCCAGCAGGAACGCAGCAGTATCTCCACTGAAGCTATTCAGAGGATTAAATTTTGCTTCGTACCCACAGCGGTGTCTGGGCTTTAACTGCGCGATCTTTCTCTAGACCAAAATCCCGTTCCAGAGTCCCCCTGAGGCTCCCTCAAAGAAATCTTCAGAATCCTTCCGGAGCACATGAAAACTTCCAGAAGTATTTTTCATAACCTTTACTAAAGAGGCCTGTTAATGGTTTAGTCTACATTGGCTAATGACATCAGAAAAAGATGTTAGGTAGGCTTTGCTAAAGCTTTGTTCTTTTGTACTGATAGTTTGAAGAATTATAAAACCTTTAAGAATTAAGTTGTCTGGACTTAAAAGTTTGCATCACCTACACTAACACCCACAGGATGTTTTCTTATTACAGATGGGTGTAGCAGCAGATGTTAAAAATAGTGAGGCCACATCCTGCACCTCAGCTGGTCACAGAAATCGTGACAAGCTGTTATTTCTGCTCCAAAAATCCACAAAGCACCCTCAGCATAAGTGCCTGAGTGCCATCAGGATGAACACTCACTAAGTATGTATTTACATAATGCCTGTGGTGCTTTAACTCACAGTAAATGTTGTGGGACAGAAAACCCATGCGTGGAACTGGCTGTGAAACCAGCAGGAATGGGAAATACTCGTGAATACCTTTTCAAAGGCTTCCGTGCTGGTCTGCAGAGACAGATTGACTGGAAGTATTTATTACCATACCTTCCTTACAGGTATGGTAATAAATACTTAACACACACTTCAGAGGGTCATGGGAGCTTAGCCAGCCCTCTAGCACCCTCTAGACAAGAAATAATTCCTTGAAATACTGTTTGTTATCTTTCAGTATTTATACAAGCAATAGATTTTTTAAAGCACAATTTATCCTGATATCATCCCTGTCACTGCATTAAGAAGATACAAATTATAAGCTTTGCTGTAAAAGCATGCAGTTAAATGTCATCATGATTTACAAGAGCATGGAGTGACAGGACAAGGGGGAATGGCTTCAAACTGAAAGAGGGAAGGATTAGATTGGATATTAGAAAAAAAAAATCTTTACTGTGAGGTTGGTGAGGCCCTGGCACAGGTTGCCCAGAGGAGCTGTGGATATCTCATGCCTGGAAGTGTTCAGGGTCAGGTCTGAGCATCCTGGTTTAATGAAAGGCATCCCTGCTCAGGGCAGGAGGGTAGAACTGGATCATCTGCTGTACTCTGGGTGGGGAGAAAGAACCCTTGGCCAATGGTTTCATTCACAGCTGAAAGTAACAACAGCTTTCTCCACCAAAAGCAAGCTCTGCAGCTCTTTGGCACCTGTACAGGATGTGCCTGGAAGGTAAATGCAGGCAGGAATCTCTTTTCCTCCACACTTCCACATGAGGACCAGTTTGCTGCAGCCTGCACAGGGCACGGGCATGCTGAGCTGCAGGGCTTCTGCTGCTGCAAATCCTGCAAGGAATTCAGAAAAGGGAACTGATTTGGAGTCTTTTTTCTGTTGGAGGCTGAGGCTTCACTGTTGGCTACACAACAAATACTACTTCTTGTAGGGCAGATTAAAAAAAATATGTGAAAACAATGATGTTATATTAGTTCATGTGAAAAGTTTAGAAGACACATTACACATCTGGAGCAACTAGATTGGATTTTCTCAGGCAATCTGGAACATCTGTGCAGGATACCTCACAATGGCAGTGCAGGAACAAGGCTCTGATGGTGTATTTTTATATACAGCTACACTATACATCTGCTCAGCTTGAGGTCTGGTGTGCTGTTACTGTTGCCAAAGCCTGTGTGTCCTCTGGCTTTGCATTCCCAGCATTGTCATTCCTGGTATGGTTCTGCTTTCCATGACAGGATTTCCTGGAAAAGTATCAAAGCTGTCTCAGCTCTGACACATTTGCTTGGCAGCAATCTGTCNGGCTCTGGGGACACGCGGTGGCTCTGGGGACACGCGGTGGCTCTGGGGACACGTGGCCCGGCCGCCACCCCTCCCCTTCCTTCCCCTCCCCTTCCCGCAGCCCCGCACTCACCCGCGGGCGGGAGGGAGGGAGGGAACGGCGGGCCGGAGCGGGGTGGGAGCGGGACGGGGCCGGGCTGGCTCCCCCGCCGCAGGATGTGCCCGCTGGAAGCGGGAGGCGGTCGCTGCCGCGCTGGGTGTCACGGGAGGAGACGCTTCCGGGCGGCCGGTAGGAAATACAGCGCTATTCCAGTGTTATTCCTGTGTGTATTCCAGCAGGAACGCAGCAGTATCTCCACTGAAGCTATTCAGAGGATTAAATTTTGCTTCGTACCCACAGCGGTGTCTGGGCTTTAACTGCGCGATCTTTCTCTAGACCAAAATCCCGTTCCAGAGTCCCCCTGAGGCTCCCTCAAAGAAATCTTCAGAATCCTTCCGGAGCACATGAAAACTTCCAGAAGTATTTTTCATAACCTTTACTAAAGAGGCCTGTTAATGGTTTAGTCTACATTGGCTAATGACATCAGAAAAAGATGTTAGGTAGGCTTTGCTAAAGCTTTGTTCTTTTGTACTGATAGTTTGAAGAATTATAAAACCTTTAAGAATTAAGTTGTCTGGACTTAAAAGTTTGCATCACCTACACTAACACCCACAGGATGTTTTCTTATTACAGATGGGTGTAGCAGCAGATGTTAAAAATAGTGAGGCCACATCCTGCACCTCAGCTGGTCACAGAAATCGTGACAAGCTGTTATTTCTGCTCCAAAAATCCACAAAGCACCCTCAGCATAAGTGCCTGAGTGCCATCAGGATGAACACTCACTAAGTATGTATTTACATAATGCCTGTGGTGCTTTAACTCACAGTAAATGTTGTGGGACAGAAAACCCATGCGTGGAACTGGCTGTGAAACCAGCAGGAATGGGAAATACTCGTGAATACCTTTTCAAAGGCTTCCGTGCTGGTCTGCAGAGACAGATTGACTGGAAGTATTTATTACCATACCTTCCTTACAGGTATGGTAATAAATACTTAACACACACTTCAGAGGGTCATGGGAGCTTAGCCAGCCCTCTAGCACCCTCTAGACAAGAAATAATTCCTTGAAATACTGTTTGTTATCTTTCAGTATTTATACAAGCAATAGATTTTTTAAAGCACAATTTATCCTGATATCATCCCTGTCACTGCATTAAGAAGATACAAATTATAAGCTTTGCTGTAAAAGCATGCAGTTAAATGTCATCATGATTTACAAGAGCATGGAGTGACAGGACAAGGGGGAATGGCTTCAAACTGAAAGAGGGAAGGATTAGATTGGATATTAGAAAAAAAAAATCTTTACTGTGAGGTTGGTGAGGCCCTGGCACAGGTTGCCCAGAGGAGCTGTGGATATCTCATGCCTGGAAGTGTTCAGGTTCAGGTCTGAGCATCCTGGTTTAATGAAAGGCATCCCTGCTCAGGGCAGGAGGGTAGAACTGGATCATCTGCTGTACTCTGGGTGGGGAGAAAGAACCCTTGGCCAATGGTTTCATTCACAGCTGAAAGTAACAACAGCTTTCTCCACCAAAAGCAAGCTCTGCAGCTCTTTGGCACCTGTACAGGATGTGCCTGGAAGGTAAATGCAGGCAGGAATCTCTTTTCCTCCACACTTCCACATGAGGACCAGTTTGCTGCAGCCTGCACAGGGCACGGGCATGCTGAGCTGCAGGGCTTCTGCTGCTGCAAATCCTGCAAGGAATTCAGAAAAGGGAACTGATTTGGAGTCTTTTTTCTGTTGGAGGCTGAGGCTTCACTGTTGGCTACACAACAAATACTACTTCTTGTAGGGCAGATTAAAAAAAATATGTGAAAACAATGATGTTATATTAGTTCATGTGAAAAGTTTAGAAGACACATTACACATCTGGAGCAACTAGATTGGATTTTCTCAGGCAATCTGGAACATCTGTGCAGGATACCTCACAATGGCAGTGCAGGAACAAGGCTCTGATGGTGTATTTTTATATACAGCTACACTATACATCTGCTCAGCTTGAGGTCTGGTGTGCTGTTACTGTTGCCAAAGCCTGTGTGTCCTCTGGCTTTGCATTCCCAGCATTGTCATTCCTGGTATGGTTCTGCTTTCCATGACAGGATTTCCTGGAAAAGTATCAAAGCTGTCTCAGCTCTGACACATTTGCTTGGCAGCAATCTGTCCCACTCACTCTGAGAGATTTCAGTCACTCAGCAGGCACCGTGTCACCACTTCTCCAGCTCTGGAACTGGGAGCTTGACAAATGCAGCTCTTTGAAAAAGTTAGGAGATGTCACCATGCTCTGAACAAACAGGATGGGAGCAAGAAAATAAGTAAATTAAATAAGAAAAAGAATTAAGTAAATAAAATAAAGTAAATAAATAAACCAGAGAGTGACTTAGACTGCCAAATTTATTCCCACTTCCTTGACCAATAAACTTGACCAAGCAGTGACCAACCATTTACCTTGTGACCTTTTGTTGCCACAAATGATAATTTTGAAATGACTTTGTAAATATAGAAGCTCATTAAAAGACAGACGAACCCAAATAATTTAGTGGAAAATACTCCTTATTTGGGAAAGTTACAAAAGTGATCTTGATTCTTTCCTGGAGCTGTGAAAACTTTCTGTGTTTATCCCTGAACATCCTTAATTCAGCCTCCTTAGCCTGAACCTAAGGATATTTCCATGCAGGATTCATCTGAGACTGACAGGTTTCCTGCATGTGTCTCTGTTTTGGCACAGCTGTTTCCTTTTCTTTCCTGGAACTGTGCTGGGGATCACTGCTGCAAGGGGCAGATGCAGCTTCTCCTCACTGGAACATTCAATCTCAAAAGCCAAAGCGAAGGAGGGAGGCAAAACCCCAAGTTCACGTGCAACATAAAGCAGAAGAATCAAAGGCGTGGTTGGTTTGTTCTCCTGACAAAGCTGTCTAAAATCTCTGTCTCAAAGCCTGTGCTTCTAAACCAAAGGGTTCTGCAGGAAGCAGAGAATTACAGCAGGTCAAGGTGAGGCAGAGGTGTATGGGTGACACATGTAGGGCACAGCTCATGCTGGGGATGCTGCTCATCCACCTGGGATGTTGTTCCTGTGCTGCCTCAGGGGCTGATGAGCCAGATTCTTCAAACAGAGGTCCCATGGAGAGTCATGGACAGCTGACAAGGGTGAAGGGTTTTCTTGAAGTGGTGTTGATGCACAATCTACAAAGCCCCATTAGCCTGGCTTCCTGCTGGTCCCTACTGCACTGCTAAGCCATCATTTTCCCCCTGGTTCCCATCTGAGGGCAGAGGCTGCTGAGGTGCCCAGGGGCTGCCCAGGAAAATTGAAATGCAGGAAGTGAAACAAGGACAGGAGCTGTCCCAAGGCTGTCCCGAAGCGGTTGGTGCCGATTGCCGACCAAAACGGAGCACAGGTGAAGAGCAGGGAGGCTGATTCAAGAGGAAGGGTTGGAGTGCAGACAGAGACAGGGCAATACCTCAGGTGGGAGGTGCTGTCTGTTCAGGGGGGGTGACAAAGGGCTCCCTTAGTGAGCACACAGCTCCCGTGCTACTGCAGTGGAGCCTGTGCATGGGATCACCCTGGTGAAGCTCTGAATAGTCCGCGTGGAAAAGAACCCAGACATGTGAGAGTTTTTCATGAAGAGTTTTGCTGCTGACCAAACCAGCCCAGGTTTGATGCAGAGGTCTCTTTTGGAAAATTGTAGCCTTTTCCTCTACTGCTGTTGAATTATTTTTGAAGTACGATGCAATCCTCATACACAAAATAAAGTCTAGCTTATAAGCATTTTTGTTCATATGTACAAACCCCAGTAAAAAAAATTGAACACAATATATACACTGGGAAATATAATCCTGGAATACGTGTCAATAACATGATTGTTCTGTAAAATAATCCTGCCCACGTTTCCCTTCAGAGACCTCTTCCTCTTCAAGCGAGGTGTGTCTGCATTGGAGATGTTGGTTTGACTTGCCCTGGTCTCGTTCTCCTCACAGGGCTCTGGGAAGGGACTCAGGTCCATGTCCACATCCGTGTCGTGGTAGCAGCCATCGAAAGCCATTGCTTGCACCGCGTCCATGCTGTACGTTCCTGAAGCCTGGCAACAAAGGAGAGTTACTCTGTGGCTAGCAAGAGCCATTCTGGCAAATCATAAATGAATAAAACAGAAGATAAAGGAAGCTTTCCCCTCAGTGTTGTTCTCTCTGTGGAGAGCATGTGGAGAACACCCTGTTCCTCTATCCCACAGTATGGCTCTCTGTGGGGCCTGCCCCCTTGCGCGGGACGTGAGCAAGGAAATGTCATCAAATGTCATAAAACACACTTGTCTGCCTGATTATTGCCAGCTGCTGGCTGGCAATTCGTGCCTCAGCTTCTGAAATAAAAGAATCAAGCTCTCTCCTGTAGGTCTGTGTTGCTGGAGTTGTGGGAAATTACTTCAGACATTTCTGGGAGTAAGTTTTTGATGGGATTATCCAATCATGTGAGCAACATATGCATTCTTTCTGTGTTCTTCCCCTCATGATATTCCAGCAAATCAGTTTACAGAGGGGATATTCTTCAAGCAAAGGTTTTAAATGAGAGCTTCACAGAAAGCAGATGTTTAACTTGTGACTATTTCTGCTTCAGGCACACTTTTCTAAAAATGACCTTGTCATTCATCTGGTCTTGGGACAAAAAAAGAAACAGCAAACAGGGAGGAATATCATATGAGGGCATGCTGAGGTCTATTTCAGAGACAGGAGAAATACCTTGATTGATAGGTGTTCGAAAATAGAAGGAAGGTTATATTCCTCTGAGGGGGGAGAAAAGGGGCCAAAAAAAATATCCCTAACCTCTGCCACAAGAAAAGGGAGAGAAAGCACAGACCTCTCAGGATCTCAGACAGGAGGACACTTTGTCTCCATTCACCCAAGTGGAAAAAAAAAAAGTGAGATACAGAGTGGGGACAGAGATTGTTACTCTTCTGTTATCACAGTACTGTATTAGGACTACTCTGTGGCTTCCATGATGCTTTCAGAAGGCAACAAAACACAGAGGGTTGTACCTTGCCCCTTTTTTTGAGCTGTTTTCTCTCTTCAATCGTGGTGAGATAGTTCACTGCTGCATACTCGATGACTGACAGGAAGACAAAAAGGAAGCTGATCCATAAATACACATCCACAGCCTTTATGTAAGACACTTGAGGCATTGAGGCACTTACTCCTGTCATGATGGTGGACATTGTCAGCACTGTAGTTATACCTGCCAGAGAGAAAAGAGAGGTTATCACAGCTCTGGCCAGCTGGTTTAGCTCATCACCACTGCTTGGACAGCACAGCTTTGTGAGGGCATGTGATTGACACCTCCTTTAACTCCCTCACACAGGCTCTGGGAAGTGGAGTGAACCATGAAGGACCCATCACACACAATACTGAGAGCACTAAATCATCTCTCTGCTCAGAATGATCATTGAGCAGCATAAGGAACATGTTCCTGTGACAGCTTTGGGCACTGCCACACACAGGTGAAAGCAGGTTTGTGGTCATCCTTCGCTTCCCACAGGCAGGGTTGCCACTGCATATTTTCTTGTCTAGAAAAATCATTAAAGAATCACCATTATCCCTCCCAACCCCTTCTCAAACTGTACTTCTTGAGACCATGTATCAGTCTCTATGTCCCTGTCATAACTCCACAGCTCTCTAAAAACAATCTAGCATAAAAATGCTACAGCCACTGAAACTAAGAAAAAATTATTGTTTGCCTCAGTGTGACCAGAATTCACCCTCATCTTTTCAATCTCTGCTCTTACATCAGCTATTCATCTCATTTTGGTATGCTCCAGCTCAGGAAAAAAAAAACAACACCCAACTCAAGCTCTGCTTTTAAAGAAATCAATGTAACTCTGGAAGTGAAAACATCTCGACATCTGTGAGACAGCACTGTCAGCTGCAGCCCTTCTCCAGTTCTACACCAGTTCAAGTCCATTAGAACATAAAAGAATTTTCCCCCTACCTCTCTGCAGCTTCTTTAGGTTGAAGGATGAAGCTGGAAATACACCATATAAGAGGAAATCAATTTATTTAATGTACATATACTCTAGGCTAAGGAGCTAGGCTTATTAAACTTTGTCGTTAAGGTTTCCTATAAATTATGTATGATTATGCTAATGAAATGTGCTTTATTCATGGAACTCCTGATGCATAACCTTCTGCAGAAATCCATATATAAAGAACATGATCAGCAAAACCATCTTGACAACATTAAAAATTGCCTACTGAGAATTAAAAAGTTATTTTAAAGATGAAGTTAAAATTCTTCTAAATAAAAGGAATTCATAGATGCATTAATAAAAGTAGGTAGGAGGTACCATAATTTGTTTACAGATTAACAAATAGATTTATATCTCATGTATTAATAGCTTTAGACTGTGCCAATAGAAAGAGACCTGAGTGGCTACAGTCCTATTTTTTCTAGATTGATATAGTTACAGAGAAAAATGATATAGTTACATGAAAAATGATTTCTCTTGTCTAAGAAATATGGCAACATACAATTGGCTTCTGGGACCAGCATCAGTGAGAAGAAAGAACAGGAGCTTCTTTATTTTAACCTGACAGTTGCAGGACTCAGGTGCATTATGGTTGCATTAGATATCTTAGCAAATTCTCATCAGATCTTCAGAGATCCTAATTTTTGAAAAAAATGTACTCATTCCAAGGCCATCAGCATTATATTCACAACAAAGACAGCCTTGGAGTGGCATCCACTGATTCACCAGTGAGAAAAAAAAAATCATTCTATAAAAAAGACTGTAATAGGTCCTCTTCTCCTGAGCTGAGCTGTTCAGAACTTACTTTTTGGCTTCCACAGAAGATTGTGTGCCTTGCACAGCTAAGACACCAAAGCAAACATTTCTAAGGTGTCCCACAATGAAAGGCTTTGCCACACAGGCAATTGTTTCCAAGCTGGTAGGAAGATAACAAATGTTTCTTGAGAAAAAGAAGAGCTGCAGAGCTTTTCCACAGATTGGTCTATACCTAATGATCCATATATTTTGGGGAGGGATCTGACTGCCTGTTCCTACCTGCTACTTTGCTGGGAAGAGGGAAGGAAAACCCAGGTTTTGCAATTAAGTGAAATTCTAGCAGGAAATCTGCAGAATCATCCCTTTTTGCTTTTGTGGTGTGTGAGCTGTTTCCAAAAATAGCAAAGCCACTCTGAAAAAACATCCCCTTTCCAACTGTAGAGACTGACTACAGGTAATGACAACAGAGGTAATAACAGTGTTGTTCAGGCAACTATCTGATATTTTTGCTCATGTCCTGTGTAAATAAGCTAAGGTAACTCCAAACCCTCCCCTCTCAATTCTATACTTCCCAAAGAATATACAGCAAAGATTTACCTAATGACACCCTGGCAGGAACAGCTCTTCTGTCAATCCAAAAGGAAACCCAAGACAGCATCACCATCAGCATGGCTGGGAAATAGGATTGTAGCACAAAAAAGAAAATATGTCTGCGGAGTGCAAAGTTGATAAAAAGTCGATTGTACCAACCTATTGGAAATAAAGAGGGAGAGAAACAGGTTGGGGGAGCAGAGAGCTGTGTTATTTGTGAGCTCTGTTGGTCACAAACAGAGACCCTGCTGGCCCCTCCTTCTGGCAGGGGTGGTGTATCCACAGCAGGAGCAGTAAATGCCTCAGAAATCTTGCCACCACCTTAGTTTTACACAGTACTTTACAAACTGTCCATCCTCCCTCCTTTATGGGAGCATGTCTAAAATACTGTGTTCTAACTGAGGTTGGGAAATTGAAAAAATCAAATAGACTTGAAGTGAAACCGCCAGGAGAATGCAGACAGGATACAATTGTCCAGTGATGCCAACACCCTGCCTTCCCTGAATTACCTGACAAGAAGCAGCCCNAGCCGCCTGCCTGCCAGCCCAGCACTCACTTCAGAGGACAGGGTGCCATCTAGTGAATGTTGGGGCGTGCTCTGCCTGTGCAGCACTGCATCCGTGCTGTACCTCCTGCCACAGCAGGGAAATCAGGTTACAGGAGGTAAAAAGGCAAAAGTGGGTGGCTGCACAGCATCTGCCTGTCCAGGACAGACAGAGGGATCCCTAAGCCTGTGCCGGAGCAGTCCTGCCATCACAACAAGTGACTCTCTAAAGAGGAACATATCAAATTGAACCCCAAATAATATTAAATGTTCTACTGTGTTTTCAGTTGTGAAGAAGGTTTTTTGTTTTAAAGATTTTTGTCTCTAAAATGGATTTAAATTGTTGCTCCTCTGAAGGTCTGGGAACTCCAAAAGCCTAAATACCACAGGTGAGGAAAGGATATGCAGAACCTGAAATGCAGAAAGCTGCTTTGTGGGAATGATGACTCTCATTAGAGTGGTGCTGTTTGCTCTCCACTATCATTTACTTGGAGGGTAAATTTGCTTCCAGTAAGAAACAAAAAAACAAGAGAAAATGGAACCTCCTGAACAAAACAAAACCTCAAAGCCAAAGACAAGTGTAAGCCTACAAAGGACATCATTCTGACTACCAGATATGCTACAAGCATTATTCAGGTACTTCCCAGTGGTCCCTGGGACTTAAAAAAAAAGTGTTTGCTTTCACCTTTGTGCTGCTGAATAAGCTCATCATGAGAACCTCTGCATGTTAAGTGTAAAGCAGTTACACTCTGCAAAGTCACAGATGCTGTGAAGGTGCTGCAAAGCCCTGGGTGCAGGGCCATTGTGAGGGTGCCCTGCTGTGCACAAGGCTCTATTTGCTTGCCATGAGTGGTTTTTGGTGAGAACAGCAAGGCAGAGAGAAGCCAGCTGAGCTCCTGGAACTCAGTCTGGTGGAAAATATCCCAAGGACAAATTTGATGTAGCTCTCAGCAAGGCACAGTTATCATAGCAGGGTATCCACATGACAGTGGCTCTTGAAAGATGGAGCTCTGTTCTTAGCCCATACAGGAGTAGGAGATAAGGGTGAAGAACCTTATCAAGCTGTGAATTCCTCACTGCTTAGGCCGCATCATAATTTAAACTGGGATTTCTGCATATTTCTGCATTCAGTAGCAGCCACTGCAAACTTGGATGGGCCTCTTTTGAATACAAAAAGAAAATAACCTGTAAATAAAATACACCAAATAAATATATCTGCTGGTTTCCTTAAATGCTTTTTTCCAAATTGTTGCGCACTTCATCATATTAAATGGAATAATTTCTCTTTTATTCATCTGTTTTGATATAAAGGGCAATAACCAAACTGAAATTAATTGACACAGACTGTAAGACACAATAGCAAGAGTGATGTTTTCTTTGGTTAAAAACCTATGGTTAGACTACTTACACAGAGAAGTGTTCCAAAATTTATAATTCCATGTAAAATACAAGGAAAACAAACCCCACCCTGCATGAAATCAAGATTACAATAAATTCCTAAAGTCTTATGCAGTTTGCCAGAAAGTATAGAGCAAGATCTACAGGGAGAAATAAAAACCTGTCTGGGGCAAATCAACCTGAATTTAAACTATGTTGCACTGACATAAAGGGATTTTTTTTCCTGCAACTTTATGTATAAACAAGGAAAATTAAGCAAATCATGAATTAGACCTGAACAGGTAATAAATAGTGTCATATGAAAATCCTCCAGTTAGCAGACTTTTAGTGACATTACACAGCTCCAGAAGTGAGGATATTTTAGCCAATAAAACACACTGGAATTCCTCTTGTTTGCTTTCTAGTATCTGACCCTTTAGGATTTCCATTTTCAAGCTTTTCTATATAGCCAGGACATAAAGATTCCTGTAAATTCAATGCTCCAATGGCTTTCAGAGAAGCACCATGATTTTGCAAGACTTCATAACAGCACGTATTTGGTGGCTGTGCATTTTTTTCAGGTTCTTAATGCCAGATATGAAGTTACAAGTATTACTATGGCCTCTTTTTCCTAAAGTAAAGTTTTATATTGGTAATGCAAAGAGAACCAAGGCCCCAGACTGACAAGACCTCATTTTAACTGATCTCTCAGCAGCCACTGTCATTTATTAGCAAAGAATTTGAGTGTGAAAGACATTCTGCATGATTTTATCCTGTGCTTCTCTCTTCTGAGGAGAGGGGCTTACTATACCAGTACTGCTGTAAAAAGCAAGTCCACTGGAAGCACTGAATTCCTCAATGAAGAACTGGGAGAGGGAGATGTGCTCATCTGTGCTCAGGGATTTGTTGCCATGTTTCCAGTACAACATCAGATCATCTTCATTGTATGCATCTGTGAGAGAGAAGAAACTGAAGTTATAAAGTTACTGATAAATCACTTCCTGTTTCCATTCTCAGGGAGAGGAGACCACTCAACCAACCTGGGAAAACCCCAAAGAGACATTTTTTCACACCAATTTGTCAGTTGGCACGGAAAAAGTTTGCAAAGACCATATTCCATCTTGTTCCCAGTGCAGCCCAGTCCTGTGCCCTGCCAGCAGCTTACAAGTGAGGCAGGGGTGAAAAAGCAGATGTTTCACAGTAACACAAGCACCCATTTTCATTTTTCCAACAAGTCAAATATTGACATTTTATTTTGCTTTTAATCTGCACATTTTTTTTCTCAGAGAAAAAACCCTCAGGCTTTTTGAGAGATTTTTAGATTTAGGCCTTGGCATAAATACCCAGTGGGAATAAAGCAGGGTGCATCATGGTTTTTCCACCTTCCCAAAGATCACTGAGGTCTGGAAAGATCATAAATTGCTTACAGTTCAATATGTACATGCTGAAGGGTTCAGGTCACACATCAAAGTAACTGAAAGAGGTATTATGCACAAGTTGGAGTGCTAGTAAGAATGCACATGTGAAGAACAATTAGGAATTAAACTTACAGCTTTCCAGTTCTAAAGAACAGTTCTGTGTGTCCAGAGGAAACCTACTGAAATCCATGAAGCACATAGCAGAAACTGTTATTCTGTAGAAAGGAAGAGAAAAACAGAAATAAAATTTTAAAATTCACACTTTCTTAGCTGTGCACACATTTTAGTGAGATCCCCAACCAATCTGTTTTTTAGAATCCTATTGATTGAGTTTTTCTGCCCTTTTAGATGCTTCTAAAATATCTTCAAGATGGTGAAATAAAGTTAAATCAGTGAGAGATCATATTTTCTTTTTTTTTAAAACATAAATAGCCTTTATTATTAAATACATTACCTTTGCTTTTTAAACCCTATATTTGGCCTGATCCTTCATTAGCCTTTCACATGTTTTGAAGGTTTACACTTCTGAAGATTAACAAAGGGAGTTCACATTTCTTGACTTGATTTCTCATAGACTGAAGTAGATAATATTACAGATTAGAGCAAATATTATTCCAAGTGCTCTTTTCCCAGCTAGAATGGTTATAACATTTAATTGCAAAAAGAGATTAGCTGCAATTTCTGGAAGCTTATTCTCCTCTTAAATAAAATGCTTTATATTGTAAAAAGCTTAAGGAAATCTAGGCAAAGACTATTTCACATTCCACCTGCTTTTTCACAAATGTTTAGAGGACAAATATCCCTTTGTATTTAATAAAGAACAAAAAAATTGAACTTGCTAGGGGCAGCAAATTAAATATGGTAAATATTGCCAAATTTCCCTTTCCTGTCACAGCTTGCATGTAATTTGATGGTTTAGTTCAATTTTTCAGTTTTGCCCAAATGGAATCCTACAGGAATTTCAGTGAGGGTTGTACTGATTATACAAGTGCCCTTTGAAAAGCTGTGATCAGTAACCACACTGTAGCTGAATTTTTACAAATATAAGACTTTACTGGCTTGAAAAGAGATCCTAAGAGCGGGACATGCATAGGACTTCCAACTATGGATGTGATTTACATCCTTCAGCTATTGACTAAAGGACCAGGGGAACAAGAAAAAAAGATAGACTATTTTAGCAACAGATCTGATTTTTGTTTCGTTTTGCTTCAATAAAATCCTGGCTGCCAGGCACTGAAGCAAAACTGAAGATTTTACTTACATGCAGATTTATTGCATGTAACTATTTAGAATATAATTTACTTACTACATGTAAAACTGGCAATACAAAAAAGGGTGTTTTAAGGCACATCTAAGGAACATTTCCTGCTTCTCACTTGGAGAATCACTCATCTAAGCCTTAGTGGAGGGGTATGGTTCCTCTGATCCCTCCTTTTCAAGAATTATGGAAACAATTACAGCAATAAAAAGCACACTTCACCTCATTGTTCCTTACTGTCAGTGTGACTCTTGAACATATACTACTTTAAAGTGGTGTACAGTGGTGCTGTGAGGATTTTCTGCATGTCCTCATGACAGAGGAGATAAATTCATTAATTGTTGGAACAATTATTACACAGCCACAATCTAAAATGCTTCCATAAATCTTCAAACTGTCCAGATTGGATGAAATATTACCTTCTGTGCACAGAGCTAATTAGTACCAAACTGGATTTCTGCAATGAACAGGCCTCAGGTTCCTTACCCTAGGGGGAAAATTCCTCCATTAAAACTATTTCTGCCACATCATCCAAATCTCCTTCATAAAGCAAAGCAATATCATGCAGAGGGAAGGGAGACATAGTAATGGCCTTGCTATTCCAGTTCTGGAATTGCTGTTCCACTTTCCAGTTCCTTTTAGCCCCACAACACTGGTGGTATCAGCAAAAATCTGCTCTCTGTGCCTATCTAGAGCCCTGGTTTGTGTCACTGGCATGTTAACTGGTAAACCAGGGTGAAAATAGCTAAGACAGTTTTAAAAGACTCAGGGAAAAAAAAAATAAAACAACCAAAACCATGGGTTTTTTTCTTTGTTAATAATTTTGGGCTTTACTGTACTCAGTAGCAATACTGCTAGAGCCACTGGCAAGGAATTAACACTTGATAAACTCCCTTGACAGGAAACAATATCTGCATGATAGAAAAACATATGTTGCCAATTCTAAATTTGTTTTCTCTCTGGCACACCGGTTTCCCATTATGTGCTGCCAGGGGATTAATGCCAGCCCAGTATGAGAATCTTATCTGCAAGTATTTCCAGTAATTTCAATTACAGCCAATACATGACAATTGCAGTCATGGATTTTTTTAGGGAAGGGTATTTCCTCACCTCAGACTGAAGAGGACATTGCCATCAGGGTACACTCGGAGCATGATGTTTTCCACAGTTGTATCATGGATGAAAGATCTTTTGGAGTGCACAAAAAAGACATCAGGTACCCAGATCTTTTTTATCAGCCGTCCATCAAAAGTCATACTTTTGTTTTTGTTGCTACGGAATGAGAGTCTCTCATCCTTCCAGTAGTGTCTGAGATATAAAGTCATTGTGAAGTCCTTTGTTTCATTAAAAATAAAAGGAGACAATATTTGTTTTAGTCATGTGCAATAGAAAACACTACAAATTAATCAATTCATGCAAAGGATCAATTTCTTCTCTGGACATTATCTGAAAGATCTTTAATGAGAGGAACCAAGCACCACTCAATGAGTTTGAATTTGAATATTGATGAGATTTTGGTTGTTTGTCTTGCCCCTGGTGTCTGAGGCTCAGACTTCATTTATTCTTAGATAAAACTTCTACATATTTCAGTGGTCTTCTGGACTGGGCCAGCTGTGCAGTGATAAAGAAGCTTTAAAACCAACCGAAGGCAAATGGAAAAAAATGTTTCCTCTGAAAATCTTCACAACCTTTTCCAAGAATGCACTGTGGTTCCTTTAAGGTTCCTTTACAAAGGGATTGATTTGAGTTCTTCATGAGCACTCAGTCAATTTTTTAAAATCTGTACATTTTGTACAAATAGTGTACAGGGGCTAAATTAGTACATTTATTAATTAAATGCATCATAAAGAAACAATTCAATGAATATTATACGAGTAAGCAATTAGATTTTACCATAATTACAAAAATTAGATTTTACAATAATTACAATTACAATAATTAAAAACTACAAAATTTACAATATTCTTTTAATATAAAACATTATTACAAATATTTTATGATCCTATTTAGAGAACCATCACAACTGCAAATATACATGTGGGAAGAGATGGAGAGGATGGTGCAAAGCCAGTGTGAGCTTCTGCACAGCCTGACTGCTCTGTGTTCACCTACATAAATTTTGTATTATTAGGCAGACACCATTTATCTCAGTAGAATAACTGCTTCTGATAAGAATACTGTGAAGAGAGTTAGATCTTCCCCTGTAATATGATTTTTATGGCCCTGTAACACGATTTTACAATTTGGCTAGGTTTGTAAAGGAGTGCAGGAGTTCATACTGGCACTATTAGTGACAATTTGGGCTGAAGAATGAACAGCCTGCATTCCAGTACCATAGGCCCTAATTGCAGTGTCTCCTTCCCAGGACTGGAACTGATGTTTCTCTTTCCATTTGTTATGATCACAGCTCCACCCATGTCACAATTATGGAATATTCAGATTTGCATAGGCTAAAGAAGCAAAGGACATGAAGCCTCATCATGCAACGTGCAGAGTACTGGGAACTCCTGTGGAAGCCCAGGGTGTTTATTGAACAGTTGGAGTCTTCAAACCAGAGCACTGCCCACTCTGAGCTCTTCCTCTGGCCCAGGGAGAAATCCAACACTTACTAGTTTAAATGCATGCTTCAAGGCAAGGATGTGCTCTGGGTTTAGGGTTTGCTTTCTTTAACTACATTATTCTAAATCATTCATCTGTATGTTTCTGAACCCCCTGTATTTTTACTGAAACCCTTTATTCCAGTTCTACTCACCATGTCAACTTCAGATATGCTGTCAATGCTCTCCACCTGCACATCAATGCCCACAGGTATTGGTGACCCTGCATGGGAACAAAAAGAGACATGAGGACCAAAAATCCCTATTTTTAAAGGGAAGACTGCAACACCAGCAGGATACAGACAGTAGTCCATCCCAGCATTTACTGCAGTCTCTCCACCTTAAAACACTGAATGATAAAAGGCAACAAAGTAAAACCTAAGCAAGCAGCTGTGGAAATAAGAACAAGATCTTCAGTGCCCCTTTTGCAGGCAGATCAGTTGTTTTTGGCACAGCAGTTTGGCCAGCAGTGGCAGTGATGCCACAGCTAATGAACCCCTTGGAGTGCAATTCCACAGGAAAAAGCTGAGTAAATACAAGGAATACATCAAATATTGCAAAGCTTTCTCACCACTTCCAATGCTTATTCACAACAAACATACTTATTATTACTCTTATTATCTTTAGTTACTGACCTGTTTAAGGCTTGGTATAGCTGTTTATGAAAAAGCATTGCTTGCTCACTACCTCACAAGGGAAAAGCTGTACACGTGCTAATCATGTTCTGTCACTGTGTTGTGTATTTACTGAGTGCATCTTTAGGATGAAGTTACTCCAAACCAATGAAAAATTGCAGCCAAATATGAAGTTATTTCCACTCATTTCAGTGTGAAATATCTAGAATGAAGGCTCTAGTTCTACATGGGTTATGTCATTCCACTAATTGATTATTCACTTCCTTATAGGGGTGGAGGAGAGGAGCATGCATATATGCATATACACACTACCACCCCAAGAATATTCTGCTTTTGGCATGAAAATCAGTAGTAATTATTGTACATGGGATTCCAATCACTTTTGTCAAAAATAGCCAGCTAAAATATTTTTGAAGTACACATTTCAAATAACCAGTTAAAAACATGAATACAAGGAAATCTGAACAGCAACAGCTTTTCTAACTTGTCTTTTTCTTGTCTTTTCCTTTTAGCCCTGTCAAGCCAAAATAGTCCAGGAACATCACTCTTGTGGTAACCAGACACAATATTGTGTCCCTTTTTGGAATTATCCTTAAAATAGCAGCCTTCGAGGATTATACAGCTGCCTCCAGTTCTTACCAGTAAAGATCTTGAACTATTTTAGAGGTATTTTTAAATCTGGCTCTGTAATCTCTTGATTTTGCTTGTCTTTTTTTAATGGGGAGTCTGTCCCTGCACAGAATAGATGAAGATGCATTGTGCATGGGGAAGAAAGGTGAGATGTGCTCAGACTTAACAGGGCACACCAGAAAATATTTAGGCACAGCCAAGAGCTGGGCTCTTCAGCTCAGAAATCATGTCTCTCTCTGAGAGGAACGCCTCCCTCAGCCTCTTGGCCAAAGCCCAAAATAAGATTCAGGGCACTAGAGAGGAAAGTTTGTTAGTTAAACACCAGGCAGCACTTTGGAAAACGTTGCTTCTTCTGGAGAATAGAGACAGGAAAAGACAGCTGCCCCAGAGGCTGATGCACAAGAGTATCAATAAATATATTCAGCCAGACTCCTTCATACAAAACAATCAAAGTTTTTATAGCTCTCCTAAACGAGTTTTGCCCACTTCTTGCTTTGTCTTGATCACAACACACAAATAGTTTACTTACACTAAATACCAGCTTGTACCAAACACTGGTACAGAAGTGCCTGGTTTGTAATCTGAGTGGAGTCATCTTTTCTGTACTCCACTGAAATCTTGTAAACTAAACAGGGGTTTAGCCAAAGTAGAAGTCATTGTGGAATTTATACCAGATGTGAGCTTCATTCACAAAAGGCATTCACACATCATTTAAATGCAAACAATTTATGTTGAGTTATGTGGGTGGAACAGGAGGAGAGGGGGAGCAGCTCTCAATGTCAAGAAAAGTTTTACCAGTTCCTGAGTCAAGGACAAATCTAAAGGAAATAAAGTTAAATGTCTCCCATCAACATTCTTCAGGCAAACAAGGAGCTACACACAAATCATATCCCAGAGTCAGACATCTGACTTTCTAAGCCATGTGTCACGTGTAGTGAGGAAAAGGCTTTTCTTAGTGACAGCTGCTCCAAGTGTGATGATAGCAGTTCTAGTATTTTTTGGAATTTCAAAAATTACAGACAATTTCTTACCCAAACAAACATGATTCCAGTGTGGGCAAAATTTCCATCAACAATTCAGCTCCTCTGGACAGATACAAAGGAACAGATCACAGAACTAGAAATCAGTGGCAGCTTATGGTTATGTTGGTTGCATGCATACAAACCAAAGTGCCACTTATCCATAAATACACACAGAGACACTTGATTCTTTGAAAGGACAGATTATACTGCACTAGGAACTACCACAAAAACATGTTGGTGGTGACAATGAATACCGTAAAAGAAAACCTATGACCAGGAGAAATACAGTGAACAATTCTGAAGTGAATTGAATAAAAAGGGAACTGTTACAATTAAATTTGTTCCTGATTAGGTAGAAATGCAAGAACTGTGAAACAGACTGCTTGAGAAGAAATTCCTCTTCTCTGTCTGAAGAAAGACAAAGACCTTACTCATGATGATTAGTGAGAAAACACTGTCCAGTCTAGCATTCACCACAGAGAATTGTTAAATATTTCCTTCCTATTCTGACTCTGCTTTGGCAACAAATGTAAGTAGATAATAAAGACAGTAAACACTGCACATATATGCAGCCCTGATCACTGTGCTGTTCAATTTCCTAATCTGGAGCACTTCTATGTCGTTGTCACTAACACACCCAAGAAGATACCTATTGGCCTCAGTCTGGTCTAATCCTTCATGGTTTTTGGGAACATTTCTGTGTGGGATTAAAAATCAACTCCACTAGAAACAGGAATAATTAGCTATTGGGAACAGGCTGCTGGGAACTGTAATTTCTTCATCCCTTGGATTTGTTTTGTCACAAGAGGATGCTTTTAGAAAAAAACATAATTACAGTAAGATTTGAAAAGGTTCCTAAACCAGCCAAAATAGGAAAGCAATTCATCTACCTCTGTGTCTGCACCACAGCTTTCTCCCTGCTAGATTGAGAATTTCAATCTCTGGCTGACCATCAAACAACAGCATCAAATTCACTTTTTAAAAAAAGCAACCAGAACAAAGCTGTGGTTTTTATTTCTTGGTTTGACAAAACTGGGGATGGCAGAGAGGATTTTGTTATTAAATTGAGCAGCTTCAGTTGCTTCTGGAGGGTCACTACAAATCATTATTTTAGAGGGATTAGTGATTTTCACAATGGAAGCTCCACAGATTTTCAGGATAATTACTCCTCAGCAGAAGAAAAAAAAAAACAGCATTGTTTTCAGACAGGTTTATCTTCACACAAGCCATTTCCAGTCTTTTATTTTAAAGGTTTAAGCATAGCAAAAGAATTCCTTGATGAGCATGGAATTTTATTAATAGATAGTACATCAGGCAAATTCTGTAATACCCTTTCTAGAAGGGATATTATGTAAAAAGGCTATCCTTTTAGCATTTTTAGGATCAATTTCTACAGTAATAATGACTGGTTTAGTGAATTCTATAATATTTTTATAATAGCCAGACCTTTGAGCACACAACAGATTGCCCCTGAAAATCTATGGGATAAATGCTGAATTTAGAAACAACTGTACCCAGTTGGCTTTGTAAGAGTATATGCTAGGAAAAAAAGGTCTAGAGAAAACTGCCAGTAGGAGACAGAGACCAGGGGAGAATTAAGATCTGTAGGTGGACTTTGTTCTAAAAAGGAGGAAGAAAACTGGATAGAAATGTAAACAAGCTCAAGGGAGGTGAAGCTTTGTGCATTTATTTACTTTCTTCTGGCAATGACAGGAACAGGAGAATTACTGGCAATGGTATTTTCTTCTTGTTATTACTGCCTTTCTTTCTTATCTATGTAAGAAATGAAGGTGGTCTGGTATGAGCAGTAACCAGCTCTTGGAATGGAAGATTTAACAATAGAGGTCTTGCAAATAATCAAAATATTTCCCTTCCCCTCCTGTCCTGGGACCCCAGCTATTCCTTCCAGTGAGAGATGATAAAAAGCCATTCCACTTCCATCCATGTGAGTCTTCACCACAGTGAGAAGACATTTCTCATCTTTCAGGAGAGCTGTGGTGCAAAAAAGAAAAGAACTTGGTGGCAAAGAGCTGTTAGAATTGCAGCACTTTTTGAACATACATTGGGCCATATTTTCTTTCCTTCCCCGCCCCCCCCTTTTAGCTTCATATAAATGTAGATGTTACTAATTTATTTTGAAGAGAGAGGAAGCATAAAGGGGGAGTGATATAATGGGATTTCTCATCCTTTGAAAATTCAGAATTAAGATTATGTTTAATTGCAGATTGAGATGCAAATTTGCAGGCAAGACTGCTACCTCTTGGCCAGCTAAATGCTGCTAAATTATCTTCATAATTTCTAATACTTGCTTATGTTATCATCTTCTATATTGGGTGAAAAAGAAGAGATCATAGATTTTAGAACTTTAACTAACACACTTGTAGTGTAGGAAACTACAGGTCCTTAAGACACAATGTAAAAGAAAAAACAATATATATACACAAACACACACATGCATACAACACCATGTGTTACTTCAACCAGCACTTTGAAATAAGACAGTTCAGAAAATAAAAGGATATAGATAAATAGAGGTATAATAGAAAAAAAAAGGTAGATTTAAAGCATTTCTAAGGATTTGCTCTAAGATCTCTCTCAACATGAAGTTTTGGCTGCTATGGCAGCCTGCATTGTGGCCCTCAGATCTGAGCTGTTACAACTCAGGATATGCTGAGAAATCTTGTTCATTGTCTGTGTTCATCCTTTCTTGCTGAGTTTAAAACTTGAGGATAATGATTCCAAGAAGTGCTGGCAGCATAATTTCATTTCTTACTTTTTCTCCACTCCCAGTTTAAGCTGCCTTCTCACTTCCAAACCAAAGAGGACCATGACATTACACAGAAGGCAACAATGAAACAACAACCACAACAAAAAAATTTAGGAAAGGAAAAAACCACTACCAACTTCCATCAACAACTCAAGAGCCTGGCTTAGGGAGTAAGTACAGTGCAACAATGTCAAGTTTAGATTTTTAAAGTTTGGGTGTACTGAATTGTTGGTTTGCCTCACTTAACCTCACTGTATAATGAACTGCAAAGTAACATTTTTAAAGAACAGGATCAGCTTGCCAGCAGCTTGCTGGGTTTGCTTCATCTCAATGCTCTGTGTTTCTCTGGCTTTGATCTCTAATCTGCTAATAAATAGACAATGTCAGGACTAAATTTTAAAATTTACAGTCAGAGAGTCAAATTCTGATTGTGCAGCTGCAATGGCACTGCAATCAACAGAAGAATGCCAAAATACACTCATATAAATGGCAGCAGAGTTGTGTTCATTTGGTCAAAAAGCAGATCTCTCACCTCCACAATTCTGTCCAGTAACACTGCAGCCAGTAGCATCAGTATTCAACAGTTCTACATTTATTTCTCCCATGTTTTTCCCTGTGCATGTTTGCTCAGTTTACAAATCAAATTCAGCATGTGCTCCCTCTGTTTTTCCTTTGTATAGCTTAAACTGTAAGTACTAAAAATTCTGGGTCCTGTGGTCTGCTCATTTACATTGCGTGTGTGGGGCTAAGAGAAATCAAACAAGAGAGACTTAGATTTAAGAGTTCCCTGAACTGAGGCCTCTCTAGCAGCATGAATTTTCCTGCTACCTTTTCTCCTAAACTGGTGCAAAAAGTGATTGACCTTCTCAGGCAAAGGGGCACAGCGGAGCCAGATTAACAAAATCTGTCATTCCAACTCCCTGACCCAGAAAATCACAATGGGGTCTAGGAGAGGGGAAGAAAACCCATCCCTCTTCTACAGGTAAAGAATAAATACTTGTTTTTCATCCAGCTTTCCTCATCTGTTTTTTTGTTGTAACAAACTGATGCATTGTGCTGAGCTGAATAAATCGTGTGATGTGGCACGTGACAGATACAAGCCCTTCATGAGTCACACTACAGAGCTGCTTCATTAAATTTGATGAAAATAAACCCAACATTTCACCTGTGTTAACTGCACGAAGCCACAGTGAAAGTCTAGATGCAGCTCTGGGTTATTTTGTAACTGCTGTGGCAATGACTGTAGCAATGATGTCTCTAATTTCTCCCTCTCCTCTAGGTAAGTTTCCTTCTGCTTCACACTTAATCATCAGTGTTCTTCAGAGAAACCCATACCCCTTGTCCGCTGTCATAAAATAATCCCAAGGATGTTATTCAGATTCATGTTTCAGTAGAGAAATTTGTCCACTGATGAGGTCACAACTGTGTGTTAAATCTCTGCTGCTGCCTTATGAATGCCAAACCACTCCTTACTACTGCAACACCTCTGAAATCAATGGTAAAACAGGAACTCTGGAGTATAAATTTGGGATTGACACTCATTTCACTGTGACTTTTTTCACTCTGTGCTGTAAAAATGCCTGTGGATCTGTTTTAGATCCAACAGAGATTTACACTCCACATATTAAGAGAGTTCTGAAAATTTGGAAGTGTGTGAAGAAAAAGGTGCTTCCCATGCCACTGTGGCATGTGGGTGACAGAGGAGAAGCAGAGCTGAGGCACTCTCCAGCTGAAAGCTATTTCTGAAAGACAGGAGTACAGCTGAAATCACACCCAGGACAATGTGATGAGTGAGAGGCCTGTGCAGAGAAGTCAGTGGAAAAACTACAGCTGGTTTCAAGAGGAACTGAATGGGCTCTGTGACAAGCCATCTACAAAAAAGGGCAAGGAGAAAAAGCCTGGGTCTAAAAAATCCTCACTGCCTGTTGAAAATTACAACTGCCAGACCACAGAGTATGTTCTCAAAGCTGCTTTTATGTACATCATCAGTATTGTTTTCTGGGATGACCCAGTGATAAAGGACATCCCTGTCTGCTTTCATGGAAATGCTACCTTCTTTCTGAGGTGACACTCTCAAAAATTTAAATTCCTTGTGAGGTAACAAGAAGATTCCCAGATTAACAGATATTAGACAAGACAGGTATTAGGCAAGAGGTAATCTGAATTTCTGTTGCCAAGAAACAGACTCAATTATTGTTCAAAATCAGGCAAGGTTTTTGCTGTCTGACAAAACATCATTTCTATGGTAACAAGAAACCCTTTCCCATTCTCTCAGTGCATCCAAAGATGCTTTCTTTACCCATTCTCCCTCTTGGCATGATCAGCAGGCCCCAGATCCCAGCAGCTGGTATCAAGAAGAGCAGCTCCCCAGACCTCAGCTTGCCTCCCAAATCTGTGTTTGTCCACACAACTGATTATTGGTCCTCATATATTTTATTTTGGCCTCATAATCCAGAGCAGTTCAGTCTATTTTCATGACTCATGAAAAGGGAACTGGTGACACAAAGGCTCAGACAAAACTTATTAGTGGGGCAGCTTTCTCATTTTCCCTTCCATGAAGGAGAGTCAAAATTGAATCCAAACTGTGAACATCCCATTGGATACTCCCTTGATCCAGATGCAATTTAGTTAAATGAACAAATAATCATCATAGTGCCCAACAAGACAGAAATTACATGATAATAACCTGAAGGCCTGTGGGTAGGTTTGGGGTTTTTTTTTTAATTTTGTACACAGCAAACAGATTTAGGAACTGATGGATCATTTCAATCTCTCAAAACAAATCTGATGACTAAGTAATTTGCTAATTGCTACTAGATTGTGCAGTTTACAGGGACACCTTAATCACTGTTCTCAAAGAACCTTATTCTAGTACTATTTTTTACTTAGTTCTGTAAAGCAGACAATTTGAACAATTTCTCCAATTGATACACAAAACACAGAGAAGCCTGTTGTCTTTTATTTCTGTATTTCTCCTTTATTTTCTGAAGTACAACAGCTGAGGTGCACTGCCCTTAAGTCTGTCATTCCATTTGAAATGACCAAATTCAAGTAAACTTCCAGACAGAGGATAAACTGTTAACCAGCACGGTGCAGGCATGTGCTGCTTACCTCCAAATCCAGGTCTCAGTGCAAAGTCATGGTCCTCTATGTGAAGAAGCTGCTCAGATTTGAGTGGTCGGAACTTCGTGCTGTCAAGTTTCCTCATTCTAATTTCTCGTTTGCTATGTTAAAAAAAAAAAAAAAAGTTATAAACTTTGTTTATTTCTTCTGCCCTGACATTCACAGTGCCAGTCAAATGAAATAGGGACCTGGGAATACTGGACAGCTGAATCTGGAATGTTAAGGGTAACAACTGTGCTAATAAAGCTGGAGAAAGATATATTGGGAAAGGTTGGGAAATGAGGTATGAGGGTGCCCAGGTCCTTGAAGAACACCAATTATTTATAAGAAGTCCCAGGAAGAACTACTAGATCCTCTTCTGTTCTCCTCAGAGATTGTAGCTATCATTATACAAGAGAATGGAGTTGTTTGAAGTTATTATTCACATAAACAGTTGCAAATCAAACTTGGAAATAACACCACATATTCATGGTTTAACCACTTCATACATTATCCATACTACAGAGACAATTATTCCTTTTATTATAAATGTGGTTTTTTTCCTAAGAGCTCAAATGAGTCAATAATTTTTTTAGAAGGACTGAGAAAGGATGATCCTGGATTTAGGGACTTGCAGGGGGGCTGGCTTTAAGTGGAAACAGAGCAGGTTTAGACTGGATATCAGGAAGAAATTCTTTCCTGTGAGGGTGGTGAGGCCCTGGCACAGGTTGCCCAGAGAAGCTGTGGATGCCCATCCCTGGAAGTGTTCAAGGCGAGGTTGGATGGGGTTTTGAGAAACCTGGTCTAGTGGAAAGTGTCCTTGCCCATGGCAGGGGGGGTTGGAATGAGATAATCTCACGATTTTATGTTCTACTGTACACATTAGGGACACCTTTCTCACAGAAGTGTTCTCATGGTGAGAACAGTGAAACATGGGAACGTATTGCTTGGGCAGGTTTTGACACTCCTTTCACTCAGGCTATTTTAGATCAGATCAGACATTTATTTGCAGGAATGACTTGAATACAGCTGCTTTGCCACAGGCAAGGGACTCTCCCTAGACACAATTTCTTTCATGCCTTCTGTGATTCTCTGGGACTTTGCTGCAAGCAACTCTAATTATTACTTTTGACTGAACTATAGAAATGTGTTCTGAAGATTGGCCTTGTAGTCAAACACTGCTTAAGACAAGGCATGGAATACCTTAGGATAAGGTGTATGCCTCTATTTACTTATTTTTTCTCCTTCCCCTCCTTTTTTTTTCTTAATAAAGAAGCCCAAGAAATTACTTTTATGCTACAGGAATGATGAGGTGGCTGCTGGGCTACTCAGAATTGTTGGGCTTGAACAAATTCATTTACCTTAGTATTCTTGAATGTCTCTGGCAGTGCTGTCTGAATCAAATTACCAGGGCAATCAGAAGGTCCACGAGGCATTTCAAATACAGACTTTAGTTTTCTGAGTATGAAAATCATGTGGATGATGAAATGAAAGCCCATGCTTCAGAGAATTAAAATCACCACAGAGCAAGCCTGCATCAGGGTAGAATGGGCAGCAGAACTGAACAGCTGCAATGTTCTACATGAGGAAATTCTGCTGCTTGGGATACAGGAGAGGAGAAAATGATGAATTATGTTCAGAATGCCATGGCACAGCTAATACAGTTGGGAAGCATGAGGTTATTTGTCATCTGATGTGCCAAGGAAAATGCCTGTTTGATGCTCCGAGGATTTCACTGGAACAAGCAGGCTGGAACTGATTCATCTATTACAACTTCTCACTAGAAGCAAGTCTGTGACTGAGGAAGACTTTCCCTGGACAAGAGAGGCAAAACATAAGCTACCAGGGCAGGAGTTTTCTACTTAATAAGCCTCTGGGAAGAAATCTTATGGGATTTTAAACCACAAAGCTATTTGGAAGGAACATGTCCTGCTAACTGCTCGAGATAATGAGCTTAAGCATGCTGAACAGATTCTTGCACTCCTGCAAAGTATTTGGAAGCCTGTGGAAGTAGCTATCATGCATTGCAGAGGTCATTATAAAGGGAAAACAGCCCCCAAACTGGGAAAACACTTTGCTGACAGAGCAGCGAGAGGGGTTGCAGAAAAGGGCATTCTTGCAGTGGTACCACAGAAAGAAATAGATTTGTTGGAGTTTACCCCAAAATACGATCAGAGGGATCACAAATTAATTAAGTTTCTTAAGGCTGAGATCAAAGAAAGTGGGTGGGCTGTTAACCTGGCAGGACAGGTTGTGGTTCCACCCCTGCTCCTTCAAGAAACAGCCCAGTGGGAGCATGAGAGTACCCACTGGGGAACAGAAAATCTTTTAAAACATCTGAGGAAAGTAGTAATAGGGAGAAGAATGATTGATATTGTACAATCTATAACAAGCAAGTGTGAAACCTGTTGTAAAAACAACCCAGACACAAGCAAAAGGGTTGTGTTAGGGGTAACGAAGACCAGAGATCTCCTGGGAAATTACTGGCAAATAAATTTTGCTGAGATGCCACGCAAGGAGGGATGCAAATATATACCGGTACTGGTTGATACCTCCAGTGGATGGCCTGAAGCTCACCCCTGTCACACCAACACAGCAAGGGAAAGCTTTGTTCAATCATATAATTCCAGAGTTTGGGGTTCCTTCGGGAATGTCATCAGATAAAAGACCACATTTTGTTGCAACAGTGGTTGGGGAAGTCAGCAGGATTGTGGGACTTACCTAAGACCTGCACACACCATACAGGCCCCAGGCAAGTAGCAAAGTTGAATGTATGAATGGAACCCTCAAAACCCAGATTTGTAAGATTTGTCAAGAGACATCCATGACATGGGTTCAAGCCTTGCCTATAGCCTTGCTGAGAGTCCACATACAGCCAAGGTGGAGGGACAACATAAGTCCCTAAGAGATATTATATGGCAGGCCATATCAGCTTCCACACGTCCTGGGGGAAGTTCATATGGAAGGTAAAACTGATTTGCAGAAGTAGTTAATGGCTCTGAGTTCCACTTTGCAGAAGCTCCAGAGATTTGTCGTGTTATCCAAGCCAATAGGATTGGACCTGCAGATCTGTTCCAGCCCGGAGACTGGGTCTGTACCAAGTGGTGGGACAGTGACCCCTTGCAAGCCAAGTGAAAGGGACCAAGGGACCACTCCAAGTTTTGCTGACCACCCTCACTGTGGTCAAGGTTGCTGGCAAAGGACTGTGGATCCACTACTCCAGAGCGAAGAAAGGTTCTGCTCCCAAAACCACTAAGAAGATGAAGACTGACACAAATCAGGAGGATGTGGTTTAAGCTGTTTTTTACATGTCTGTTGTCTGCCCGACTGGTAACCATGATTCAGGGCTCACCCCATGATTTCCACAGGACTGTAGTCCAAAATGTGTCCAAAGTTCTTAAGAAGAACAGTTGCTGGATCTGTACCCAGTTACCACCTCTAGATGG
Source organism: Leptocoma aspasia (assembly GCA_013399835.1). Taxonomy (NCBI): domain Eukaryota; kingdom Metazoa; phylum Chordata; class Aves; order Passeriformes; family Nectariniidae; genus Leptocoma; species Leptocoma aspasia. Next base: position 326,443 of record VXAX01002252.1, on the reverse strand, counting down.
GGGTGGTCACTGGCCATTGATTGGGATTTTAATGGAAGAGAGATGTACCAAAAGGAGGGAACCAATGCACAGTACCCTTCTGTCCCCTATACCCCTGAGCAGCCTGATAGAACATGGGAACTGTACAGTTCCCTGTGTGGTTATAAATGCCACAGGAAAGGCCATCCTTCCTTCATGTTGTCATAAAACTAATTTCAGAGAAATAATCAGCCCAGAAGTTGCAGCAAAGATGAAATTGACATGGTGGAGACTGGCTCTACCATTTGAGACAGGGTTGTATTGGATATGTGATGATAAGGCCTGGAAAATCCGTGAATCAGGCTTGTGCCTTTGGGGCTGTGGTCCTGAATATAACAATAGTTGATCATCTTGAAAAACCAAATGAGAGGAAAGAAAAAATCTCTTAATCCCCTCATGGAGCATCCCACACTTTTCCATAATATAGTCAGAACTCTCCTTCCCTCTTATGCAGTGGCTGAACTGGAGAGAGTGATTGTAAACATCTCAGCTGTCGCTGAACATATTGAGCACCATACTGGAGATGTAATGTAAGGAGCCTTACAGGAGGAAGCTGACAGTCTGTCCTGTAGAGTTATGCAGAACAGGATAGCTCTCAATTTCATGCTTGCTGCACAGAGAGGTGTACGTGCTATTGTCAATACCACTTGTTGGTCTTATGTAGACCACCATGAGAAAGCTAAGAAGGATGTGGATGAAATTTGGAAGGGGACTCAAATTTTACATGAAGCAGCTTCCAGAAATGACACCTTGAAATTTGACCAGATCTTCCACACCCTCACCTCATGGTTACCAAACTGGGCCTGGATAAAAGAAACATTTATAATAGCTGTAATCATATTTATCATCTGTGTGGGTTGGCCAGTTGTGTAAAGCAGTACTGTGGGTAAATATAGAGTAGAGACAAAGTAGAGTCTTGTTAGTCTCTAAAAGGAAAAAAATTATGCCAAGATGATTGTTTGCCTTTTCTTTTATATACCTTTTATGTATCCTCAGTACTCTTAGCATGCATACTTGTAATTCCTTAAGTCTGGTAACTTAGCATAGTCCTGGTATTCTGTTAGGCCAGGAGACCAAACATCCTAAAGGCCTCGTAGAAGGAGGCTGGAAAGCCCCACGTTATCTTGGGAAACCAAGGCCTCCTCTAGAACACATCCAGTAAACTAGAGATTTAGCCCATCCAGGAGGGAATTCCTCAGATGGGGGAATATCATGCCATTCATCCAGGCCTCCCACTGGGGCATCCTTATTAGATATGCTAATTTGTAAGGTCTATAAATTGTATGTCATCTGTCGTGTGGGTGCATTGCGGTGCATCCCACCTTGGTGGAAAGGTGCACCATAAGGATCCTTATTAAAATACTGAGGTAAAAACCCCTTATCCCTTAACTGTGTCCAGCTCTCAATTTTCTAAGACCAGAAAAAGGCATCAACAGAAGCACAGCAAAAAAAACCGGATTATATTTCAGTGGCTTCTTGATTGTGCAGCTTTCAGCAGCACACCACGGTGTAGGGATCTGAATACAGCCATGGATTATGCACGTTCATGGTATGGCAGATGTCAGGCTGTGTTTGAGAGGAAAAGCCCACACAGAATCCCAGAACAATTTAGGTTGAAAAAGATCTTTAAGATCATTGAGCCCAACCATTAACGCAGCCCTGCCAAGTTCACTGCTAAACCATGTCCTTAAGTGCCATGTCTACACATCTTTTAAACACCTCTAGGAATGGTGGGTGAATCAATCCCTTCCATGGACAGCCTGTTCCAGGACTTGACAGCCCTTTTGGTGAAGAAATTTTTGTGAAACCATTAGCAGATGGATTTGTGAAACCATTAGAAGACAGATGCACCTAAGGACAGGAAATCTCTCTTTACCTATCTATCTGTGGTAGTAGTAACAAAGGGAGCTCAGGTATTGCTGTAGATCTGGGCAATGATAAAAATTTATTGGTCTCAGTGAAGCACGTGCTCAAGAAACTACTTCTTCCACTCATAGCTGTGCTTTCCACAGCTGTATTTCAGGCAAGGGTTTACGTTATGTAAATTAAATTACAATCTAAAATTACATTCCAAAAGAGGTCATAAAAAGCAGTTGAAGTGTTTCAGATCATATAGGAAATTCACTCTTTTTGGTACTTCTATATTAAATAATTGGGAGCACTAACTTTTTGGCTGAAAAAGAGTGAGGAGTACTGTTCTGACACTTCCCTACCCAATATTACTGCAGGGACTTTGGTATTAGCCAGAGATCTCAAAGAGCAGTTAGTCACTGCCTACAAAACCAAAGCAGCTAATTCACAATTAATTAACACTGGACAAAGATGTGTCAGGCTTTTAAAGACAAATTTGGCTGCTCCTACCTAGCCTTGAAAACCATTAGCAAATGAAAGGTCAAAGGTCTGCTCAAGGGTACTTAGATCATTTTTTGTTAAAGCATTTAATCACTTTATTCCATCAATGTAGCTCCATAAACCAATGGCATGAGTGGGATTGATGTGGTTCGTGTCCCATCTGGTTGTCTTTAACTTACCAGGCTATCAAAAGTTTATGCTGGTTCCAGGAGGAATCAGAAAAGTTCATGGAAAAGAAATCCACTGAAGATCACTAAATCTGCAGAAATGACATCCAACACAGGATGTTGCTGGTACAGCTGTGAATATTAGGGGAAAATATCTTATTTGCCCTGTCCTTATTCATCCAAGGTTGTGCTTGCAAGCCCTTGATATAACTCAGTATAGAACAGGGATCCCTGGAAAGATCCTGCTTGGCTGTTCTTCTGGTTTAGAGCTCTTCTAATGATATGGTAAAAGTTCTTGTAGGAAACTAGAGAAAAGGTTTTTTTTCCCTGACCATTCTTTCATATTCAGAACTAAACTAGGTAAGTTTATGAGAAGAATACAATTAAGGTGCCTTTTATGAAAAGAATACCCTGGATGTCTTGGCCATAAGTTTCTTTCCAGTGGTGTGTCCCCAAGATACTCTGGCTACTACTAAATAAAAAGTATCCAAAAGGTAGAAGTTACAGAAATCTTATTCCAAGGGGAATCTGTGGGGTAATCCAGCAGTGTGACCTCTTAAATGTTTTAATACATTCATCAAGCCTTGAAGTCCAGATAAATGAAACAATCAAAATTGCACAGTTCTCTCTCACACACATGAAAATGCATTTCTAATTGTTCAGTAACATTAGCAATATGTACTGTCAAAAAAACCTAGTATTTTGACAATCAAATGTTTTGTTCTTTGCTGTAGGAAATGGACTATGAGAATAATCGCTTTCTCATGTACTTTTGGTTAATGCTTTAAAATCTTCTTTACAGGAGAATGCAGACAAACAGCTTTGGAGGGAGAATTGGGTTACTCTATTAAAAGAGTGGAACTTGTAGGTTAAGTAACATTTTCACATGGGATTCTTTTTAAAAGGCCACCCATTTAACCAAGGCCATCTGTCAGCTGTGTCCCTAATAACTCTAGTGCTGGCTGAAAGATTGTTCCCCAGAAAGAAAAAGATGCTGGTGGAAAGTCAGACTCTGATGCAATGTACTGGAGGATAATGCAGCCTTTAGAACAAAAGCAGAGAATGAAACAAAGAGAAATTAAACACATTTGGATCCTTTGCAGAGAAAAGCTGATTTGCTGCTGTTAAGCTTTGGGATCCTCTGTGGGTCAGATTTTGCAGTCTTCTTCCCAGTTCAAAATCACCAGGACCTTGGAAATGAGGATGTGGGATGCCAAAGCTTGCCTTGTGTAAAGAAAACTGCCACACCAGGCAGCAGCAGACGGATTCCTCCTTGTTCCTATTCTTCCTTTCTGATAACACACTTGTGCCTGTCTCACAGGATTGCCACATGGATTCATTTGCATGTACCAGTAAAGATCTGTGACAATGGAGAGGACGCTGTGCTAACACTGGTGTTGCAAGAGGATGTTCATCAGGATGCCACAAAATTTCCTGTCTCCTACCACCAGGTTTCCCTCCTGCTTTGTGTTTTTTTATGTCAACGATGGAGCAACTGCTCTCAGCTAAGGCAGAACAGGATAAATACAAACAACAGCAGCATATGCTCCCCTCTTACCACAGACAAAAGTGTACCAGATGAGCTTAAAATAAACTTTCCTTGCTACTACCACTAACAAGGTATTTTATTCTTTTTCCATTTGATTCTTAACTGCTTCCTGAGACTGGCAAAGCACCAGATGAAATCTTATGTTGATACTGGGGCTAGTTCTGTTTATTTTCCTTTGTTATTACAAATAATTGTGCACCAGCACTCAGACTGTTTGAAGCAGCCTGCTGAATAGCCATTCTTTTCATGAGCTTTTGGCTTGCACCAAACTTGGACCCATAACTTTGAACAGAAACCCAGAAGTCCTGAGTGACACAGCACCTCTGGGCACCTCTGTTGTGTCATCTGTTACCTTGCATTGCTAAACAGGATTTTATCAAGACTTGGAGGGTTCCAGAGATATTTCACTGCTGGTTGATTGCATGAAAAGTGATACAGGAGGTTCACAGCTGCACACCTGCTGCAAAGCGTGCAACTTGAGGGGAAAAAAACCAACTTAAACACATCAGAGTCCAGTTATGTTACTTTTCTTCAAAATGTGATATTGTACAAATAAACTACGAGCTCCATTGCTCATTTTAGTAGGGGGTCAAGCACATTTTAAAATCTAACAGTTGTATCCCTTCTCCTTCCTTAAATGGAGCTAGTTATTCCCAAGAAAGAGGAATTTTTCCTGGATTATCACTGGCAGACAGTGGTCTGTTCACATAGTATTAGATTAATCTGGAAAAAGGTTGAGACCTCACATGGCAGATGTGAGCTGCCTTCCTGGGGGAAAGCCCTGACACTTTGCCCAGAAATTTACATGTGAAAACCTCTCCATCATTATTCATTTTCAACCAGCTACTCGATTGAAAGGCCAAGAACAGAGAATCTTCAATGTCTAAAGGCATTTAACATACTCCAGAAAGGGAACATCCTGTGTCATCACTACAAATGAGGCATCATTCACCTGATTTAGTGCCATGAAAAAGTCTTCTGTAGCTTTACAGTGTAGCTACTCTGCTGTTTAGGTCATGGAAGTCACTTTGTAACATTGGCATAGGACTTTGGAAGGCATTTCTGCTCCTTGTGATGGGAGTTAGAGGGCAAGAATACTTGGAACATCACAGCAATAATCTGGTAGCCTTGTATCACACCAGGTAAAAGAGCTGTGTGGGGGTGTGGGTGGGTACATAACTGCATATTTATGAGGCATTCATAAAATCACAATTTGAAAAGTCTGGTTATGAAAAATTTAATTAATACTTCACCATTTCTGTTTGGGAACATCCTATCAATACTATGCACACTATAAACCCAGAAACTGGAAAAACAGGACAGTGAACCAAAAGGGTGTGTTGAAAGGTGGCTGACAGCATGAAGTTTACCAGATGAACAGAGACAGACAAAGTCTATTTCTTACCTGGTATGTTTTCTTGAGAATGACATTTGTTGCCGACGATGAAGACGGTGATGCTGACTGTGAGAACTGTGTAGCACTGCTGTTGGCCATAGGCAGGTGAGGAACAGAAGTTTCATGACCAGGACCATCTCTTCCAAAAGAGAAATGCGCCTGATCACCCAATCCACCTTGCTGACTTCTTATTTTTTAGTGTTTTTACCCTTTAGAGACAGCATAGCAGACAACAGATGCACGTGAAGCAAGGCATCACTGAAGAGAGAAGACAGGAGCACCCCAGTTCTGATGTCCTCGCCGAGTTCCCCTCCTATTTTGGCAAATCATAAATATTCCCTCAGCTCTACATCCCTGCAGCATCTGCTGTCCAACCAGAAGCACCTTGTTTTCAGCACTGTGGTAGGTAGGGCAGTTTGCTTGGCCAGGCTGCTTTCCTCTGATCCATTGCTGCCTCCCTTTCAGCAAAGGCGCGTTTTTAAATTCTCCATCACCCGCTCAGTAACCTCTTCAACATAGCCTGTGCAGGGAAAGTGATGTCAAACATTTAATCCCCCTTAAATCCCACACAAAACCATACAAAAATCTGCTTTAATGACAAAGGCCTCTAAATTAATCTTGCTTTCTATATATGTGTGTATCTGCTCAAAATCATCTTCTGCACAGATCAAGCTCTTTTGTTAACTGGCTACATTGCCCTGTCTTCCCAACCATTAACATCAATTCCGGCTCTGTCAGCTGCCAGCATTTTGTCAGTGCATACACACTTCCTTCTGAACAGAACAACATCACAGTACAAGCCCAAACTAAAAATGAACTCCTCTTTTGATATCCCCCAATGCCAGAAAATACAATTTCCCCCAGTCTCCTTTTTCTTCCTCTTTTTACTAAGCTCTGCAGCTATTTAATTCACCCTAAATTTACAAGGTATGTGCATGTCTAAGATCCAGTATCCTTCCACCAGCCATAATTTTATCTTTATTTCATTTAGCCTGCCCTACCTGCTCAACAGAAAGTTGAATTGCAAAACATTTTGTTAACAAAATGTTGCTTAAGCAATAACTTGCACATGGCAGCTAGAAATGATAGTAAGATTTCTTAGGGGCTTAAAACTGGACAATATTGAGGACACATCTTCTTAGCTGACACAGTCAAATTTATCCTTTTCAAGCCATCAGGAAGTTTAATCATTATTAAAAGTGACAGTGTACACTTCTTTTTCTTTATCTAAAAAACAGAGATGTGAGACTGAACGTTTAGGAAATGGAAATACCCCGCCCCTATCTAACAGCTGGAGGAGTCATTTGGGTCTCCTAGCAGGAGACTTCTTTCTAAGTAAGACAAACCCAGCACTAAAACCAAGCCCAACACCATGTCTGCTGAAACTATGAGCACCCACACACCCTGGGACAATAATCCTGTCACGTGGGCAGCTGCCTCCTCAGAAGCTCCCTGAGATTTCCAACTAACTTCACCTGGGCCAAGAAATAATTCTCAGGTGCAGGTGATTTCCAGGTGGAGGTTACCAGTGGACAGCTAATTCCCACTGTTAGATTGAACTGGGTGGCTCTCAACCCTACTATCCACCTCATTCAGCTGTTTAATAGTTTAATCTTTTCCTGTTCAGCAAAATTAGGAACACCATTTGCAGCCTGGCCCAGGGATAGTCAGAGTGCTTCTGGTGTATTCCCAGGGTGGAGTTTCCAGACATGGGAAACATGAGCTGTAGTTAATAAAACCTGTAACAGGTTCCATTAATTTGCACTATCATTTGGGTGGGAAAAGGAAAATAAAACAATAACTCTAATGAGAATTTATTCCAGGTGGAGATAAATACAAGTTCCTGAGCCAGTCTGGTCAAGTTCCCTAGTGTCACCCAGCCTACATGTATCAAAGTATTAGTCCACTGATTAAATTACATGTAAGAAAAAAATCCAAGAGCCTCTGGATCTTCTTCTTTCCCCACCCAAGCACAGGCCCAAGAGTAGCAGCCAATGAAATAAAAAGCAAACGACACTGCAGGCTGTGTGATAAAATATGTTACCACATTTCTGCATGTCTGGCTACCTGCACCTCCATCAGAGTTAACTCATTTCCAACCATTTTCCTCGGCTATAAAAGAATACAACATTTATATCCTGTCTTCCCTGCTAATTCTAGTTCCCATTGTTTCCAGATACTGTGGAGAAAGCCGTGTTTTGGATGTTAATATAATCCTTAGCTGAAACCACTGGTTGTTATCCCCACTGAGCAGGAGACACGGTATGGGGAGAGAGAGGATGTTCTTCTGGGTGCTGAGGTTTATCCACCAAGAGCTCTGTAGGGGACCTGTGGTTACATCACATCACGCTAATGTAGAAATGTGATGATTTTGTGTGCTGATCTCAAGGAACTCAAGGGAGTCCATTAGAAATAAATAAGTAAAAACTGCTTTGTGGGTTTATTTTCCAGCAGGAACAGGGAGTGCTTAGAAGTGCTGCTCCAGAGATCTGGCTGTGCAGAATGACTGGCATGTCCCTGGCCAAGCTGCACATGGATGTCTCTCCCCCTAGGAGAGGGGAGCCTTTAACAGAGACACAGGAAATTAGAGAATGTTTTCATTGAGCTATCAGCACCCTGCTGATTTATTACTCCTGGCTGTAGCAGCAACTTTACAACTAAGCTGTGCTGCTGAAAAGACTGCTCCATGGGGGATTTCCAAAACATGCTGAATGTTCCTTTGACTGCTAAAATCAGCTTTAATCCAAAAATAAATAAATAAATAAATAAATAAAAAGGGCTGCATGCATTGACGTATTCCACCACCTTCACCCATCTAATGTCATAAATATACCTTGGCAGGCCTTGCCTAAGCACACTGAAAATCTAAGCACTACCCCTCTATTTTATGGCATATTTCCAGAAACAGTCTAGCCCATACACATGGAGGGGTGCCTTTCCTGCAGAGGGGAATCAAATGGGAATTCCACTGATGGGCGTAAATATCAGTGAGGGCAAACCCACAGCAACAGGGTTTCTTCATGCTGGACCTGTTTTCATTTCCTCTGGGGAAGGGAGCTTTACACAGAGCAGATTATAATATCACTATAAATTACCATTAAGAAAACAGGTTAATCTCCTAAGCGTTTGTCAGTAATAAATTCCAAAAAGAACCCTCTTTGGAGAAGAATAAAAACAAGAAAATACATTTTGCTTGTATTGGGCAAGTTGCTGATCAGTTCTTGTGTTTAGACACAGAGCACTGTCTCTTTGCTATCAGTAAAATTATTTCTTTAAAATGATCTGTAGACTATTAAAAGTTTGTCACGCTTATCTTCCTGGGACAAAACCCAGCACATGGTAACAGTGCATCAGCTCATTGGAACAGTTTGCAAACAAGCAAGCAAGGAAGAGAAGCAAAGGTGAACACACCACCTGGTTTCAGAAAATAAGATGCCTTCTTTTAGTCAGCAAAATAAAACATTCCTTCTGGTAACTGCAATCGAGCTACAGACCCCTCTCCACCACAGCTCACAGAGCAAAGCAGACTGACAGCAGCTACTATAATAACAAGAACAAAAGATACCAAGGAGGAAGAAATGCTTCAGAGGCTGGAATTTTGCAGGAAGTCTGATCCACCTAATGGCCATTTTAAACATATGGGGATGAAAGACCACAGCACACTAGCACTTTTCAATCTGTAAATTAGCTGTAGTGAGAAGAGATGCAATGTGGGATGCGGAGTGTAGGTTTATATGGCAAGTATATTTTCACTCTCCTAATCAGAGAATGAAATAAAAGGAAGAAAATGTTAACAAGTCTCCGAAGAGGCAATCACTTCTTACAAACAACCAGCAAATCACAGATAGCAGATTAACCACATCCATGACTCTGAGAGTGTGAATGCAACACAGCAGCACAGGAATAGACAGCATTTTGCTTTTCTATGGTAACAGACTCAGTGCAGAGCACTTACCATTTATATCACGGTGACTTACAAAATTAATGTTAGAATTAAGGACAGTTTGTCCTGCATATATTAACACAAATGACAAACCATGTTTCAGGAATTAAGATATCCATTCACATTTCCCAACAGGGTGATGTGGGAGGAAAGCAGAAGCTGGGAATTCCAGTTTGCAGATCTCGGAACAGAGCAAGTGCCTTTTCTTCTCATTACAGAACAACCAGCTGTTTTGTTTTGTTTTGTTTTTACTAAGGTAAAGGGCAGTTCATTAAAAAGTAAAGGTCATCTAAATTTCCTGAACACAGCTGTCGTGTGATATGAGGTCTCCTTGGGTGTCCAAGAATCAGGTTACAAACATGGCATGGGACCTGTACAAAGTTTGCAGCATTTGAGAGCAGAGCTGGACAGTTTCCACTAAAATGAACCAAGACTGGAGACCAAATTCCATTCCTGAGACTTTTCCAGTTTCTTATTGTCTCTGTCACTGCCTATTCATCCAAAGGAGTGTTTTAAAACTGTAGTGTGGGATCCTCACAAGACCATAATCCACCAAAGGCAGGTATATATTTTCCCATGTAAAACAGCTTCTACAAATACCAGGCTTGAACAGGTGACTCTGTTTGGCACAAGGGTCTTTTCTGCTTTTCCTTCAATTTACAAAACTCAGGCTTCTCTTTGCTCTGGAGCTGTGTTGGTTACACACTTCTTTTGTACAATCAGACAGTTGGTTTGAAAGAGTGACAAGAAAAACAAAGAAAAACTACACACTTCCCCTAACTCTTTGCATTCCCCATTTCCAGAGTCGCTAAACCAGGGATTCTTTCCTTTCATCATTCTGCCCCAGACAGACCAATCACTGAATTAATTTCACCCCTAAATGCCTTTACTTAGCTTCTACAGCAACAACCTTGAAAGCAGAACAATCAGTTCTGCTGCCCCTGGTTAAGGAACATCTGCATATTGAGGGTGATCTCTGACAAAACAAGAAGCCACATTTTTCCCAGATTTACACTTCTTACAGCCTCAGTGGCAGAAAACCTTGCCTTTCTGCCACCTCATGCTGACCACAGGCATGGGATACAGCTACCCTTTCTCCTGCATGTATGTCCATTTTTTTTCCAGGAGCAATTTCTAGAGTTTGTTTCCTTATTTTTGTAGGATTTAAAAAAAAAAAAAAAACAACTTTTAGCCTCTTTCCCAAGTCAGGGAGGATCAAGGGGCTGACCCTTAAGCCTGAGCAATTCTCAGAAAGTGAGTGTTTGCAGCAGCACAGTGTATCCCCAAGAAGGCTACTTTGCCATATGTATGGCCTCAACACTGTGCTTCAATCCCAAAAGCAATACACACTGCATGCAATTATTCTTTTTCTCTGATTTCCTTGGCAGTCTGGTTAACAGCACAGTCTCTCATCAATGCTTACCAGTCAGATCCTAACTGCTACCTGAAGTTCTTCTGGCTCATTTCCCCCCACAGACCGAAACAAAACAATTCAGCAAGTGTGTTTACTCTTTTCTTGCTGCCAAGCTGATGTGTATTAAGTATTTCCTCCAGCATTCCCTGTTTGCTGTCCAGGAGCCAACAATATATCTCCAATGGGAACTAATTTATGAAATGTACTGCATCTCTACAAAGCTCCTTTTCTGTCACCAATGAACATGAGGAGGAAAAAAAATGGTTGAATAGTGGGGAAAAAAAAATGTGCCTTTCAGCTTTGGCACTGCAAACTTTTTTCATCTTACAGTGAAAATAGAGACAGATTTATTGATTAAAGTCTGATCTCTACAGGTCGCAGAACAGCTTCAAAAGCCATCAGGCACAACTCTCAGTGGCTGTTTTCCAGGCTTTTCTTTCCCATTGATATCTTCCAGAGAAACATATGTTAACATCACAGAGCAGGTGCTCATTTCAAACTGGGAAGCCAATTTTTACTGTGTGAATTGTAGTCTTAAGTAAACATATATTTAAGTTTACATATAATTGAGATTTAAGAGGAGGTAAGCGTATTTGGGTTTTCTAAGGCTTTACAGCTCCTGTTTTCCTAGTGGCTGACAAAATAATGTAGTTCTAAATCAATAAACATCTGAACAATTCATGTTAAAATCTTTAAGGAGAGAGAAGCTAAGTGATGGAATAGCAGCAGAGAAGGTTGGTTGGAAATTTGCTCATAGAATCACTGAATGGTTTGGGTTGAATGTGACCTTAAAGATAATCTCATTCCAACTCCCCTGCCATGGGCAGGGACTTCTCCCACTAGAACAGGTTTTGAAAACCCCATCCAACCTGGCCTTGAGCACTTCCAGGGATGGGGTATCAGCTCAGCTTCTCTGGGCAACCTGTTCCAGTGTGGTTCCCATGCTCACAGGGAAGAATTTCTTCCTGAAGCTCTAGCACATGCCCAAGCTCTTGTGCTCCTGTTCGCCATTTCCCTGTTAAGATAAAAATAATGCCCTACAAATGTCTGGGCTGGGAGATACAATGCAGGTATGCTGGCTACACCATGTTCCATCCTTAAAAGATAGGTAAAGTACAGCTGAGATCCCCAACAAAATGGAGCACCTGCACTGCAAGATCACCCTGCTGTGATGCCTTCAGTGCAGAAAAATTTGCCTTCAGATGCAGGAAAAGCTGAGGGGGATTCTGGAATGTGTCAACTCTGATTTCTGTAAGACAAAAAAAGTCACCCAGAGAAATCCAAAGTGACAGGTCTTCCAGCTCTGCCTCTTCACCTTTGGGTGCTGACAAAGGACTCAAGACAGACTAATTCTCCTCTTGTCCCCCTTTTATTTTTGTGGGGGAAAAGCCCCAGGGCTGCTCACTGTTTCACAAACCCCTTTGTTGTCCACAAAAATCAAATTCACCGCCTGGTGTGCAACACACCAATGATTACACACTGAGAGAGGCATTGGTGTTTACTTCAGGGCTATACAAGATTTAAGAGGAGGTAAGTGTATTTGGAAGTGTATTTGTGGAATACCTGGCTGCTCCCAGGTATTCCACAAATCAAGCACCCAGACTATCAAAACTTTTCAGTATTTATGCATATTAGCAAACAAAGGAATTAGTGTTCACTGGCTACAAGTTACATAGTTCTGTTATTAATTAGCATTCTGTCTTCTCTTGGTTAATGATTCCCTCACTTCCAATGCTAATTAGTCCATATGCTCAGTCTTTCCCTTCTTTTGGTCCCTGAGTCAGTGGTTCCAATCTGCCCCTGCCGGGATTACCTTTTAAGCAGTTTGATCTGATTTCAGCACAATTGCTGAGTTGGCTTTATTGGTTTCTTCCTTATCTTGTGGGTTCTGCCAAGTGTCCATGTGGCCTGTAAATTCTGCATCTCATCTGTCCGCTATCAGCGACACATCCTTCTTCCCGAGCTTTGTTAGCCTCCCCCTGCATCTCAGAGCATTAAAACACGCCGAGCCCTAAACCTAAATGTGGGGTTCTTTCTTTTTTGGTGGTTGCTGTTAGACCCCACACTGCTGGGAACCTACCCCCGGGGCCCTTGAAGGAGGTTCCCTCTCATGAGTTCTTTGCCAGGGATGAAAAACAAGCAGNACAGAGGTTAAAAGCAGTGTTCTGCTGAGAATCAGAGCTTCCTAAAACTGGCATAGAAACACTCCCTGTGCCCTGGATTCCAACACTAAACAAGGCAATTCTACAGATAATTCGTCTTTCTAACACCTGCGCATCACTCGGCGTTTGTTGGCTGCTGTTTCACGCATTAAATCTCATTTCTTGTTGAGTAGGCTTGAAAGTATACAAAGATCAAACATCAACGAGCGTCCCTTCGTAAGAAAATCTGTACACGTGCCACATTTTGCAACACTTTCCCACAAAAACGCGGCTAAACCGCGGGCGTCTCCACAGGGACGCCCTCAGCAGCGCTCAGGCAGCGCGTCCCCTCCCGCGCGACATGGCGGCCGTTCCCTGCGAGCGGCCGCGAGATGGCAGCGCCC
>VXAX01002252.1:294566-313021 GCA_013399835.1 Leptocoma aspasia | reverse complement strand
GCCGCGGCTCGGGGCTCCCTCCGGGAGCGGACGATGAGGGCGGAGGGGAGGCCCTGTCCCGGCCGCGGCTCCGGTGCGGAGGGTGGTGAGGGGCGAGAAAGGCTGGGGAAGGGGAGAAGGAGAGAAAATGGCCGCCGCTGGTGGCAGCGCAGGGAGCGGCCGCGGGAGGGGAGGGCGGCCCCGCAGCGCACCTGAGGGAGCGCGGCCGCGGGGGGAGGGCGGTGTGCGGCCAAAGGCCTGCGAGCAGCAAGTGTAAGATGATAAAAAGCAAAGGGGGCAGCAGCAGGGGGGAAAAAAGAAGTGATTGTGAGGCTGGCCAAGTATCCAAGATGATCCAAGAGGTTCCACCTTCACGAGTCCGTGTCCAGCAGCCTGCTGTTCTTCACTGTAGCTTCCCTGATGATCCTTACAGACTTCCAGCCCCTTAGCACAAGAATAAAACAGGCTCTGGTGATTGTAATCTTAATTCCTTCAGTGATCCTCGCGGTATTTTATGGTGTGAGAGACCATTGGAAGTCATTTAAAATAGAAATAGCAGCTTTGTAAAGTATGACGAGAAGGTAGGGAAACCATTGGAGTTTAGTCAGACTTACTGGAAATGAGACCATGTTGCTGTTTCACAATGAACACAGACACACAACTCCAATATCAGAAGGCAAAAGAAAAAAGAAGGCTCTCTTTATTAAGTTACATCTGCTTTTATAGAACCTTCCGCTAACCGAAAGGTGATTGGCTATGTCAAAGATACTTCTCATATAATAATTGGTCAAGAGGGTTAAACAAATGATATTTTGAGAACCGAACTAGTGAAAAACATNGAGGCCGCCCCCCGCCGCCCCAGCCGCAGCCCCGCCGGCAGCCGCGGCTCGGGGCTCCCTCCGGGAGCGGACGATGAGGGCGGAGGGGAGGCCCTGTCCCGGCCGCGGCTCCGGTGCGGAGGGTGGTGAGGGGCGAGAAAGGCTGGGGAAGGGGAGAAGGAGAGAAAATGGCCGCCGCTGGTGGCAGCGCAGGGAGCGGCCGCGGGAGGGGAGGGCGGCCCCGCAGCGCACCTGAGGGAGCGCGGCCGCGGGGGGAGGGCGGTGTGCGGCCAAAGGCCTGCGAGCAGCAAGTGTAAGATGATAAAAAGCAAAGGGGGCAGCAGCAGGGGGGAAAAAAGAAGTGATTGTGAGGCTGGCCAAGTATCCAAGATGATCCAAGAGGTTCCACCTTCACGAGTCCGTGTCCAGCAGCCTGCTGTTCTTCACTGTAGCTTCCCTGATGATCCTTACAGACTTCCAGCCCCTTAGCACAAGAATAAAACAGGCTCTGGTGATTGTAATCTTAATTCCTTCAGTGATCCTCGCGGTATTTTATGGTGTGAGAGACCATTGGAAGTCATTTAAAATCGAAATAGCAGCTTTGTAAAGTATGACGAGAAGGTAGGGAAACCATTGGAGTTTAGTCAGACTTACTGGAAATGAGACCATGTTGCTGTTTCACAATGAACACAGACACACAACTCCAATATCAGAAGGCAAAAGAAAAAAGAAGGCTCTCTTTATTAAGTTACATCTGCTTTTATAGAACCTTCCGCTAACCGAAAGGTGATTGGCTATGTCAAAGATACTTCTCATATAATAATTGGTCAAGAGGGTTAAACAAATGATATTTTGAGAACCGAACTAGTGAAAAACATGATAACAAAAACCACCTCTGTGCAAAACAATATCTGTGCAAAACACCACCTGTGTTTTTCCCAGGTTGTTTGGACAGTCTGTTTTACAGATTTTCTTCGGGAAAGAGAAGTTATCTCTAGGATTCCTATGGGAAAGAAAGTCTTTCTCTGGGAAAGTAAAAAGCCTTTTCTCCTGGGGATGCAACAGCAGCCAGGTACAAAAATCTCTCATAGACAGAGCCTATCTCTCATAGACAGTCAGCCCCACATCAGCACTAGAAAAAGATGAAGGCATTCATTAGTAAGAAATGAGTGTGCACACACACACCCTCTCCCCAAATAATTGGGAATAGCCTATTTGTGTACATTAAGAATGTTTTAGTTCGTAGTACACGGGAGGAGTGTGCTCAGGAATGGTGCTCCTGGCCACAGCCTGAAGCAGCAGCATCCATAGGAGCCTGCAGCTGGGCTCCTTACCCAGTGCAGGGATATACACCTCCCTCCTTGTACTTGTCCTGAATACGCTGCTGCCACCACCTCTTACTGCCATTCTTTGTGCTTTGTTTTCATCCTTATTTACCTGAGGTTGCTTGTACTGGAGACCTTACATACTTTAATCTATTGACTGCAAGAGGTCCCAGTTTCTCCCCAGTCCTTGTAATTCACGTTGCCCGTAGGGTGACAGAGTTCCCAGCCCAGGTGCTGGGCTGTGCCATCAGGCTCCAACACAGCCTCCACTGTTGTATAACCTGACCCAGACACGGTGTCCTGGTACTGTATGGCCCCTGCCAGGTTACATAAGGTGACACACCATCTGCACTGACATCTGTGACCTGATGCAGGTGGCATCACTCTGCAGCACAGTGTTAAGGAGGGGAGGAGGCTCCTTACAGCCCATGTAATTTTTTTTCACTTTTAATCTGATCACCTTAGCACAAGGCATTCCTAGCGACTCAGCAATGGCCTTCATCTGTCACCAATACTAGCAGGAGCAATGTATACATAAGATATATATGGTGGAAATAAACACTACAGATTTGCTGATGTGGAAATAATTTGAGGGCCCACACAGTAGGCATTTTGCCCCCAAAAATTTCAGAAGTTGTCAAGTGCGAAAATTCTTCAGGTAAGAAATGCTATTTTGCTTGCCTCCTACTTTGTTAATCCTGAGTGGTCACGTTTAAGATTTTCCACTAGAGTGGAAAAGTAAAAGTCAAAAAAACAAGAGTAAATGAAGTTTTGTTTTACAGGGAGTGTGGGTCTGCCAAGTATTAAATTACAGCCTGTTCTAGACCCACAGTGTTCAAACAAGAAGGTGGTAAATTTTCTAGGTATTCCTGTGGTGGTCACCATAGTGTGTGGACTTGGAGAATATGAAGAGAAAGAAAAATAAATGCTCGGGAAATAGAGAGGCACTTTAGCACCCTGAGATGGCAGGAGTGTGATTAATACTGTTCTGATGGAGGAATGTACGTGCAAACTCTGGCTGAGAAATTTCCAGAAGTGTGACCCTGAGTCCTAGTGAAAAATAAGGCTAATTTTTAAAGGCTTTATGCCTCTTTTTGAATAAACACTGAGTTGATTAAAACCTGTAGCAAAACCGCGGGTTTCACAGGCTCGGGGATTCGGCACCTAAGAAACCTCTCCAGTATTTCTGAAGTGGATATTTTTCTTTCTGTAACAAAGAAGCTTCTCTCAGCACACGGAGGACGACGTGCAGCAGTTATCAGTGCACACCGCGTGTAACTCACTTGATCAGCCCCAGGCAGCAGGAGATATCTCCCAGCCCCAGGGCAGGCAGAGTCTCCAACACACCCAGAGTCAAAATCAGCAGCCTCAATCCACACCCCGCGACTCACAGCCCTGCCAGTGTCTCACAAACACACCCCTTGCACTGATGGATTACTGGGGGTGTGGGTGCCTCCCACCAGTGGTGACAACGAAGGGTTTTATTCGTAGGTGTTTGTAAGAAAAAAAAAATCACACTGCAAATGCGTGTGGTGAGAGCATCCCCGTCTGCATTGTGTGAGTCTCTGCGCTGCACCCCGAGAGTTCTGAGCAAGAGGCAAGAAGCTCAGGGCTCTGTTTGGCAATTTGTGAAATGTCAGGGAAAATAGAAACTGATTCTGATTGTCTCACTGGAAAAAAAAAATTATTCCTCTCTTTTCTGCCTTTGACAATGCTGCTTCTACCTCTTTTTCAAGCTGCAGATCAAGGTGTTCAGCAAAAGAGAAAAGGGCAGTTAGAGAGTCCAGCATATCACAATTCAACACAAGAGAGACAGGGTCAATTGTTAAACCCTGGGCAGCCTGCAGAGCTTTCAGCATTGGGTAAGGAAAGCTGTTTGAAAAGCTACTTTCTCTCCTGCAGCATTAAGTCAAAATGCATGATTTGTGTTTTTTAGGGTATTTGTAGTTAAGAGCATTGGGCAAACGTTCACTGCTTGGTGTCCATAGAGTTTCCAGCCCTTCTGTCGTCAGGATCTTAACTCCAGTCTGTATAAAACCAGTGTCAAAAATATTTATATTAACACAAATATTACTACTACAGAGGGAGTGAGGGAGGCAGCTGTATCACTACTGCTAAATACTTTTCCTTACTAAACTCTAGATCAGCTATGCTCTGATGTGAAGCCTTATCCATAGGAGGAAAATGTAGGGTTTAGAAAGATTGTACATCACCTAAAGTCAGCCTGGAAGTACAACAATGCATATTGAAGTGAAAAGCAGTCATGAAAGTTAACATCCACTGGCAGTGATTCACACTTTTGTTTACACTTTGAAAATGCTTTTTGCCTTAAATTTTCTCTTGGGGACATGTGTTTTTACAAGACAATTTCTCACTTTCATCTTCTCCTGCCCAGAACAGAGCTACTCAAGTAAAGGCTGTAACTCTTAGCAAACCCTATCAAGTATAGAAAAGGATTAGGTAGGGGTGGTATTATTTGCTTTGTCATCGCTGAAAATAATACATTTTAATTACACTGGAATATCCTACTTTTTTAAGATCTTACACAAGACAAAGGGATGATTTGTACCATGCAGGTAAGAGAATTCAAATGAAAATAGACACTATAGGTCAAGATGCAACAATAGTCATGCTGAAGTAAAAGCTCATGAATCATCTTCAGTGTGTCTTACACAGTGTCAAAACAAAACTTTTTTTTTTTTAAATGAAGACAGAGTAGTTGTTATTCATGTAAAAAGTCAAGAGAAGAAAGAAGGGATCATCAAAAATCCATTTTACCCTTTCTGGTGATGGTGGGGGGCTTTAAAACATCCTAAAAGAGTCAAAACAGTGTTTTGGCCACTGGCTTTCATTTCACAGTAGATGTAAAATTCTGCTTTAGCCCAGTGGATTGAGTAACAGACTGTAAGAAGGGAAGAGAACAAATGTAAACACACTTTGACTAAATAGGTACATCCATGCCCAGTAGAATCAAGTATTTCAGGCCAAACCCACTTCCTGTTTTCTTTAGTACTGAGTTTCAGAGATAAAACACAGTGGCTCACAATTTTTGTTGGAGTAGAAGGCGGCAGATCCTCTTCATGTCCTCAAAGCTCCTTTGTCTTAAAGGTCTTGACAAAAATTAGTCTTTTGAACCCAGTCTTTCAAAAGACTTTGGTCAAGGACCAGCAGCAGATCAAGATCAAAAACAGAAAATAAAATTTTCATCAAAAGGAAAAGCCCTTCTGGAGTCTGAACTGGGCTGATGGAAGAGGCTGTTCTCTCAGAAGTATCTGATATTAAAGGGTTTCCACCATGAAATGAGTTGTTAAATAAACACCCATCAAAATAGCAACACCTTTTCTAAAGTTATTTGGCTGTAGGGATTAAAAAAAAACAAAAAGAAAATAAAGTGGTGTTCTACCACAGATATCTGTTCAGCTGTCAAGGCCGATCAGGAGAAATGCATCTCAAAAGCTAAACTTCTGATGGTTCTCCTGATAAATGGAGGAGTCTGTTTCATTCAGAATTTTTCCTAAATTTAGTCTGGCCTGCAACCAAGACACGATTTCTGTACCAGCTTCATGAGATTGCCTGCCAGTTAATAGCACAGCTCACCTAATGAGCATTGACAAGTCTGGGGCACGGAGCCCTGGAATTCTCAGACTCCGTGGTCTTGTAAACACACCGAAACAGCTCTTAAACTTCCACTGCAAGCTTTTGGTTCCAGTGGATTTCAGGAGGTGGAAGTGTGGGTGAAATCCCTGGGATGTTTTTTGTCATCTCTGTAGGAATTGCACTGATTACAAATCAGTTAAAAGACCCGTTCTGTTTTTGAATTGGAATGGAATTTTTATGCTGGATAGTGCCTGGATCCACGTGTCTTTCCATGTGGGCTGGGGGTACCTAAGACCACTTACTCCATCCAGCAGCATCTCCTCCTCCTCAGAACCTTGCAGGAGTCTCTGGAACAACCCTGTGACCAGACAAAGCTGCCATTCAGCTCTTGCTTGAATGCTTGAATGTTATCAGCTCCCTCTCCTAGTCCCAAGGAAGACCATTACTACTGGTAAAAAGAAATGCTATAATCAACCCAGCAAGGCTGAGAAAAGCCAGGATGCTTGGACAAAACTCCCAGGAGGGGGATGACAGGAATACTCTGCATCTAGACACCAGGCAGTCAGAAGTGATGAGCCAACACCACAGAATGGTGGAACAGGGATCACCAGCTCAAATGCAAGGTACAAGAGGATGGAGAAATTGAGTCCATGTCTGCTTGTACCTGCAATAATTAGACTGCGTGGGGCTAGGAGAGGCAGAATTGAGAGGGAAAGAAACATTGTAGCCAAACAGTTGGACTTGGCAGCTATTTTGCACAGATCACTTTAAGAACACTTGAATTCCCTGGTTTGATGAAAGAAATTTACTTCCCCTTCCTCCCTTCTGTGCATTATTGCATCCAGCAGCCCTGCCAGCTGCCGTGTGAGTGAGTATGGGGTCTGTTGCTCATTGCTGGCCATATGCTTCTGTCAGGTGTTTGTTTACACTAAATAAATAAACAAAATTGGGCTACCAATCGTTCTGAGCATTTGAAAAACCATGGGAGGTATGGCTGCTCCCCATTCCTACCTCACTCCTGCAGCCATGGGCTGCCCTGCAGTCGAGGAGCAGGCAGCTCCCAGGCAGGCAGGGAGAAGGGACAAGACTCACAGGCCAGGCAGGTGTGGGACATGGAGCAGCAGCTTTCAGCTCTGAAGGATGACACCCTGGAAGTAACACAACCCCTCAGCAGCTGCAGAAGCACCACTCACTCTAGAGAGGAAGATGCTGGTGAGAGGAAGGAGAACAGCCAAAGTTGCCATTGCCCCTCTCTGTTAAACTATCACAGGACTTTTAAACCTCTGCAATTAAGAGCCTGTATCCTCTTAGTACCATTATTCGTAGCTGCAGGGAGGCAAATGAAGCCTAAAGGTAATGCTTCAGTTTTATCTCTATCCTTCTTTTTAAATGTATTTTAATGTCCAGGTTACTTACTGGCAAGTTCGGATGTGCACAAGACCTTGACACAAAACAATTCTGTGTCACAAGCAAAAGAGGTAAAGAAGTGCTCCTCAGAGAAAAGCTTATGAAAGGGCCAGCTGTAACATAAAAATCTGGAGGATGTCACAGAATAAGATGTTCACTTTGGAGTGTAACCAACTATCATCTGTTGGTGATAGTGGTTGTTTTTTAAGGTGTACTTAACTCCTGAAAGGAGTCTTGGTACCTCTTACTTGATCAATGACTGGTCTTATGCTGCAGCATCACCATGAAAAGGAGGCAGAATTTCTACTCTTCCTGAGAAAAACCACAGGTTTTTGTTTTCCTGTGTTGTGAAGAGCAGAGGAGGTTCCAGTATGTCAGAGGCTGGCCATCCCAGTGTCTTTACATGAGAGGATTGTTAGTTATCCTTGAAACCCTGTAACATGGTTGTTTTCTAGTAATTTGTGATCTGGTAGATGTTGTTCCCAGCTTTCAGGAGACTGAGTTTTCTACAAAGAGATCAGTTGTGCTAAGAGCCTGGTCTTTTCAATAGCTTGGGGGAAGGTAATCCATTTTGCATTTAAACTGTCCCTCTACCTTTTCGTGTCCTAATGTTCTCTCCATGATTTTAAATGGCTTCATTTTCTTTGCTTACAAGTGCTCTACTTATCTAATCTTGGAAAAATTGCCCTTCCTCACACTCTACCTTTCTGACTTGCAATAAAGTAGCTGGTGACTCCATGACAACAAAATTGATCATGTCTCCTCAAGCTGTCTCCATATGTCTCAGGGAAGTTCATGGGACCTTGTCTTCTCTGACAGCTCGTGTCCTGGTTTTCCTGCAGTACCCTCCATCAGTGACTGCTAAGTGAAAGGAGACAGTTCTGGTGCTGTTTTACCTGATTGTTCTGCCACTTTCATAAGCATTTGCTTCCCTGGCTATCAATAATGGCTTTTTATCCTATTCACTTCACAACTTGACAAATTTAAACTTTTGCAACTTCCTGGTTGTTTTTTTCAGTGTCAGTGCTCCTACTTGCTTCTCATATTTCCCAAGAGCATTTATAGCCATTTACTCTTCCATGGCAGAGGTGTCTGGCTGCAAACCTGCAGTAAGGGTAGAAGAGCAGCCATTCCTAAAGTTCAGCTCTTCAGCCAAACCTGTATTTTAAGAGGGTTTTAAAAAGTGTTTTTATCATAGCCTGGATACTCTTACTTAGTAGGATCTAGAAAATATGAAGGTGAGCAGACTACCAAAATTCCTGCTAATTAAAGCTGCCTGCAGTATGAGT
Source organism: Leptocoma aspasia (assembly GCA_013399835.1). Classification (NCBI taxonomy): domain Eukaryota; kingdom Metazoa; phylum Chordata; class Aves; order Passeriformes; family Nectariniidae; genus Leptocoma; species Leptocoma aspasia. The sequence goes on along the minus strand of VXAX01002252.1, from coordinate 304,606 downwards.
GGAATATAGTCTGAAATCATTTGGCTTTGGGAAGCCTGTAAAACTTAATTAACAGTTTCATTAACTGCCTTGTCACTTTTTGAACCACAGGGATATAGCTGCTATTTCTGCAGATAGCAGGAATCTATCTAATGCTAGACACTTATGTCAAGTCAGCAGCTTGGACTAAAACAAGGGATACTTGGATTGAGTACAAGGAGGACAAAGTTTGTACTGTCTGCATGTAGACCAGAGAACAATCAGGTTTTGTCAGAGGTAATAGGCTCAACTCCTGCAAATTCAGGTTGGAAAGGTCTTTTGATTAGAGCTAGAAAAGGAGCCATGCCCAGCAAGGTTCTGTCTCCTCACCCCCTGTGGAGCAATAAATCCTCTAATCCCACAGAGATAAAAAAACCCCAGTCCCCCAAATTTACCAGTGATTTTAGTATGTCCTTTCTTCTGAAAAGACTGTAACTTGTTCAAAATTCTGTTTGCAACCAGCTTAGCAATGTTCTGCCTGCTCCACACGCACAGGAAATCTCACCCACAGCCACCCTGCGAATTCCTTGCCACTCACTGTGCAGCTATCAGTTTTTTCATGCTCAAAATAGCTCCCCTGCTCCCAGCTGATATTCCCAGCCCACAGAGATCTCAGTATTCCTGTGCAGCTCCTTGGTTTGGGAAATCTAGAAATAACACACTATTTTACTATTATCTTTGCAAGTTTAGGTCAATCTTCTGGAGATAGTAAAACCAGGAGAAAACTCCTGCATGTGCAACACTGAAATTCAACAATACCTGACTGAGCTGTTTAGCTGAGCTCATTTGTCACCATAGGGTTAAGTGCCCAGGATGGTTGGTGCTTCATGTAAGAGGAGCCTGGATAATTTGGCCATAGACTTAGAAAGGTGGCTCTAATTTCAACTAAAAATACATTTGCATTCCTTCTGCCTTATTCTTAACCACACAGCTTCCCTCTCACAGAGGCACAACGCTTGTGCACTCCCTTCTCCCGGGCCCAGACTTTCTTTACACAGCCCTGTATGCCTCTTTCCCAGCTCCCACTCTCAAGCCTCAGCTTTCTCCCAGATTTAAGTCCCCAAAATCATCCAGAACTCAATTGATTTCTCCTTGCTTAGGCAAAGACAGAGAAGATTTCCAATTTTGAGGGTTGTATTATATGAAATACATTGGTGTGTAAGATTTTGTTTTAAAATAAAGTCACAGAAAGACAGCTTTATTCCATTTGGACTAAGGTTTACAAATTTGTTGCAATTCTTGTTTAACCAAGACAGTTTTTTTTCTCAAAAGTAGTTAATTATATGAAACACTAAAGTACACTTTATCGAATCACACTAAATACAATGAAGTAAATCTTCTTTGTTACCAAGTTAATCACAAAGTGTTACTTTTATCCAGATTTAATCTGGACAGAATATTTTCAGTTTCACTGTCTCAGAAGCTCAGTATAACACAGAATTTCCTAACTTCTTAACAAACAAACAAGCAAACGAGTAAAAGGCTAGATAATGACCTTCTTGACATTCCTTTTTGTTTCACATCTTCTAGGCAGAGATGCTGGGGATCAGTTCTTTCCTTCAAATTAAAATCAAAACAAACTAAACCACCTCACTTTTCCCAGTGTGTGGGTTGGAAGGACTAACATAATTTGAAAAAGTTGCCTTAATGTATTGTTTTGTTGTTTGTTTTTTTTTTTTTTTTAATGCTCTTGCCCTGTCAGTAATTAACAGATCCAAGTAATTTTAACGGGGTAAGTTTTTCTTTCTATTATGCTCATTTTCTTCCATTGCACAGCCAACCTCATAGCTGGCTGCCAATTCATTCAAAGCTGTTCAGTATCTTTGCACACTTCTAACAAGAATATGTTTTCTTCACTAATTATTCTTGAAGAAGGTAATTTGTATTATTAAATGTTCTTCAGGTCTACTTTCCTCTGGTTTATGAGCTCTTGCTAGCTTCAGTCATCTGGAGAGAAATGAGATATGTAAGTCTCCAGAAAATAATATTTATTAGGAGCTACAAAAAGCCACACAAGGGATATAATTTTGAAACCAACAATTATAAAAGTTTTATGTTAAAATATCTCTGTAAATTGTAAGTAAAGTCCATTGGGATTTTTTAAGAATGAAAATATTTTTCCTGTAGAAAACATTAGTGACACTGAAAGAGCTGTATGTTGCCTCTGGGGACCCATTTTACTGAAGGCAAAGATGGGAGGTGACCAGCTGGCTCAGGATCATTGAACAGGCTTAGAAAATCCTGCTCTTGATGCAGCTGATTTTGGCAGTGGCTTGAAAAGTCTTGGTGTGATCTGGTACCTTTTCTCACTGGCCAGCCATGACCACAGCGTTTCCATTTCCCAACTTTTTGGCAGCATTTGTAAAACTCTTGATATCTGAGAGTGCAGTTGCTGAAAGCTTGAATCAAATGCTGCAGGCACTAAGAGACTCCCAAGAGCACCATGTATAAAATGCAAAGTCATTATGTGTACATATCTATAAACCCAACGTGTGCTTCATCTTGCTTTTCTGCTGCTGTGAACTTGGGGTTCATCTGCATCCTTCAGTACAAAATTATTATTTTTAAGTGTGCATTTCCTTACCTATCAGGGTGCACCAGCTTTGGCTCTCGCAATACATTTCATATTAGCTGTCCTCTGTTTGATACATTGTTTTAGGAATACAATTATTTTTTGCTGATATCTCCAACACTTTGATTCATAAAATGAATTAAAACCATTACAACAGGAGGTAATTTATGAAACACTAAATAAGAAGCCCTCCCCCCAAAGAGCTGACTGAGACAAGAACAAAAGGAGTAATCATGGGTGATAATTGCATTGTCTCATTCCATTTTCTTCTGAAATCTTATTACAGCTGTCCCAAGAAAACATGCATTATCCAATCCAAGTAATGAAAGAACAATTCTAAAAGCTAAATGTCTATAAAAATCTAGAGTTGATCCTTTACTCCTTGGAAATAGGAAGGTAATCGGATTGGTGTGCCAATTCATGACCATCATCACTGGGTATCACATCCAGCCTCAGAGTACCAACTTCTCCCTTTCATAGGTGTTGGAAGAAAAAAAAAACATTCAAATATTGCAGTGAGACCATTCCAGCACAGATGTGATTTTCATTCATCATGGGTCTATATCTGAGAGAAAAATGCATGCAAGGTCCAGTGGCTAAAAACTGAAGAGAAATTCTGTGGCCTGGAGCAGGAGGATTATCCTAGACCCTTCAAGATTTAAAATCCTTTAAACCGCTACCCAAGTTAGGAAAACACTAACATCTCTTCAAGCATTCCTTCCAAGCCACAGGAGACTAGAATGAGAAAAGGAAAAAAAAAATCACAAGTTGTTCCATACATGTAATTTTTTGGTGCTCCACTGACATTTCGTGGCACAGGAGTTACCTTAGATGGCAGTAGAGGGGTTGCTCCAGATCAAAGACCAGGCCTGGAAACTGAGGATACCAAAGATAAGGGCTGAAATGATTTCTGATTCAAGTGTAACCCTGTGAAAGAAAATTTATCAACTCTCCATGGGAGTGGATGAAGAAAGTCCTAAGAAAGGAACATGAAACAGTATGTCAGATTATCCATTGTTATTTCCACAGGTTTTGTTGGGGGTTTTGTTGTTGTTTTCTTCAAGAAGAAATCATTAGGAGATTTGACACCTAAATTTGGACAGCAATCTGCCACTTACTGCTGCTTCTGCTACTACCATGGCCCCAAGATGGTACAACAGCAAGAAGCTGACAGCCCAAACACATTAGGAATTCAGCTGACATCACCATATCTCTGCTGAATGTCTTGTATCACATGAATGTCTTGGTGCAGATCAGCAGTACAGATATTTCACAGTGACTTTCCTGTGTAGACAATGTTTAACAGGCCAGAAACAATACACAGGCATGCAGTACCATAAATATGCATTTTACAGCATAAAGAACCAACCAGTCTCATTTCATGAACAAGAGGAAAAACAACCTTGAATTCAGGTATTGTAAACCTTCTAGTAGAAAAAGGCCATAATTATTCATCTTTACAAATATAAATATGGACTGATAAATATAATCCCTTCCTTTGGATTAAAATTCAAGTCTGCTTGGTGCTGAGGTCGAAGAGCTTCAATAAATGTAGAAGTATGTGAGAAAATGGTGTCTAGGAATTTATCTTCCTTGATGATAGATCATTATGTACATACAAATCAATGTACAGCAAATAGAAGTTAGAGATTATTAAAAATAAAAATAAACATGCAGTTTCTCAGTGATTTGGTGAAATGCTGTACTCTGAGCATAAAAGTGATCCTTTTATGCAAGAGAGTAGCACGTCTCCTACTAGGCCCAAGAGATGAACAAGTCATACTCACAAAAATGACCAAAAAATGGGGATCCAAACTTGTTTTGATTAGGTGTGGGATTTTGATCCTGTGCCTTTTAAAAGCTGGCAGTTTAGCAAAAACATCAAGCTGCATAATTTCCCACTGGCTAGAAAAATACTGCTGATGATCTTTCAAGTGGAACTGAGCAAAAAAACCTTATCTCATGCAAACAGCGAGTTGTGTATTTTTGGGGATTTTTTCCCCCTCTGTGTTATATAATAAGAAATCAGGTCTGTTCTTCACTTTCCCTGGAAATACTGATTCCTCATTTCAACTGCTGGTTTTTAAGAGCTCCCTTCAATGTATATGTTGGTTATAGGACTGAACATTAATCTATAAAAAAGGTCTAGAATTTGATTACTACATACTCAATGCAGATTAATGAATCTGCAGATTCAGCTACACAAGATCCCTGTGCTCATCCCTCAACCAAGGATGTTGATAAATGAAAAAACCTGGCACATTTATCCTGGGCTTTTCAGGTTGTACTGCACAAACAGATGAAAATGGAGCCCAGAGCAAATGGAAGCATCCTAAACCCACCATCCCTTACAGCTCAAACCCACAACCTTTAAAGCAGTGCATCTCTCAGCTGGTAACTGCATTTTTTTGGCCATAACAAGACCATGTGTTGTGCACAATGGCAGAGCCCAAAGTGATGCACAGTGAATTATGTGGAGAACTGAGAAGCCCCCCTGTGCTGCTGCTGTTTTGGGGTAATTTTTGTTCACTCACCTGGAGGAAGGGCTGCTTTTAACTCTTCCCTTCTCTGCCCTCTCCTGTGTTCTCTCTGCTTTGTCCATTAGCAAAGGGACCTTCCTGGTTGTGCCATTTTGGAGCTGGCATTCTTAAAAGCCCAGTTTGGAGATGAGAAATTTCAGGAAATACTTGGCAAATCCAGAGGATGCTGGTGGAAGCTGCTGATACAATTCCAATGTTCCTCCGCCTACTGCATATGGAATATAAGGAAGAGGAGTCAACTCAAAGGCTTCTGAAGTTCATTATGGTTTTTTCCAAGTAAACAAAAAAGATTTTTTTTTTTCCCTGAAGAGCAAATTAACTTCTTCATAGTCTAAATTTTTCAGCAAGTGAATTGAATCTGATGGGTTTTTAATGTTCTTGTAAAGCCAGGAAAATGTATTAGAAATTGCTAACATTTGTCATATTCCTTGGTAGAATAGTTAGATACTTTGGTTAAAAAGAAACCCCACACCGATTGTCTCTCTTGAATAAATACTTTTAAGTAAATAACTGGGGCTGCTGAACAAATTAAAAATAAACAAATGTCCAAATTTAGCCCGTGCAATTTTTGTCAGAAGAGAGAGGCTAAAGTTATCACCAGCTGAAGCAAAGCTCTTGTATACTTGTCGTTTAGGAACTCTTTCAGTGACATGCAGGCAAAGACTAGAACTGACAATTATTTCAACAGAAAAAAGAACAACAAAACGGAGGTTAGAGGACGTGTTATTTATTGTGCTCATCTGACAGCCCAAATGCAATGAGATGAGGCAGAAGTGCCCAGGCACTGCTTACAGGAAGAATCATCTCTTGAAATAGATTTTCATTTCCCTTTGCTCTGTCATAATTAGAAATGTCAAATTTCTTCAGGGAGGAAAGAAATAAAAAGGCATGGGAAAAGTTTTCACTTCCTCTTCTTCTTTAGGAAATGAAAATATGACTGAGAATTGAATATCTGTTTGCAATAAATGTTTGTTTGCTCAGCCTAAAACTTATTTACATATTTGGAAGTGTGGAGTGCATTGTTTATAATCTAGTTAGTTCATCAAAAGTATATTCAGATATGAATTCTTTACCTTCGAATGATGATGAATCTGTTATCGAGTGAACTTAATCTGAGATACCAGCAAATCAAGAAAAGTTTAGGAAATGCTGCATGTAGAAAGCAGGGTAGCTGAGAAGTGCAGGAAAAAGCGGCACACACAAGTTGTTCATAGATTTTGGATACCAAGGCATATCATGTTTCTGAAAACAATCTTGGGAAATGTTAATATAACAAGACATCTATTATAGTGGACTTACCATTGCACACAGGATAAAGGAACCACAATAAATGTGGTTCACAAAATCCCCCAACCCACAGCAGTAATTGTTAAAAGCTAAAGTTGACTTTTGCTACCTGGTGATGGTTATTTTGGTTGGTTGGTTTGGTTTTTTTTCCTCCTGATTTCTGCTCTTAGATCCAGGAGGTTCCCAGATCCTCATGTCCTGTGCACTCCAGCTGGCTGACAAACCCTTACAAGCAATGTTCTTGTCAAAACATGGTCCTGTGCCATGTTGGATCAGGATGTTTCTTCTCTCCTTTCTTCATTTCAAATTGTTTTGTGAACTGAAAATTCTATGGACATTCAGTTTCCAAAACACTCGTGTAAGGAAATATGCTGCCTGTGTTTTGAGAGGGGTGCAGTGACTCCCACAGCATCAATTCCAGCTCGCAGCTGTGTTCGAATCCCAAGTCCTTGGCTCTGGGTGTGTGTCAGGCTGCCAAACAGCTCAACATCCTTCCTAGCAAAGTGGGAAGCCCTCCCTGTCTCTGCTGGCTGCTCATGAGAAAGGGTTGTGGCTTCATCAAGTCCCTTGCTCAGGGCAATCCATGAGCCTTTCAGGCAGGTTTGGATTACACGGGAATTCATCTAGCTCTGCATGTTTCACGGCTCAGTGAGCAAATCTGGGAACAAATTGATGGTTTAAATTAAATTTTGCTTCTGATGTGCCAAATGGATCACCTGGGCAGATTCCTAAATCTGAATGTCTGGCTGTGGAGTACCACCCTGTGAGGCAGCTGAATCCCATCCATCTGCCACCCTCCAGCCCACAATTTAGCCCAGAAGTTGCATTTTTCTGAAGTGCACCCCATCCTAGGGGGTTACCATGGCAACTGAGGGACGACTGGCAGATGCCGATCCTGCTGCAACTCCGCTTCTGTCAGGAGACAGCTAAATCACTAAAGCTCTATTTTATGGTCTTTTTTGTAAGACCTAAGGTGATTAAAGAGCACAGGTCACACCTGCACAAACCCATCCCATTCAGAGCTGTTACTCCCCTATCAGTGACAAGTAATTCCATTTTTTGTACCAGCCTGTTTACTATTTTGAGGAAGCCCTGGAAGCACTCCGCTCTGCCATCACACAGCTCACCAAGCAGTGCAGCAGCAATGCCACTAATGGTTTACCAAGAAATACATGTACTCCCCCTCCTCAGGAGGTTAATGTGAAGCTGCCAGTGTGGAGGAACTTATTAGAGACTGAATCACCTCCTATTTTTAAAAGGCTGGTGGAAGGGAACTCACCTCAGAAATGTTAAGGCTCCAGACCCTGCTTTTATTATTAGGCTGATAAGGGATGATAGGCAAATTGTTCTCTCATTCATGCCCAATTTCTCAATCTTTTGAAGAGGAATTTTGATGTTGGTGTCTCTCTCTGTAAACTTACTCTAACACTATTTTAAAGCTAAGCTGTGTAAAAGCTAAATATGATCACCACTTACATCAGCACTGAGGTGATCACCGAGCACTGTCAGAGGAGGATGGCAACATTTGACTCAGAGCCTCATGTCTTGATGCTTGAGCATCCCCTGTTTGCTCTCTGGCTGCCAGCAGACTTGGTGATAAGGCTCAAAACCCTGGTGGGCACAAATCTGGGGCTCTGTTGCCAGGCAGAGGAGATTCCCAGCCTCAATTTCCCATCTACTCTTTCTTCAGGAATATATCCTGGTGGATGTCCCTGATTTTTCAACCTGCAGTTTCACTGAGACATCAGCTATCCTCTCATGGAAAGGAGAAGGCCATTTCTCTTCTAGATAGGCAGCACATCAGAGTTTGTTATCCTGCACAGCTCTACAACTTGGAAGTACTTTATTAGAGCCGTGTCATGTGGTCATTACCCAGCAACACAGGAGGTCACATCTCTGACAGCTTTTAATGCAGGATACCCCCTGCCATATTGCAGGCACTTGGCATTGGAGCATTTCCCTGCAGCCCAGCTGCACTTCAGTCTTCTTTCTAACTCTAACTCTGCTTTTAGACTGTCTTTCAGTGAACCAAAATATCATTGCTGCATTGAACATTTTCCCCCTTCCTTCTGTCTAACTTGTCTTTTCTTTTATCCTCACATTGTTTGCTTTCAGCTGCTTTCCTCTTCCCAGGGAATGAATATGCAGAGGGAAGTGAAGATTTTTCTTCTGCTCCTCCTGTCTGCTCTCTGCCTGTCCACCGAAGGCCGAAACTGCATCCTGGGTCCACTCTCTTAAACTTTTGAATCACTTCTCCAAACTGCTTCACAGGAATGCCAGCAGAGGGGAAAAACAGCATGAGAAGCAGGATGACAGAAATTAAACGATGAAGCTCATTCAGTTTCTCATTTCTGTATCTCTTGCCCAGCTCTCCTCTATGAGTATGTAACAGTACAAATTTAGAGCCTCCAGACTGCAATCAAATCCATTCAGCGCAGCGATGTGAAATTCAAGTGCTGTGAATGAAGCTGAGTTTCTGAGCCATCACGTGGATTTTCAGCATGGTGGGGGGAGTGTGTGACTGTCACCCTTGGTGGCACCCATGGCCCCAGAGCAGGCACACACAGCGTGGTTGTGAAAGAGAGAGGGGCTGGGAATTGCTCCTGCCACGGGAAGGGGGTGCTGATGGAGGTGCTGACTTTAACTCTGGGGGTGTGCCTGTCTCTCTGCTCTTGGGGTGAGCAAGAACTCCTGCCACAGAGAGAATCCCATACTTCAGTGTACTCATTGCACAACCTTTACATGCAATGGTAGCAGGTGCACAATAGAACTATATTTAAAAAGAAAAAAAATCACCTGAGAAAAATTGGAAAGAATTTTGAAGTAGGTCTCCTATGTTACATCCTTGTGCCTGGAAAGCTTCTGTAGTGCAGCCAACACCCAAGCCAAATGGTTTTGTCACAGTGCCTAGCACTATTTTTAAAGCCATGTTCACTTAAAGAGTTACAGAACTCTTCCTTGCTCTTTCTAATCCTGGGTAAAATAACCACAAATTATTTTAAAGCACAGTATTTCCCCTTTGATTGCTCATGGAATTAGACAGGTAAGAGTCCCAAACATTTTTTTTCCACGAACAAAGTGCTGACTGAGCATTCTCAGAGCTGTCTGCTAACAACTACGACAACATTAAATCAGCAAGAACTGAAGTGAGAGCCCCAACTCACCCTGCACAACTACTGAATGGTCATCACTCTCTGAGGAATAGAAACCCCATCTTGCAACTTGGCAAGTGTCACATTCAACCCACCATTAAAAGTGCCTTGTGTTAATTATCTTTCCTTTAGATGACTTAACTGTTACAGGTTTGTTTTAAAGGTATGTGGTTTTTAATAAAATTTCTTTACAAGTGAGGTGAGGAAGGAGAAAATATTGGAAACAGGGTCTGAGCATGGAGTCATCTAGCAGAGGGGAAGGAGAAGAACTGCAGTGCTGTTTGAGGACAGCTGCAGATCCCCTGGGATTTGTTTTCCAATTAGTTACAAAGCCCATTAACAAACTCTGTTTAGGGGGTTTTCCATTTAAGTGAGATTTTCCTAAATTAGTAGCCATCAGTTCTTATTTGGATAATGAATTTGTCAAATTCCATGGGTTATACTAGTGTACAGCCATCCTTCTGCAAAAAA
>VXAX01002252.1:213754-294517 GCA_013399835.1 Leptocoma aspasia | reverse complement strand
AAAAAAAAAAAAAGGCAGCATGATAATACGGTAGTCATGATCAGAAAAAAAGGAGCTTGCTTTGAAGAGTAGTATATCCCTCTTTTTCCTATCAAAACACCTTGCTGTATGTTTTAGTAGTAGTTGTTTTTTGAACTTCAGTTTGCTCTGCCAGTAAAGGGAAATTAATCTAGAGGGAGCACTGACAGAAAGTTCTTAAAAGGCTCTGAGGAGGTGGATGGTGCCTTTTCATCAAAGAGAACAAAGCAAATGCAAATATTAAAAGGAATATTTAAACCTGAGGAAAATAAATCTCTATCACCTTAAATAACTCAGGCTCAGCAGTAGAGAATGTCACTGAGAAGACAAACTGGATGCTTACACAGATAAAGGTATTTGTGCATTTTATAATTAATGAAAAGAGCTTAAAATTGATTCCACTCCACATTTCAAAGACTAGTTCAATCTCTGTTTAGGCAGGGCAGTGACCTCACCGATGCCTCCTGTGTCATTCCCTGTGCTTCAGCTGAGGTGTTTGAGGTTGGCCTCTTGTGTGTGTGACTGGATCAGGAGGAATATGGGCTGGGACCCAACTGCTGCTAATTGCAGCTCATTTCTTAACAGTGCTGCCAGCTCTGCCCATGAAACAGGACTGTTCCCAAGGACTGTGAGTGATGGCCTGAGCCTGGCTCAGTGGGATCTTTCCATAAAAAACTGGCTTTCCATAAAAGACTGGCTCAGCTCTCCCAGGCAGCCCCTCTGAGCATATCCATCCCCTGCACACCCCACACACTCAGTGGTTATTTTGTTGGTGCAAGGCCAGTGAAACGCCTATTGAACATTTACTTCTGGAATTTCTTCCTCAAAAACATCATATGAGATATTCTCAAAGAGCTAAAGGTGTACACAATAGCCTACCCTAACATTTATCTACTGCTTAGGTAAGAAAAAGTCACAATCCAAGTGATGTAGGATGCCTTTAACAAACCTTGTCCTGCCTCCATCAGGGGAGGCACAAAGAGCAGAACTCAGAGTGGTTTGAACAAGCTCAGCATCTTTGTCATTTAAAGAAGAGATCCTACAGAGATCATCTGCCCAGGCTTCAAGACACCAAATTATTTACCAGGAATTGTAGCAACATATCAGAGAAGTTGCTTTTGATCTTTGCAATGGTCTTAAGGAATATCCTTCCTAAAGTGAGCAGTGACACCTGAACCCTTGTTCTTCCCAGCACACATGCACTGACAGTTCTGAAGTGCAATCCTCAGTCCACACAGCAGGAGAAGGTGTTCCCTGTATCCTTATCACCATCCTGTCCATCAAATTTGGGCTGTTATTAGACAATAAACGTTTTGGATATCTCCAAGTGCACTAGAGGGAGCTCCAGCAGCACCACCCACCTCTGAGCCCCAGCCTGAAACCAGACCCCAAGCATGACATTTCCTTCTCAAGTTGTGAGGCTTTGGGATGGCTTATTCCTTTGATTAACTTCTCTGCACATTTGAATAACATTTTCCAGTATTCTTTTGCAGCTGCAAACTCTGGAATTGCCAGCATTCCCCATTTCTGCCAACAGCTCCTATTATTGTATGGTTCTAGGAACTCAGGCTTAGCCCATTACATAAATGTTAATTAAAAATAAAAAGCCAACCCAAGCACTATAGATATCTTCATTTTAGAAAAACTGTCTGAAAAGCATCAGTGAAATCTGAAAAACCCTCCAGATATTAAACTTTTTCCCTTATTGAGACTAAATCCTCCTTTTAATCAGTAAACTCACAGCTATGCATCAGGAATTAAAGCTAATATTTAGCCTTTGAATAAATAAGAGACATTTTGGGAATAATGTGCCTATTGGGAAACTCTGGGAAAAAAAAGACAAGATTATTGCTGCTGGTATGCTCTTTGCTGGCAATTGCTATAACTAAAGCAAAAGTGGCAGAAGCAGCTTTTTTATTTTTAGAAAGACATCCACAGTGATTTATTAAACCTCTCTGGGGAAGACAAAAGCTATCCTCTCCATATATTTACTTGAGGAAGAATTTATTTTCAAGGCAGAAAATTAATAATTTCTAAATAAGAAGAGTCAGGCTTCTGTAGAAACACCTATTTTTGGAAGAAAATACCTCAAAAATCATCTACAGAGAACCCAACTGCATCAAACATTGCGTTACTCTATTTCATTCACAAAATTGCTCAGGAACCCCGGCAGTGGAGCAGACAATCCTACTTTATCTGTACACTAAATACCTTATATATATATTTCCTGTATAGTTCTTTTAAATCTAATGAGAGCAGAACCCCTGTTACAAAAATTCAAGCTTAATTTACATGTGATAGGAAAACATTGCTCAGTGCAGTCCTATAAAACAGCAAGGTTTGAATAGTGCTAAACCCCTGTGTTCACCCCTTTCCAAACAGATCCACCACAAAGTCATAAAATATTCTTTCATTTCTTACTGATCTAAACACGCTTGACCCAAACGTTATCTCATGAGAAAAAACTACAGTCATGCTCCCTTCTCCCACTTACTCCACCAAAAAAGACAGATATCCATATTAGCTGTTACTCCATTTCCTAACAAACAGCATCTTACCTTGACATTTTCTCCTCTCCCTTGCTGATGTTTGATGCTTTCTCAAACACTTAGCAGATCTCCATCCTCTGTTGCACCAACCTCCTCAGGATGTGAAGTTTCCTGGGTTTCACAGCACTCCAGTGTTTGAGGTGTCCATTCTTCTCAGCATCCTCTGCCTCCAAAAGCTTTCCCCAACAGTAATTTTCTCCTTAGCCAAATGCTCTTCACTGCATCACTTTCAATGATTTCTTAACTTCTTTAAAACAAACAAGGAAACCACCCAGCCACCCTTATCCATCTCCTCACACTTTTCCTCTCCCCTCATGTTTTTCTTCCCTTGCCCAAGAGAATATCTTCACTGTCACCGCCAGTTGAGTTTTATATAATTCCCACTTCTCCCTCACAAATTTCTCTTTATCTCTTTCAGATGTTTTAGTTTTCCCTTCTCCCTCTGTTTCTGTGCTTTATATCGCATCCCTGTGTCCCTTCAGCCTGCCTGCACTGTGAATCAGGACATCAGAATGTTGTGCTAATGTTCTTTTTTATTTAGTGGGGGAATTCCTTTTGTTGATATCAGGAAAGTTTGTGCAGCTTGTGTGATGAATGTGTATTTTAATGCCATCAGAGTAATGAAGCCTGAAGTACCCTCATCCCCCTGATTTAGAATTCTTCCCAGCACTCTGTATTCCCCAATGGAGCATTTGCCATCCTTGGCAAGAACTGCCATTGAGCAAACAGCTCTTTTTCCACTGCTCCACCTTCCTTCCTCCACTTTCTCTTCCCCATTACCATCCAAAAACCTGTGGAGGAAGGGTAAAGCCCATAAAACAGACTGAACAGCCTTCCCAAGTAATTACTCCTAGGAAACAATGCACAGGAATTTTCAAATTCATGTTCCCTAAATCCAGTTGAAATTAAGATGTACCTGCTGCTGTTGCAAAGAAGGCAGACTCACAGATCTATCAGTGAAATACAACTATTTCACCAGCATTACAGACCCAAGCACAGAGAATGGGAAGTGACATTATACAAATGAGGGAGAGATATTTTTTGCCTACATAAGTGTGGGAAATGCAAGAACCAAGAGACACAGGGTCCCAAAGTTCCCAGTGCTCACTGCAAGAAATAATTGTGTTTGTCACTTCACAAGCACTGTAAGGAAGAATGCAAATACTGCAAAGGCAGCAATGGGGTTGTAGTTACAAGGTGATAAAGAAATTGCTGCACAAAGAAAAACCAGAAAACTACTTAAAACAACCAAATCTTTTAATTAGAAAGCAACAAACATGCAAACAGCAGGTATAGAAATTTATTTGAACCAACGTTTTTGCTATCATGAAAGTTACTTTAAAACATTGATCCAAGCTCCCACATTTGCTGTTTAAGGAAAATATTGCACTTGGCATCTTCTAGCACCCCTCATACATGGCAAAACATTTTAAAAACATTTTTGCTTATTTTAACTTGCACACTCTCCCCAAGTCATGCACACAGTCATTCAAAAAAAAACCAAAAGGTTAGGTTATCCAAAAGCAATACCTCAGAATTGCACTAAAGCTCTGTAAGGAAAAATATAATTAATGTCTTATACAAATTTCATTGACTTCCAGGTGCTCAAACACAACTGTTGGTTATAGGAAAACCTAACATTCTTCATCTTCGTTTTCATTCTCCTGGCCAGATCCTTCTGATCTGTCACCTTCCAATCGGTCTGCAAAACACAGATTTAGTAAAAAGAACTTGCAAAATTTTCTTTTTCTGGTAAATATTTATTACGTGCTGTCTCCCTGGGCTATTGCACAATGGGATATGGCTGCGGGTTTTATAGTAGAAGAAAGTCTGTGTGGACTTGCAGCAAAGAGTAGGTAGAAATGTTACCACAAGAAAGGAGAAAAGGAGAAATGCCCTAAAGGATATCCAGGCAAGAAAGCAAAACCTGTGTACAAAAGGAAAAACCTTGTAGCTGTTGACTGGCTGTCAGCACAGAAGAGACAAATGCAAGTATTACATTAAAATGAGATGGTGACTACAAGGGACAGAAGTGCTGTGCTGCAGAGCTGAAACTACAATAGCTACAGTTAGAAATGTGAATAGTCCAGAAACTGGGGGATCACTGCCTGTCACTTCAATACATCAGAAAAAGTGCCTATTGATGTAAATATTTTGAGAAAGGCAAATGCAGAAATGTGTGAGGGAACATGAGTGGCTCAAGACCAATCACTCAAGCAACATGCAGTGGGGTTTAGAAACACTTCACCCAGCCATAACAGGCTTTTGCTGAAATTGTTGTAAATGAAGTGTTGGGCAGCTCTTTTAGCATTTCACTCAGAAGAGATAATGACAACTGAAGGAAACGCAGGAGCATGGAGGTGTAGCACTGGGCTGGACACATGGCAGCCTCCTGGCTCCCAGGGCTCCCAGAGCAGCCAGAGGTGAGAGAGGAGCAGCAGCTGCCACCAGGCACAGCTTCCTTCACAGCTCACCACTGCAAGCCACTGCTCTGCTCAGCCAGAGTCCCCATATTCAGAATCTCCCATCATTTTCACCTTCATCTACAGATCTGTTTGGTTTTTGCCCCATATGCCATGCCAGCCTCCCAAAACTTCATCTCCTTGCTTCCTACACAGTGTGTGATGTCTCTCCACTGTCCTCCATCTTCAGGGTCAATCCACTGCACTCAGCTTCTCCAGCACCAACATCCAGTTCCCAGTGATGATTCCTCCATGCAACCCTCTCATCACCAGTTTCAGCCCCATGGGAACTGGAGGGACATCCTGCTGCCCTGGGAACAGCTGCCAGCAGCCTCAGCAATGTCTCCCACAGTCCTGAATCTTCACACCCTCCTTCACCCCTAGACAACTCCAAGCCCACAATCACAGCCAGTTTATCTTACAATTTATTCCAGTCCTCCTCAATAGTTTTCCCATCACACAGCACTCACTGAAAAGATCATTCCTGAAGAGAGTATTTGTCAACATCTAAAAATCTATTTTACTCTTTGTTTTGAGATAAAAAAATAACAGCTGCAAAGATGCTGCAAGTCTCACACCAAAGAAGCAATTCCTAAGTACTTCTATTAAGAGAACTTCCAACAACCCTGGAATCTTCTTACCAGCCCCAAGTACAGCCACAGCCAGCTGAAGGTCTTGATGATTTCCCAATCAACCTGCTATTTCATAGACCAGTGCTGTGGACAAGCTCTTCAGAAGTCTCTCACCTGCTCTTATGTGATTCAACGAAGCCAACATTCGGAGCATGAAGGAAGCTGGAACAGTGATGGTGTTTCTGGTCTCTTCCAGCATTAATTCATTACGAGTTATAACCTGGAGGTAGGGAAGGGAGAAAACAAGCATCAGAAATAAAACCAGAATTATACTGCACCAATAGGGGCTTGTAGATACAAAGTTTCTATGCAAAAGCCATTTTGCAGGGTCCAAAATTACCCTAAGGGAGCAATATTTTAATAATTGCTATTGAATACTGCTGTCTGGGATAAGAAAAGTCAGACAGTGGACTCGGCCTGCAGGTGTCCCATTTTCTGTCCAAAGAAGATTCTAGTAAGATCATGGTTCCATTGTCCACATGCATGGCAGATCCTAAGATGAGTGACTAAGAAAAACTTTGGAAATCTTTCATGAAGTAAAGCAGATTGATGAGAGAAAGTGCTGTTTCCAGATGGCAACTGTTGTAGAGAACAAAGTTCTAGCACCAGTGCTGGCCAAGAATGTGGGAAGGAAAAGAGATGAGGTTACCCTCAACTCCTACCTTCATGCTGCTTGAAACTTTGGAGAAAATCCAAGGAACACAAGCCATTTTCTATCCCACTTCAGGAACATTCTTTAGCTCCATAATTCTTTGTAAACAGAGCTACAGCCTGCCTCTAAATGATTTGAAAGAGCCAGTTCCTACTGTTTCATTTTCAAGGAAAAAGAAAAATCCAGTAATGAATACTTTTATCTCTCTTCCCTCATTCCTTCCTCATGGTACTTCCTTGCCATCCTTCTTTCTCCTTCCATAAATTTTAATCCCACACTGTAGGTTGTCCCAGCTTTTAGACTATATTCTTTTGTTATCATTAAGCAAAAAAAATTCTTTAGGTGGAGACAAGTTATGACCATTTTTCAGTCTTTGCTCCCAGATCAGCTGCTGTAAGACAGGAAAATAATGCAATTCTTGTTCTCTCTGAGACTCTTCAAGCCTGCTCCTCTTGTGAGGAACATGTTCTTCCAAATATTTGCAGAGCACTTCTCCCTTCCCAATCAAAGCACCTCTTTTCTGTCATTTTCACCTGTTTGCCAGGCACTTGGCACAGCTGATCCCTCCCTAACAGAAGCAAACTGAGAAGGCGGCAGGCTGCTCTTTATTTCTCTTTCACCCCATATTTCTCCAGTGCATCATCAATAACCCCCCTGACAACCCGGGGCTGAGGTTATTTCTCCATTCAGAGGTTTGTTCTCCACTCTCTTTTCCTATTCACTAAGGTCATGGCCTCTATTTTTTAAAATACATTTCTGTATCTATAGGGAACTTTCCTCAAACACAGTGTTTTCTCCCCAGACCTTCCCCCTTCTATGGAAAATTCAGTTCAGGTATGATGGACACTTATTCCAGCCAAACTTAACATGGTGAGAACTATTTTATTGCTATGAACATCTCCTGTCTCCTACATGGGTATTCCAATACAGGGAATAAATTAAAAAACAAAAAACATGTAAAATTACAAACAGCACTGCAGTCATTTCTCTGGAAGTTCTACATTTTTTATTAAAGGAAACATAACCAAGTATCTAAATAATTTGTAATTATTAGAAATAAAGGGAGGGAACTGAAGTACAATAATTACTTTAAATGCACATTTATGATTAGCAATACTTCTAAACCCCAAAGGCTCCAAAATATGTCACAACTAAAGCTGTCACACAATATACACGGAAGTGTCACTTCACTCAGTGCTAAAATAATGGGAAAGGTTCAAAAGCCACAAGTGGATGGTTTGGGGTTTTTTTAAGGGATGTGGGGTGGTGGCTAAGGGTTGTGTGTTTCTGTTTGTTTAAAATATATTTAGCACTACTACAGGGAAATAATGATTAAAACTCCCCCAGTCTACTCTATCTGTGCTGCCCAAGAGATTTCATAAAGAAAGCCCCCAACCTGACTACCCCACAACCAAATCTGTCCTACAATATTATGTACAGAAAACCATATAAGATTTTGATACATTGTGTTATGTAAATCACTCCAATATAATTATTCAGCAGTCAGCTGTATGGTCACCCCAGGCCAGTTGCTATATGCAGTTATTGCTCTGAGGGCAACATGAAAATAATGAGTTACATAACTTCACATTGGACTTTGAGTGGGTTTGCAATGTTTGCTTTATTCCATGAAGTTCCCATGTGCAATCTTAACCTTTAAGTCCTTTTTATGCCACTGAATATTTAACAGGATTGATTTTTGCACTCCCTGTTGTTCTGTATATCCTTGTATTTCTTTCAGGTTTTTTTCCTTCATCTTCCCTTCATTTATTCATTTAGAGACAGGCACTGTGTTCATTTGCTAATTCCTGCCAGTTTTCCTTCTATATCTGAGTGTTCACACTTCTTCCAAGTCCTTTCATGTACAGCAGATCATGTTACATAATTTCTAGGAGAGCTGAGGAAATGCAAAGTGCCAAGTATATGAAAGTCAGCTGTTCTGAAGGGCAGCTTTTTATTTGTAGCTCATTTGTTGAACATTAAATAACTCTGCTAATTCAGTATCAGTAATTTGTACCAAAGGCTTTTATAGAATTAAAGATGCAACATTACCATGAAAAAGGAGGAAAGGTTCTTACCTCATCTGCAAGTTTTCTGTTAAAAATCTTGGATTCTTCCAGTGGCGACCAAATTTTTATATCATAATCAATACCCGAAGAGGCCAGAACTAGAAATAAGTAACAGTAATTCTAAATTACATGTGTTATGTCTTTATTGGTATTTTCTGCCCTTAAATGGAAGACAAACACTTCACTTGAAGCATTTTCTTGCAAATGTCAGATCTCATGCTGAACAGAGCTTGTAATTACTGAGTCTCCACATGACATCTGATCCATAGATTATATGGTTTTGAATCTATCTATATAGATATGACGAAAACAAATGCAAACATCAAGAGCCCCCTGTTTTAAATTTTAAAAAATCACCAGAATATGCAAAAGATAGAAGCAAAAAGTAAGAGCAAACCCAGCCACTACTAATTCATTTCTGCTGATAAGTATATGCATTACTAACAAAGCTTTAGAATTTGTAGACCCAGGTACAAAGGCAGAACCAAGATAATTTCAAATGTACCTTTGATAATTTCAGTGAATTTCATGTACATTTATTTGCTATTTAAATATAAAGATGCAATGGATGCTGTTATAAATAAAGTATGAAAAATATGAAAAGTTGCAGAACATTCTCTAGATCATTGCACAAAAACCACTGTAGGAATTAAAATTCCATAGAATGGTCTCAGTAACTGGGAAGCTGAACAAGATTAACTGTCCTAGAAGGAGGATGAGCTCTCTTAATGACACCTTCAGAGAGTGACAGGGAGACAGTCCTGCTCCAACAAGAATCAGCAAAGCTGCAGGGTACTTTGAAAGGTGCTTCCAAAGGGAGTATCCAACTCAGGGCATTTATAAGAACTCAATTTCAATAAAGAAGTGAAAAAGTTCAAGGCTTACCCTATATAGGACAGTGTTCCATGTTCCCTCAAACTGTTTGAAAAACCCCCAGCCCCTTCTAGTATTATTGTAACAACTTTACTTGCCAGTTTACTAATAGCTGACTCTTACTATACAGCCAGGTAAGCTGTGAAAAAAGAAAGACCACAAATACTTTCTCTGACTGTGTCAGAGGCTGGAGGATGGTTCAGATTTTCCAGCTACATGTGATTCCTTCTACTGTTTTGGTCCATCTTTTTTATGAAGGATTTCCTCTAAACACAAATTATTAGAATTTCTACGAATTCTATTAATTCTTCTAATTTCACAATGCCAGTGAGAGGGAGACACCCACTTCCACAGCTTGTTTTGAATATAGCCAAGTAGAGACCAGATTCCAATATAATTCCCAAGCATTGCTGGCATTTCAGCAACCCCATATTTCCCTCATTAGTGTCATAGAAAACATTTTATGTGTTTAGGGCAGCAAAAAATTGAGATTCTTCTTACATCTGACAATATTTCTATAAATTCTGTGCCAGAAGTAGCTTGATTTCAATAAATTTTTAAGTAAGGAGGGATTAAAGGGCCAAAGGTCATTAGTAAGAGGCAAAATTAAAAGCAGTATTATCTGAATTATATGGGGAAACATGAACAATTAATCATTGCATTGCTCTGTTGAGACAGAGTTTAAGACTGAGCTTTAAAATGCTCTAGTGCAGATAAGCTGGGCATGCAGAATGTGAGAATGCTGCTCTTACTGGGGTCAAAGGGGTGAGGCTGCAGACAGTTCACCACGTGGTTGTCAGCCTCCAGCAGCATGAGGTGCTCAGCAGTGTGGCGGTCCCAGATGAAAATGTGGCCACAGTCTGAGCCACTCATGACAAAGTTGGATCCCCAAAAGTTGGCTTCCTTTATCTGCAAGAAAAACAAAACTCGGTAAGACCCAGGCAGTGAAAAGCCCATCCAAGAGCACACTAACAGTGCTGCTGAAGCAAAGCTCAGCCCATGCAGAAATGAGATTTAAGAAATTTTAAAGGAAACATTTAAAAAAGAGTGATTTAAAAAAATCACTAAGTTCACAAAGTATTAGATTTCCAGAGCAAAGTAGCTACTAACAGGAAAAAAAAAACAAACGAGAGGAGTCAGGGCAGACTGAACAGCAGGAAAATAAATGTCAGCAGATCTGTCACTTTCTGAAGTCACAGAAATGATACTGGAGGCAAGGGTATGCAAAGGAGTTTTTAGGAAGTTTGTGGGGGATTTTCCACTACAGAGAAACAGGAGACAAGACAGAAGCTTGTGAAACCTTCTTCAGAAATCACTTCTGATTTTACTCAGCGTAGGACCTCAAAATAACCATTGTTAAATGATATCAATTTGCTCTCCTGTGTCCTCTACAGGTGAGAGGTTTGATGGGCTGCAGAGGGAGAAGGGACATTGCTTCAACCACAGTCAGAAAACTCAGCCACGAGATGTGAGCTGAGAGCTCCACAGCAGCCTGGTGTTTGTGCTGCAGGAAAAAGCCTGCAAGGTTGAAGTGTACAATTGCTATTTTGAGAGCCAGCAGCACCTCTCACAAGCTCTTTTAATTGACATACAAGGGGCAGGAGGGGTACCTGTGCAAGCAGGAGCTTCCTGTGCAGCAGCTTGCAGAGCTCACACAGACCATTTCCAGTGCTGGAAGTTCACTTTGGCATTTAGGAGTAACTCCAGCATAAGGGACAGAATTTTGAGTTTGAGACTATTTACACAGAATCCTGCTATGAATTATTTTCCAGGTAAGGCTCTAAAGAGGGCCATGCCTGGATCCTTATCTTTCTTTTGGCATATTTCCCTCAGAAAATGCCCTGAAGACAAGAGACATTGCCTTGCTCTGTGCTTTGCCTCAGCTACCTTGATACAGATTCATTGGTAGGTTGAACCCTTGTGCTGTTAGAAATATGTGCTTTATTTCCAGCAGAAGTATGCCCAGTTTTAAATTTCAGGCTTGGTGGATCTTTGTCTATAGATTATGTCCCAATGACTGCAGTCAGTGCAATAAAGTCATCCTGATGTCTAAAAATAAACCAGAGAAGCTGCATTCCTCTAACGAATTCCAAAGTATAAATCTTTCAGAAGCTTTTGTCTTATAGCTCCTTTTAATACATATTTTTATTATTCTGTTACATCTAGATTATCCCCAATAATAAAAAAACTTTTAATTTTATATTTTAATTTTCAGTTATGACCTCTTCCTATTTCCTTTGTATTCTCTTGCTCATACTTCTCAATACTCATAAAATCTAATTTTAGCACCACAGAAGTGAACAGAACTGAAATTCACATTTAAAAATTATGGTTTTCAAAAGTTTCTAAAAGTCACTGTTTTAAAAGCAGGACTATATAAAAAAGTAAGATTGCCAAATTAAGTTTTCAAAAGTAAGGTAGAACCAGAATTATTCATTTGCCTGCATAACCTTAATTCACTATATATACATATATACACACCCATATATATGTATATACACGTAAAAATTATATACATATATATAAAAATGGTTCATGTTATTGACAGCACAGCTTTATCCCTGGGCTGCTCAGGTGTGTAGGAAACAAAGCTTTTTTAAGCTGTCTCCTTCATAAATTTGAAAGGGAAATATCATCAGCCCTTGCCTTGCAGGAATGAGGGTATAACTCAAACCAGCAGATTAAAATGAAGTTTGCAACCATAGAGACCAACAGGGAAAATAAAATTACATTTTCTTTCATTCTGTGCATTCCTTGCCATAGGTGCTTGTGTGAAACAAAAGCAAAAAGACCAACCCACATCCCTAAGAAACCAAACAACAAAATCTGTTAAAATAATCTATATAATAACAGCTACACAGACAGATACTGAATTAAGACTTAGACGAACTCATTTTTAGTCTCTTTTAGCCTCAAAGTGCCTGATGCCAGGACTTTTAAACTAATGGGGGTTTGAGCAATTAAAATCGATTTCTGAAATACAGTGCAAAACTCCTTGTCATTAATCAAAGTTTATTCTAAACCCTGTTGTTTATGTAGACTGAAATATGTATTTACTCAAGCATTTTTCTCAGTGTAATCAAAGCTATTCACACAAACACTAGAAAATGTTTTTTGGGGGTAAAGGGACTACTCCTTCCATCAGCTGCAAAATAACACACCAGCTACTTCTGCAAAATACCACCCAGAACTCAGAACTTCACATCTTCAAAATATTGCAAAAACCAAAAGAGGAAATAACAAGGAAAGCAGCATCTGTTCTTCATGCACCAAAGCTTTTACAAACACAATAACTGCATTTTTCTTAAAATACAGCATTTTGTGTGAAAAAGATGAGGCATCTAGTAGCTAAATTATAATTTAATAACTAGCACTCATTCCTTCTTTAATTCAGAGAAGTCAAGGTTCTTCAAAACTCTGATTTAATCCTCACTTTCCCTTCCAAGCTCTTCAAAGTTAAAGATTAAATAATAATTTTGAACAGCTTGGAAGGGAAAGTGAGGATTAAATCATAATTTGGAAGGTAGGTACATTTTATGCCACTTAAGCTGAGAGAGAAAATGAAAAAGAAGAAAAATAACCCAAATTGCAAAAGATATTAAGGGAAGAGAGTCTTAAACTCAGGGGTATTTAAATACCTTTCACAGTGACACGAGTCACACGAATTTTAATTTTCATTTAGAGCAAATTCTGTGCCTTCCAAGTGAGAAGAGAAGCCAAAGTGCTCAGAGTGCATGCCAATATCCTTTTTGGCAAGCCCAGCAGGGGCAGCTGCAGCGAGCGAGCCCCTGGAGCCTGTTGGAATCCAGGGCATAGGGAGTGTTTCTATGCCAGTTTTAGGAAGCCCTGATTTTCAGCAAGACACTGCTTTTAACCTCTGTTCCAGAGAAAAAAATTGCTAAGGCTTTAGGAGTTAAAACATACAGGTGTGAACTAGGCAGTAGTATATAGCAGTAGTAGCAGTAGGAGTTTATCATAGTAGTAGGAGTTTATCACAGGGTAAAGGATTTAGAGTTTTAGGATCTGAGTATGAGAGTGAATAGAAGACAAGATAGAAGATTTAGGGTGTTGTCTCCTCTCTTTCTTGTTCTTCTTCCACTCCATTTTCTGTAGCATTGGTAGCAAAAAGTCATTGGTTAGAGAAAGCAGTGGCATAGGTGTTACGTGTGTAGATTAGTAGAAGTTATTGGTAGTAAAGTAAAAACAAGATGTGTGTTAGAAAGTAATGGAGCTAATTAGCTTTAAAAAAACCTTGGTTTTTGAATATCAAGACCATTTTGTCCATTTTATGCCTTGTTTCTCATACACTAAGTCTGGTGCGTAGACAGCGTACTGAACTTAAGAGAAAAATAAACAAGACCCTGAAGACCAAGAATCAGTGAGTCCTGCTTGTCTTTCATCCTTGGCAAAAAACTCACAAAAAGAAACCTCCTCCAAAGAGCCCAGAGGGTAGGTTCCCAGCTGTGTAAAGTCCAACAACCAGAAAAAGCAAGAAGCCCTGGAGCCCCCCAGAGCCTGTACCATGGTCCGGGAGTTGCGGTGACCTTTGTAGACCATCTTGATCAAGGGCCGCCTGATGTTCAGCGTCTCCAGCTCCTCCATCTCCTTCCTCTCCTTCCTCCTCCTGAACAGCTCCTGGATGCGGGCGACCGCCGAGCGTCTGGGAATTCCAGAGAGAACAGCGCTGAGAGCCCCTCCCCAGGCACTGCAAGGGGCTCTCAAAAATCATCATTAGGCACTCCACCACATTCTCCATGAGTTTGGCACAGACATCAACATAATCCCGACTGTAAAATTACAGACTTGAATTTTTTCCATCCTGGCTTACAACAAGAATAGCATGCAAGACAGTGGAATGTCAAGTGATGCCAGGTTTTATTCCCCCTCTGTAGAACAAACTTCAGCTGCTGGCAAAATTTCACATGCTATTTTATTTTCATCCTCCACCCATACTGAGGTAGCAAAATTCTGAAGTGAAAAAATAATCTATGCCAGAACAGAAGTTTTTAAATTTTAAAAAGCCATTAAGGATCTAATGTGTCTCTCAGTGTGATTTTGTTTTTTATAAGATTTTGTCCAATGTATTTCTCATAATTATTTTTTTTAGACAGCTTTTAAAAAGTTTCTATTAAGGCAAAACATGATTTGAGATCAATTATTGGAGCACCTATCCCATATGGTAGCAGTAAGGTTTACAGCTGGAGAGTTCCTAAAATAACAGAGTAAAAAAAAAAGCCGAATTCTGTCTGTTCTGTGAATGTTTAGTTCCAGGAACTTATTTTATTATTTATCTGTGAAAAGACCTTGGTGTCAATTTTTTCCTGTTTAGCTCTTCAGTTTGCAGTTCCCCATAATTCCAGCTATGACCAGACAGTCACATCTCAGTTCTTTTTCTTCTGTCGTTCCTTGTCATTATTAGCTCTGAGGTCCTGAACACAGTCCAAGGGGAATGTCACTCTCAAGAAGAAGCCAGTACAGATTTTAGCAGAATGCAAGGAGTGAAACTATTACAGCAATTTATATGATCCTAAAAATTAAACAGATCCAAGAACCTCACTACACTGCTGCCAGGAAGTAACCTGAATTTGTTTTTAAGTAATGTTTTCCAGTGTTACAGTCACTGATCCTGGAGACTCCAGCAACAAGTCCTCTACTCCAGAAAAAAACCCCACCAGATCTATCTTACAATTCTCTCAGCCAGTAATCTACCTGGATCTTTGTCCAATTTTTGCCACAGGAGAAAGTTGCACCAAAAAGTTAAGGTGAAATAAATGTTATGCTAAGCTAAGCAAAGAAGGAAAAGGAATGTAAGTCATTAATGCAGATTTATTTACTATAAAAACAAATAAACCAACAAACCACACACTGTTTACTAAGACAGATCACCTAATACAGCCAAGCTTTCAAAATAAATTTTAATACTTTTTTTATAGAAACCAGAAGAGTTTTGAAAGCACCAGCCAATAGCTCCACTTAACAGTGTGCTCTTTATTATAATACACTTCTTAGATGTTTGCCTAGCAAACAGCACCAGAAAAAGTAGACTACTACTACTTCCTTGGTAAGAGTTTTCCATCCTTTCAATCCCTAGGCAATCTCCTGGTTCATCCTTTTTGTACTACAGTAAATAAATACACTGTATTTTTTAGTTAGTCCTTATAATATGCCAAATTTCAGCTTTAATCTTCAACAGATTTAAGAGGGTTCTTCACAACATCTTCACACAACAGAGGGGGAAAAAAAGAAGCATATGTTCTTTATCTACTGTGCTTTAAGGATCACTGAGTTATTCTCCTCACCAGTTTGCTTCTACATAAAGGAAAAAGGGTGGCATGCACATGATAGGCTGCATCAAACACTTATAGAAACTTTAAACCATTATTTGTGCAGATTTGGGTTTTGCTTGCTTTTAAAAAAAGATGGGGTTTGTGAGAAAGTAAAAACATCTATCATTTACTGTGATTCCTTTTCATAATTTTGCTGCATTTATTCACATTAATTAATTAATGATGTGCAGTGAAGAGTCTAGAAAATTAAAAATCATTAGGACTGACAGAGCAGTAGACTTGTCCAGCTGTTTCAGAAGGGTTACTTGCTGGACAGCAGTAACAAGTCATGGGATTAGAAGATGGTATTGAAGTAGCTAATTGGTAAAGCAAAGTAGTTTATTGCGCAATTTTTCATCCAAACATCTCTACGAAAATTACTCTCCTCCTCTCCATTCCCCTAGGCTGAAATATGCAGACATTACAAAAAAACCTTAATACTACTCAGCAATCAGAATCATGCATTTTTAAATAAGAGCAGAAACACAGAAGCAACTTTTGGTTAAAACTCTTTCAACTAAATGGAGCTGTGAATTTAACCTCCTCATTTGGGGCCTTATTTTAAAAGGCAGGAGTGGATTTCTATTTAGTTATCTTGTGAAGTCAGTGATTACCTTCACCAGGGAGAAGGCAGCCAAGTACACACACAGCTGTCATACTGTGATTGAGCCCTGCAGAAAGCAAGAGCATGGCAGAGGCAAGTCTGCTCCAGAGAACATAAATATGAGCCCAATTTAGTGCCATTTCAGGACAAAGAACATTACAGGAAAAAGGCTTCTCTCTGAGATGTATTGTTGATAACTACAAATTCTCTATACATTTTTTTAAGTCATACACACACAAGAATTTTAAAATCTGACACAGCTGTTTTCATTTGTATTTGTGATGAGCAATCCCTGTCTTTTCCAACACAAACACAGATAGCAGCCTCATCACTTGGAGCATCAGTGGGTACAGAAGTGTGCTGTGCAATTTGAACTGTTCTGAGGTCAGCTTGGGCTGAGCCTGGCTGAGAGCTGCTGCTTCCCTCCCAAACTGCTCTTCCAAGCACAAAATGTCAGACAATGGAATTTATGCACATTGTGTCAGCACTCCTCAGGCAACCCCATCAATGGGTACAGTTCTAGGAAATATTCACAGAGCACTGCTTTTCCCCTTATGATCAGCCAGGTTTGAAGTCCTCAAAGTTAATTGTTGTAATTCATTATCAAAAGTCCATTTAAATTAAGCCTGAGATGAATGGAAGTGAAGCCATATTTTTTCAGTTAAACATAGATTCAAGATAAGCAAACAAAAAAAACCAAAGCCACAAAAATCCCATGATGCAAACTGATCCACACCTATATATTATAAATGGAGAGAAATGGAAAATATGTATACACATAAGTCTGAAAATATATAAGTTGTCACATAGGGCGTTTTCTATATATTTAGAAGTTCTGAAGCATAATGAGGATTTTTTTAAAAACAAGGATCTGTACAGTTTGCACAATTAAATAACTGGTTTGTTTGTTAAAAGACAATAATGTAGTGCCTGCCACAAAAGTCATCTGGTACCTGAGATAACCCTGCTTCTTCCAAACACCATTATCCCAGACCGATAATGGTCAGCCTCCAGCTCAGCTGGGTGCAGAGCTCACGTCTCCCTGCTTCCTTGCTCCATCCCTCTTGTCTCAGCTCTGAACTGAGTATTGAGCTCAGTATTGATTCCTTCAGTACTGAGCATTTTTGTCACTTCTCAAGTTTCCAAATGTACTCACACACAAACATTGTCTCTTTTTCACAGCAGACAGCTTTGGGCTGGAAGGGACCTTAAAGATCATCCCCCAAGCCCCTGCCAGGGGCAGAGACATCTTCCACTGGACCAGTGCTGAGGACCACCAACCCTGATTCCTTCTCTTGAGCTCTTTGATGTTACATATTTTTTATCCACTCTTGTTGCCATCTTCTCTTTTGAATTATTTTCCCTATCCAAAACAATTGCAGAGAACCTAAGGCTTATAACCATCAACTTAGATCTTATTTCTCCAGTGCCTTATGGTCATTTGGACAATGCTCTCATGCACATGGTGAAATTCCTGGGGGTGTCCAATTGAGTGAGACTCAGTTGTGTGTCCCTTCCAACTCAGGGCATTCCATGATTCTGATATTATTTGTGTGCATATCTAAACCATGGCAGCAAACCTTGATCCAGGTCTGTCATTTCTTCATTGATCCTGTAAAGGAATCCACTTGCCAGCTACTACTGATCTGCCCAAGAATTCCAAAGGCTTGTCTTAACCACCATATTAAAACAGATTACTTGACTAAATGCCAACATTTGATTATATTTCTGATATTGATTACTTCCTTTATGAGCCTCTGAACCTGTGGAAGAGATTTACTGCTGCTGTCAAATTTCAAGTACTAAGACAGCTCAACACTAAAGACAAAACCATCCTGTTAACAGCACACTGACACTACCCCTAAAGCCCAAGTTATTTCACTGTTGATCATACAAAACCAAATGTTTACTTGTAATGCCCTCCTAGGTAATTTCCCAGCTTTCAAACACAATCAGTGTTTAAACTATTCTCAGTTACAAAACATTTTTAAATTTTCACCTGATATGCTGCTGAATGATGATGAAAAGCAGAGAAAAAAAGACTGATAAAAAATTCTATGCTGAATGCATCATTTAGTTTATATTAAATTTACAGCAATATGAAATTAATATTCCCCTGGGCTGTGCTGAAGAGCTAAAGAACTCCTTGGTAAGCATGCTGAATATAGAAAGAATGTCTATTGTAAAATTTGAAGTACAAACAGCACAGATTCCTGAACCTCTAAGAAAGCTGACAAGTTAAATCCAGGTATTCCAATTGCAGCTAAGATGAAAATATAAGACAAAGAAATACAGATCTGCACTATTTTCCTGGAGGCATTTAAAATACAGGACTCAGGCTAAGTCTTTTATGGAGCCTCATCCTACACCTTTGCCTTTCCAGCCACAGGAAGCCAAGATGTTCATTTTCATCATTGCAACAACTTTGGGCCATTTCCCCTCTAGATGGACTCTGGCTGAAATCACAGCAGAGAGTTTCTCCCTCTTACAGCATGTGGCCAAACACAATTACCCAAATTGCCTTATATGTTCTTACAACTGCTTCCCTCAAGTATTTCAATGAAGAATATGAGATCAAGTGATTTTTTTCATTTAACTTCATTAAAAGCAACATTGTATAAAATTTAGCATCAATCTTGCTAAATGTGTATTACCCAATATAGCTCTAATAATTATGCTTAGTTCCATAACCTTGTTCAGGCAAAAAATATAAATGGTTTTTGATCCATGTAGTCTTATATTTTTGTCCAGAACTGGATGTTCTCTACTACCAGACAAAGCAAGTCAGCAGTAGCCCATGCAAATATAACTCATTCCTCAGCAGCTCAATTAAAAGAAATAAAGGTATTTCTTTTCACAAACTACACACTTTTCAAATTCCATTAATTTCTATGGCACACGATAAAAATGTTAATAGGTTGTAAAATGTGTACACTGCCATTTCTTTTCAATTTCCATGCAACACATGCAGCTAAATATAACTCAAGCAATATGCTCTGTAATTCATAGCATTTGAAGTACAGCAATTTTTAAAATGCCAGTTAGGTATGAAAAACAAGAACCTGATAAATATAATATATGGCAATAAAAAGGAGGAAGGGAGGAATAAAATAATTAATTACCTCATTATTCTATCACCTATCGCTGTTCCTCTGATATTATATCTAGTAAAGGGAATAACAACTGAAGTCATTCACAAATGCTGGGTACCATGTTTTCCAAAGGTTAGCATCTCTTACAAAATGTGCTCTATGAATTCCAACTGAGAAGGCTCCTTCCCAGTGTATGAGTCAGTATATGAAACTACTTGGATTTCAGCAAAAATAGTATTCAGATTATATAACGGTACACAAAGTAAATTTATAAAATGCAATCATTCTTCATAGGTCACAGCAGCTGTATTATCATTCCCATTTTACATTTGTATTTCTTTAGATTTTAACCTACTAGTTGTAGCTTTCTCCAGGCTTAGCCTCTGCCCCCAGATCAACTTCAAAGTCCAAACAAAATTAATTCAGTCATTTAAGTAGGAAATTAGCCCTCAGAGAGCTGATTTGACTAATTTGTGAAAATTAATATCAATGCATTAAAAACTGCACTCTCTGTGTATGAAGAACATTTTGCATGGATTTTTTTTTCCCCTCCCAGATTACAAGGTACAACCCTCTGTTTGAACTAAACTTGCTGGGCCCAGAAAGTTTTAAAGAAGAAATGCCCTTGCATATGTCCAGACTGAAAGACCTGCACATGTTGTCTTATTTGTCAGAGAAGGCACCTTTTCCTGGGGATTCCCTAAAATGCACAGGAGGTTATTTACTCTGGTGAGTGTCTAGCTAAACTGCTCTGCTGTACAAAAGAGGTTTTATATTTTTGTTAATTTTAAAATATTCTGTGCACTTCCTTATCCATTTTGTTGAAAAGAACATGCATTGACTGGCCCAACAACATGAAAAAATGAAATATCATCTTCGCTTCTTTTAGTCACTTGTGAAGACCGTTCCTGTAGTGATGCTCAGTGGCTACAGAAATGCTGCTGAAAAAAGTCATATTCTCAATTATTTCTTTTAAAGAAATGTCCTTTTGTGTCAAAACTCTTCCTAGCTGACTCCTAGTCAACATGCAGCTGACTTAGCCAATCATGCAAAGGATCATGGTATTTCTCCTTTTCAAAACACTAAAGAAGGTGCAGACTTTGCCCAGTCCTTCCTGATAGCTCAGTTTCAGGTTAGTTGGTGAGAAACCACCTATCCTCATAATGTTTTGAGATTTATAAGCATCCACAATATGAGATTATGTTCCTTGTATCTATTCTTAGATTATTCGAGAAAAAGATCAAACCCTCTGCTTGAAAACACTACAACTTGGATTCGTGCCAAAATAATATTCAAATAATGGAAGCCTTGTACAATTAGATTTGCAAAATAAATAATATTTGTTCATAAATCTGAAATCTACATCCATCTTACTAAAAATAAGGTGAGATGCAGCAGGAAGCTCTCAATTTATTTAGAGCTCTGTTTAACAGAGCTATCAGAAGGGTATTTCTGTCACTTTTTTTTCTTAAGAGGAAGCTACAGATCATGATTTCAGAGTACAGAATCAGTAATCTACCCTTCTTTTTCAGTGGAGAAAGCTGTACTTCACAGTGAGAAAATGACTCTGAAACAGTTTCCTTTATTTGAATTTCTCTACGTGTAGGGTACTCTGCTCAATGTAAACAAAAGCTATTTGGTTTATAAGGAAACACAGCCTAAAGAAAAAGAAATTGATTGTAGACAAAGCCAGTAATGCAACATATTGGAAAAGGCTTATTAGACAAATGGTTTTAGCATTCTGTTTCAGAAGGCTACAACAGCCTTTTTAAAAATTTTTTGTCCTATAGAAAAAGGAAACTTTTTTTCTTCATTACATAAAATATGTTCACAAAAGGTAATTATTGCAGGCTAGTCTGTCTTCTTCAGAAAAAAAAACATAACAAAACCAAACCAAATCCACAAAAAAAGACCAAAGCAGCTCCCCCTAAGTATTCTACAGAGAAAAAAACCCCACTTTATTACTCAGATATTAATGCCATTAATTGTCTTATAAGACGACACATTGGAAAGTAAAGTATTAGATAAACTCGAAAAAATGAGATTTAGTAAAGGAATTGTTAGGTAACACAATTTCCTGAGTGAGGAAAGAAAAAAGAAGCCTACAGAAAGCATCCTGGAGGAGTGGAGCTCCAGACTAGCAGGCAATTTTGTGCCATGTATTGCTACTGGTCCTTGAGCAGGGTGTAGGAATGGAATCATGCAGCACATTGGGGGTGGGGAACTTATTGATAGATAGGGGACTGTAGGGCCTTGAGAAACAGAAAATCAGCAGTATAAAGTTGAGTTTTACACCTCTGAGCTTCCTTCTGGTGAAAGGGAACACTCATTAATTAGGAATGACAAAGTAGGAAAGAGTGCAGGGTGCAGGGCTTGTGTCTGACCATGACACTGGAACAGCCACACGCAAGAGAGGAGGAGGACACAGCTCCAGCTCATTGTGCTCAGAGAATCCTCTCTAGACCAAGAGTAACAACCACAGAATTACTCCAGCAAAACCCAGACAGTGCAGGGGGCTGGGCTACAACATTCAGGCAAGAAGTGAAACATGAAGAGGAGACAGAAACCAGCATGATGGCTGGAAACCCGTGAATTTTTACTGCTAAGAGTGAGAAAAACTTGGTACCCAGTCTAAGGAGACAGAACCTGAAAATGGACAGGATGAATGTCATTCAGTGATGAGCACTGCGTGTGAAAAATTATTTCAATCAAAACAGAATGTTAGCACAGAACAAAATGACCAATTTTAGTTCATGTATACCCAAGGTAGCAGCAATGCTTTGAGTTAGCTTCCTACTCGTTAAGGGACATGGGGGATTTTATATAAATTTGATCAGTTTGTGAAAGGGATTTTAGGCTATAACAAGTGCCAGGTAGAGAGGACTTCCAGTTCCTTTCATTCTAATATGAGATATAAATACTAAGAGGGGCTAGAGCTATAGCCTTTAGGACCATCAGTGTTCTGCTTTCTTTCTGGAAATCCAAATTCCTTTGAGCACACACAGGATGTCTTACTTTACCTTAGTATCTCAGAGTGCATTTGGAAACTCCTGAAACATGAAGCACAGGAGGGAATGTAATGCTCAGTAGTTAAACCGGAAAACTTCACACACAAAAGCAGAACAAAATTATCTGGTCAGGCATTAAACCTGAGCAATGAAAGCCTGCAGGAAATCCTAAACCAACACTGACTACAAAGCGACTTTTTTTCAGATTTTATTGGGGGGGAGAATAAGGGAGCAGGGGACTACGTAAAGGTTTTTAATTATATCGTTCATTTAGCTGAATTATCTTTCCTAGGTGATAAATTTAAACTGTTACAGGAAGAAATCTCACTGCACAGAGAGGAAAGAAGAAAGCATGTCAGATAAATTGTAACTTCATTTAGGATGTCCCCACTAGTGGGAAATGGTAACAGCTGTGTGATACCTGGAAGTGTCATTCTTATCACATTGCTACAGAAACTATTACATCGTGGAGACAATATGGTGCATGAAGAGAAGCTATGAATCCTGCTTGAAATTGGAGATGGAATTAAAATTGCAGAGCTTTTCACAGCTTGCTCTTCAGTCACTGGATCATAATGAACATTGGCTCTGCAGGGGAAAATACTTCTGCCATTCCATATCTGCCTACAAATACTTAGTACTGCATGGAAAGTTAATGGATTAAGACAGAATCTGTGTATATTGGCTTCTTCATAAAAATTGTCATTTAGTGAGCAGAATTACTTGTGCTTGTAATAAACAAAACTGTTCTTTTTGTCACTACTGACAATGTGGTGGCTTACAATTTCTATTTTAACTGCAAATAATTCAAAATCTTCTCTAGAAACAACTATTAAATTCTTCCTGATTTCTTAATGAATACATACTGTAAATTCCTGTGAAGAATTTGTATTGCTAGCATAAGAAATTAATAGCACTGTCTTTGAACAGGAGTAAAGCAAAGGTATCTGACACAAGGCTAAATTACATCTAAAGCTAGTACAAAAGATATTGTATGAAGACTAACAACAGAAATGTTGCTTAAATATTTTTATAGTTTTGAAAATAGTGAACAAAGGTATTAAACCAACAATAGCAAATTGAGGGTTCAGTTTACTGAATGATCAAACAATCAGTTTGTTTGATGTGCAGCTCTTCATATAAAAAAAGCACAAAGCTTACTAAATGCATCTTTTATTAATGGTAACAGCTAGCAGTCTCAGTTTTTTTTACTGACATATATAGTAATATTTAATAAACAACAAAAGGAAAAGGATTACAGTTTCTCTTTCAGAGAAAAAGAAGAATGAAAAATTGAACACATCAGTTTTAATATATGTACTACAAACACACCATTGCTGCACAAGAGCAGTTAAAACCTCTTGCTTTGCCGAAATAAAAACGTCTAAGGTACAGCTGAAAAGAAAGAAAAAAAGAAAATGTAGGTCTCTGTACCCAAATTTATGAACTTTCTATACTTAAGACTAGAGGGAGAATAATAAAAAATAAACTGCAAATATTTAGCACCGAGGTATTCAGCAGGCAAGAGATCAGGTATTAGAACTGCAAGAGCCTTCCTGGCTTGCAGGGAAAATGCAGCTGTACATATCTTACACACAGGCAAATTAGACTGAGCCATCGAGCTCTTGGCCAGTTCTCAAAGAACAACTTTAAGGATACGAGGCCTGAGTTTCTCGATCTTTCATTCAAACAAATAAACAAGAAAAAAGATTGGGGGGGGGGGGAAAAAGGCAGGAAGCATTTTGCCAGGCAGAGCCAGGTGTTCCCCTCACCTGTGTCCAGGGCCTCCTCGGTACCTGGCCCCCGGGATCAGGACGGGGTCGTCGTCGCTGTCGTCGGTTTCCTGCAGAGCCGAGCTCCTGCCGGAGGCCTCGTCTGGAGCCACCAGCCCCGAGGGTTCTGCCTGGGCCTGGGGCTCCTCGCTGGCCACCAGCCCGGGGACAGGGGGGTCAGTGCTCTGACTGCAAACATCTTGGTCTGCACCCTTCTCACAGGGGGATTCTTCCTCTGCGCTCCCAGAGACAGCATCGGCATTGGGGCCGTTCTTTTCTGCTTGGATTCCAGAGTGCTCAGGAGCAGGTTTATCTGATACTGCTAAACAGCAAATATTGGGGAAAATTAGCCACGCCATTAGTGATTATAGTCTATTTTAGAAATAGTCTGTGAAGTTAAATTATGCAAACTGAGTTAATATTTCATTCTCTACTTCTTCCTATAACTATTTGAAAGAGTACAGATACATACTTGCTTCTGTTGTCTCTACAGCTTCATCTGTATTTTTCAGCTCTTCAGCACTTGCATCTTCCTTGAGAGATTCATCAGGAATCCCTAAATTAAGCAATTTAATAGTAAACCACATGATTTCATTTACATGCACATCTATAATGTAAGCAAGTCTAAATGACACCAGCACTTCTAGAAGAAACCAATCCAAGCAATCCACTCCAAAGTCAGTGTCTCTACTGAAATCTCAGCTATCAGTCACATAAAAATCACTATATATAAACCTATCTAGTTGACCAGGTCAACACACTAAGAAAAATGTAGTCATTTCTTGTTCCTTAATGTATTTAACAGCCTATGCTATGAGAACCTTAGCAGCAAAAATAGCATTTGGACTCTTAACACAGACACTTACCATTATTTCTGAAGACAAATGAAGTTATCAGTCAATTAAAAGGGATTTTTTAATTTTTTTTTTTTTAGTATTTCTCTGGAGCTAGTCATTTGATTTGACTGCCCTTTTGGCAATGAACTGAGCAAGACAAACACATTTAATAAAACACAGTGAAAGCTTGAAAGAAATGTAACAAAATTCCCAGCACTCATTTATGACTGCAAAATGCAGTTGTTCTATTTTTCTATACAAATTGGGGCACAATATGCCCCTAAGAAGAATAATGTTTTTAGAACTAAAGACAAGGGAAGTTGATGTTTATATTTATTTGCAGTTATCTCAGGTTGGTGTCTTCTTTCCTAAAAAAATTCATGCTTTATTTTGGCTGTGTTCTGCCTTCATGTGCATGTATGACACTCCCAGTGTGTGCAGTGGGAGTCAGGGACATAGGAGGGCAGAATTTTCCCCTTGGAATTAGAAATCCCAATGTATCTTACTTGTTTCTTCTCCATCAGGCCCTGACTCGTCCAAAGCTTTTGTTTTTACAGAGTCTTCTTGGCCTTCAGTTTTGCAATGACTTCCACTCCCTCTAGAGCTTGAATTTGTGCTGCTCCTGGCAAGGTAACATGGAAAAGGAAAATAATTTAGGATCATGTAAATACATAAGACCATTGCAACAGCACAGCCTGACCAACATTGTCTATCTCACTGCAGTCAAGTGAGAGCTCCTGGCAGCACCCACAACCAACTCACAGCAATTTCAAAATTCTCTTTTATTGTGTCCATTGCCACTCATCCCACCCAATTCCTTTGCATCACAGAACCCTGCTCTCTCCTTCCTAGCTTTTTTTGCACACCTTTTAGATGTATAAATAATCAGAGATCATCTTGCTAGAGGTATGACAAGCTATCAACTGAGCACTAATAAATAATGTTATCCCATTCAATTAAACAATTTGATTCAGATAGAAGTCTCCAGGTCTTTCACCACTAATTATCATTCCTGTGCCTTTTGGACTTTCAGTTCTCAAAGTTTTGTTATTTCTCAAGATTCACTATAAGCTGGTATTTGACATTTACTCCCCATTCATGTTTAGATGATTATTGTGGGACACCAATTTGTCTTTACAATATGGAAAATAAATCCTTGAGAAATATGTAAAATGCTGACCTGAATGTCATTGAAATTCATGTTTTTAGACTCTCTAGCAAAGACTTTCAGGAAATGCAGTCTTGTTGCTGAGCTCTCTTATGTGATGTGGCCTAAAACTCAGGCAAATCATTGGACAAAAGCAGAAAAAAAAGGCAATTATAAGCATGATTCTCAAGAATTTAGACTGCCTCTTAACAAATATTTTCTGACCTGTGTATGTTATTATCAAATATTTAAAATGCTACATTGCTAGAAGCAGCACAGATCATGCTTAGTCGAGATTCTTGAGAATCCAGTCTAGACTTCAAGAATTTTATGTCTTATGTTAAATCAGAGCTTTTACTCCTCTTGGTGAGCAATATTCTGTGTATTCACTGCTGTACTGGATTTGGAAGCTGTAGGGAAATTTTTGTTAGCCTTTTCAGTATTTCTTCTAAATCCAGAATTTTCAGCATTGTTTCTGAATGGCCAGGCAAGAAGCTAGACACTAAGTGGAGGATTTTTGCTATTTCATGTCTCATTTTATAAACTTAATGACAGCCTAAACAGTAAAATTTTTTTTGACTCTTAGGAATCTACTTTGTATATCAATGGTCAATTTACACGTCTTCCTCTATCTCACTTTCACAACTTCCAATTCTCAGACTGGGGGGTTATTTGTTCTCAACTGCATCATTTTGTCAGATGCAATTGCATCCTGCTCCTGTTGCTCCATTCTTCAGCACAACATTTTTAGTCAGCCTCTGAACTGACAATGACTTGCAACTTTGTCCTACCAGAAAATGCTTCTTCCTCTCACTACCCACACCACACTACCCACCACCAAGCTCCATGGAATTTGCTGACTAACTGCAGAATTAGGTAAAAGCATCATAGCAAAACTAATGCTTTTCAAAGTTTGCTGGATCTTAGAGGCAAAATCAGTGTTTTAAGTTTCCAAACTGTGAGCAAGGTGTATGTTTTGTGTCTAAAGCCACGGCACTTAAGAGCTAAATGTGGCTGGGTTTTGTGGTAACAATGAGCAAACATTTCTCTTCACTGCTTCCTACAATAATTCTGAAAACATAAGTAGAGGAATAGAAATAAGATGACATAAAATAAGGACGATGGTTGTTCTGGGAGATCCCAAGATGCTCTAAGGATAGACTTGGACACAAAGCAAAGTGCATGAGCCCATCCAGCAGTGTGTGTTCCTTATTTGAAAAGGATGTCACCACTGCAACACCTAAGCAGTCCACAAAGTTGCTATCTCAGCCTTATGCACTCATCAACACTCCTCAGACACAGAAATATTAAGTGCAGTGTTTACGACTCAGGAACTGAGTCACAGAAAGACTCATTTGCAGAATACCATATGAGAAGTTTGGTAACCCCTGGACTACCATTCCATCCCTGTACTACCCTGCTTTATAACACCTCATTGTTATTTCATCAGAGTTTGATGAAAATAGCATGTTTGCATTGTAGAGATTCACAGTAAATACACAAAAAAGAAGTCTCTTGTATAAATTTCACATTAAAGCATGTTTATCTTATGTTCTGAATGCATTAAGAACTGCAGCCATTTCAAATTGTGCAGATACACCTAAAAATAGACATAAACCACAGAGAAAACAATTTATAGCTATGCTAGACAAGTGTCATTGATATGTGCTGATCATGAACTAGTCAAAACCAAAATTAACTTGTTCTTACCACTCATCAGTGAAGTCCAGTTTTATTGTGCTTGTAGTAGTTCCTTCTGTACTGTAGTGCAAACTTAAAACTGGTTCACCTGTTCCTGCTCGTGGCTTATCACTCTCTGTAAATATGGGGTTGATAAAGTTTGAACAGGCATTAGAAATGTACACAAAGTTGCTATAATTCTGAAGATTAATTTAATTATCAAATGTGGTAGTAACATATATAATGTCTGTTTAAGATCTCTTACAGCCCAAGCAAAAAGTTAAAAAGTTCCAGAGTATACACACCAAATTTGCAATGCTTGAAAAATTATATCTAATTATAAGAGCAAACAAAGGAGATGCTGTCCTTCAACATGCAAGTAAATAAAATTTCAGATAGATATGTGTACACACAATATAATAATTAATAAGCAGATCCATTTTATAGCAAATATATTAATAGGATTATTTTTTTAAACTGGTATTCAGTCCTTTTGCCTAAGTAAATACACATGAAAAAAAGATTATGAGATCCAGACATAATCAGCCTAGAAAAATCACCATCCTCTACTTTGTTGCCTACTTAGGACCCAGACTACTACCAGTACCCTTAGGTGTGCTGTAAATTGTCGGTCAGTTGTCATAAAAATACTGTAAATTCATGTTTTAAGAGTTCTATGCTTATAACCTATTTTATATTATAATAACTGCAAGCACAAGGGAGCACTTGCAAAATGGGCTCATTCACGATGTCAAAAAGCAACAGAAGTGAATGGAACTGAAAACCACAGCACACTGGTCACTCCTCTGCTGCAGAGATGGTTCTAAGGATGTTAATGGGCTCCTTCAGAACAGAACTGCTCAGTGACATCCATCCATCCATCCATCCATCCATCCATCCATCCATCCATCCATCCATCCATCCATCCATCCATCCATCCATCCATCCCCTTTGAGTAAAGTTCATGGTCACCATCTATCAACAAACAGCAAGTTTGCCATCAGTCCTGAAGTTGGGCAATACTAAAAAGTTCATGGAAAGCAGCATCAGACTGAGCCCTGCTAGAGAGGTGCCATTCTCTCAGAACTCAGAGGGAAGGTTTATTTAGTGTATTCAAATGTACTCAAATGGCCACTAAAAGCCTCTGCAGTCTTGCTTTTCATGACTACTGAGCCTTTTATCTCAGGATTATTTGGACAAAACCTTCTGTCCTTTCTTTAGTTTATAGAATACAGAAATTGGACTATAAATATCCTTGCAGTATTGGCAGCACACTGACAAGTGTAGTAAAGGAAAAGCTGCAGATCATCTTTGTGGAAGTCAGTTAAAACCTAATGTTCCATTCAAACACAAGCCTACAAATTTCCCCACTAAAAAGGCTGTTGTCATAACAGTAATGGCTACAATACTGGCACAGGATACTTAATTTTAAATATACAATTAAATTATAGTAACTATGAGATAGCACATCAGAATTTAACCTAACAATCAGTGCTCATATTTTTAAACTGCTGACAGGCAGAAACCCACTCACAGGATCAGAGCAGTGATCAGCTGTGCCAAAGAACTTTAAATATGCACTTCTACATGTTCTGAAGAGAAATTGAAAAACCCAAAACATACCACAAAACCCCTGAAAGAACAAATTTTTATGTGAAAGAGAATTAACCGATTACAACCATGACCCTAATAATGCACAAGTTATGGGCCCCACTCTATGGAAAGAAAAGCTTATAGCCCCTTTAAATGAAAAGTTCCAATTACACTCTCATTAGAGTGGAGCCAAGATAAAACTGATTAAAAGAAAGTTTATTTAAGGAACTGGAAACCTAAGAAAGAAATGTAAGGAAATATTTTATAGTGCTATATAGACAGTTTGAACAAAAGTGACATTCTTTCTTAACCATAAATGGGTGCTTCCTCTATTTTTTGACAATCTACGATTTATAAAATCTCTTTTTATAAAAGTCTGTTCAGACTTTGAACATCCCTTCCTCAGCAAGTAGAAATACTGATTGATCCCACATATTGCACAAGTCATCAGGAACTGACACTGAAAGTCAGAAGTGAGAGCTGGAGAATTCTTCAGCTTCCTTGTAACAGCTACAGACAAGACAAATCTTTGAGTTGGGAACCCAGCTAAAGACAGACAATTTCCTGCTGTGAATAATCCAAGACAACCCCCAAATAATGACTGTACTCATGGATTTCCTACTGCTGTGCAAGGCTGGCTTCAGCAGGAAACCACTTAATGCTGCCAATCAAAGTAACCAAACATTGCTATCTACAACGAGCCTAATTGAATACCAGGCTTCTATTTCTTGTCTTAAAATCTCAGTATCTGAAAATCTAACCAAGATGCATAAGGACTGGCTACACTTACTCTGGAAGCAATGCTCATATTTGTCCACACCCAAAAAGTTGGAAGATTGCTGTAGACTTCACTAAAGAGGGCATTGACTGAGAAATTATTTTTACAAGTTTCTGGAAACAGACAGCTGTTAAACCATAGTGGATAATAGCATTTTCCTAAATCTACAGTACCACAAACTACAATTTGGATGGGGTCAGTTTTTTCTTTCAAGTAGCTTTAGGGCATAACATAGACACTAATAAGAACAAGAAACTTTTAAAAAGGTAGATGAGAGAAGAATCTGATAACAAACTGCAGAGAATTAGTTGTGTGGTTCAGTATTTCACATTGAATTTATACTGCTAATGAAAGTTGACTGGGAGCCTCTGTGAAGAAAATGAATAAGCTTTCCCTCCTACATAACTGAACATTTCTTCAGAGGAGCCACATAAACCCTACAAATCTTGAACTCTGTTTTCTGGGAGAAATGTGATGGCTAAAGACTGCCCAGACTAGAATGAAGCTCTGTTCTCTTCCTCTGCCAAGCTCATCCCACCAGGCCAGATCTACTTCACACTGATAATGAAGGGAAGGAGAGGAAAATGGCCCAAATTCTGTGATCTAGGTGATTCAGTTTATTAATCTGGTTGCCCGCTCTAGCAGGTTAATCACTGCTTCACTGCTACAAGAGAAAGCTGTAGCTTGTCAACACCTTACTATATTTTTACTTATATATTTTATATTTTACTTTTAATTCCTCAAAAATGCCTTGAAGCTTTACTTAATTTTACAGCCAAACACAAGATATTTTGAAGATACTATCAACAACGTACAGTTATTTCATAAACAACCCTGTCTAAAGCACACTCCTATGAAATGTCCATTCTCCAGGTGCCTACAGGAAGAAGGCACTTTTAAAATACCACTCTTAAAACTGAAGACAAAATTTCATTCATAACCTGACATGAAAAAAAAATCCACAAACCAAACAGCACAACTGACAGCAACAACCTTCAGACCCACTTTTTCCCTTAGAAAATGAACCTGTGCAAGTGTAACTTCACAGACACTGGGGCTCTCAACTATAAAGGGGTTAAGTGCATAAGGCCAAGTCTACAGATTGCATTTCCTAATTAAACTAACACTGTAAGGAACTTCAAGCCAGTTTGCCACATCTCAAATGCTGCTCTGTTCACTCATCTATTGGCAACCTCATGAGAAAAGGATAGAGAACTTCTCATTAAAGAAACCCCAAAATAATTCCTATTCAGCACTATATTCTGTGTGAAGATCTAAGAGAGATACTTCTGGAAGGGAAAAAAACTGACACAAATAGGAGAAAATAAGTTGTATATTTCAGAAAAACAGGAATTCAGTGAGAAGGCTTAACACATGAAATTTAATCATGCCTCAGGTTCCCTCTTTACTGATTCCAACTCAGGCAGTACCTTAAAATCCTAACACTGCAGTAGATCTGAAGGCCAACCCTCCACTATTACAATCACAGTCCAAAACATTTTTAAAAAGTCAAGTGTAGATGACTGTGATCCATTTAAAAGCATTTTGTACACACAGGAATGACCTTCAGGTTCTGCTGGACTGTCAGAATGCTGGCATTATAAATGTATGTGATTGCAATAAAAATCAAAAGATCTTTAAACCCCAAACCAGTCTTAAAACATGAATACCAACAAGAGAGACTGGTCCAACAGAAGACAGCTGATTCAGTACTAAATTAAAAGAAGGCAGGAATAAGAAGTAAAGGCAATTCTGTATGAAAAGAACTGTTATGACTTCCTTCATTAACTCCTTACACTATTTTGAGACTTCAAATAGAAGCGAAACTAATGCAGTTAAACTTCAGAAATTCAACTGGATCTCAGCAAACTATTCTTTCTGGTTACCATTTGAAGAAAAGTCTTCTTAATAAATTTGCTCCTTTTTCAAATTCCTGGTTTTATAAATTAGAAATAACATTGTCCGCTAACAAAGCAGAAAAACATTGCCTTAAAACAATTGGAGAACTTGTGTATTGAAAAGCAAATGTGCTTTGGTTTGGGGTTTTTTTCACATATTAAAAGTCCTGAAGTGCTTCTATAAGAGGGAATCTCTTAGTTCAAGTAATTTAATGCAGAAAAAAGCCAGTTTTCCCAAATTTTTTACAGTTGTAACAATCTTAGGAAACTTACAGACTTTCTATGTTAGTTCTAGGTTATTTTACTCTGATCAAATAAAGCTTTATTCTGAGTTCAGAACAGAGAGCATAACTTGGCCACTTGTTATAAGCAAGGTTTCCAGCTAAACCTGATTGTTGGAATGATGTAGACTACTAAACCATGAATAATTAGCAAATTTACACATGGAGGTTTAAGGCTATTTCATCACACAATGCATTTCCACATAAAGAATTTATTTTGTCAAGGTGCAGCTTGATTTTTTTCCCCCAACATTCTGGCATGTTAAAGTAAGCCATATTCTCAACAGTTGCCAAACAGACTATTTTTTTCAGAAGTGGGATTTCAAAATAGCTTTCTAGTTTAGAATGTGAAAGAAGACAAAGCTGTTTTGTGGGATTTAAGCTATTAAGTCTCCATGCTTTGATATGGAAGCATAATGTGGAGTGTATGGCAATCTATTTTTAAATTAGCGTCTATCACTCCTTAATTATTCAGCCATAAATATTCCCTACAGATGACATTGATGCAGCTGGAATAGGGTCACCTCTGGCCCACTTCAGTGCTCACAGTTTGGAGACTGGGCACAGAGACAGCTCCCAAGCATTCTGTCCACTCCCAGTCCATAGGGATCCTACAAGAAACACCAGTACTTGTTCAGCAGAGGGGTGAAGACAAGGGGATACAGAGGGAAGATGCACCTCAGTGCAATGGGTGCTCTGGAGTTACTCAAGCTGTGCAGGAGTCACAAAGCTGCACATCACTCATGGGTAAGAGAAATTAATGTGGCATCATGAAATTAAAGGTTATTGTAATCTTGATATTTGCCCTTTGATCCAAGAAAAGACATTCAGAAAAAAACTAAACCTGTTTAAATAATTACATTTTACAAAAATATTCCAACTGTCTGTAGAATACATGAGACATTTACTGTACCTACACTGAACTGGAGTAATTGCACGAAGAATCGAGCTTAGGATGGCTTTCAAAAACAACAATTAACCTCACTCTGTTAATCATATTGAGTTTCCAGCAGATCTGCTTACAGAATTCTACTTTTTTGTAGATGAACAGCATTTTTAGACTGTTTCTCATCATGAAAAGCAACTTTAAAAGGAAGCATTGCAATCAGCTATGGCTGGGTATAGTGCATTTCCTGTCACACGCACCCTGTGGCTCATCAAGTGACATGGATCCAAGCTGTTTGTTAACCACTGAAGAAGGAGAATCTGAAACAAAAACGAGATTTCAACTTAAAACATAAGCAGCAGAGAACTGCACAGCAATGTCACGATCATATGTTAGTTTAAAATAAAAAAAGCAGCAACATAAGGAAGCTTTGGGTTTGTTTAATGAGCAGCCAGCCACACTGAATTTTCTAGGCATGACAGAAGCAAAGCCACTTGTTTCAAACCATTATTTATTCACTGAACAGCCTGAAGCTTGCTGACATGTTGATAATGAAAATGCCTGTCCATTACCAAATATTTTACTGTGTTCTTCACACTTCTGACATGTCATGACTCTTCGGTGTTTTTCCTGACTCCTAAAGCCTTTGCTC
The DNA here is from genome assembly GCA_013399835.1 of Leptocoma aspasia. Lineage (NCBI taxonomy): Eukaryota > Metazoa > Chordata > Aves > Passeriformes > Nectariniidae > Leptocoma > Leptocoma aspasia. The sequence goes on along the minus strand of VXAX01002252.1, from coordinate 260,709 downwards.
CAGCTACCAAATGACACCATGTGCATTTGTAAATGCATTTCACACCATGTGCAAAATGTAAATTTCAGAATATTTATACTTCAACATAAAATATTCCATGGTGTACCAGTACCTCCAACATTTAAATACTGTTTCAATAATAATGTTTTAGAACATCAAAGCACCAAAATACATCCCATTTATATGGCAGTTTGGTAGTTCTGCATTCTTAGATGCTGCACCTCTGATGCCTGAGAACAAGTCTTGATGAGTTTATCACAGTACCACACCCGTCAGTCTTACAAGCATCCCCATCAATCACATAAACAAACAAATAAATAGAATAATCACCCCCCTCAGCAGATAAGTGCCTTTTTTCCCCTGGACACCACCAGTTAATAACTATCACCAGCACCCATTATTTGCACAGACACAACAGATGCAATATTCAGTATTTCCTGTGAGTCTATTTCCCTTGTCACCTCTGAAGACCAGATCTTACTTCTGTATTATCTGAAGATGAGCTGATGTACATAAATTAATGCAGTATTCCAAAGATATTGGCTAGAGTATCATATCTTTGTTCCACTTGATAATCATCTGTTATAAACAAATTCATCCTAAACTAAAAGCATTTAATATCCTGTATTACAAACTGAGTCACAGCCTGCCAACATCACAGCACACTAAATGAATTTTAACATAAATGTAGATCCTATACAAGGAAAACAATGAAATAATCCTCTCTCCTACAGGAAGCTCCCTCCCAGCTTTGAGCCAGAATCACCAGTGAGACCTGTTTTGTAGTACAGCCATAAAACCTGCTAAATTGACCAAGCTGCTTTAAATACATATATTCTCAAGCAGTTGTTCACTCCTGGCCATTGGTGGAAGCATGGCAGTGTGCTCCTTTGCTACACTGATATCCAGGTGCAGGGAAGGGGAAGAGGAACAAAGGAGCAAAGGAGAGAGACCAGGAAAATCTGAGACAGGAGGATGCCTTATTTTGGGAACTGGGCTTGCACAGCTTATTTCTGTAACTGAGGAACACTAAATTGGTTCTGGTTTGTCTTCCTTGCTCGACCATGCCCATGCCTTGCACCAAGCACACCTAAGTCTGACCACAGAATTTATCATCTAGATTTATGACATGTAGCTATTAAGTAGAAGAGTAGCATTAATATATTTTACTTTCCAAAAGTGAAGTGTGCTTTAGATATAATATCTAAATCAGAAGAGAAAGATTTACAGGGGAGTTGGACTAATAAGCCACTTTTTAGAAGGTAAATCAGAACAAAAAGCTGGTGTACAGATGCTCCACATTATGAGATGATCTCCTGGTGTTCCAGCTGACTCAGCACAGGAATCTGTGCCTCTTTCAAGGGCTGGCTTTGATCTCTGACTCACAAAGTCCATGGCTGGGATTAACTTGTATCAGAAGTGCTAAAGGGAGGGGAGGTCCTGGACTGCAAGCTGAGAAACTTAATGCAGGACAGTGATCCCAGCCATGCTCTGTTCCTGCACTCCAAGCCTTTCCAAAAGCTCATATGCCCTTGTTTAAAAGGTGTTTTGTGCTGCCAAATATTTCACTTGGCTGGAAAAGCTCATCTCATCAACTCTGTAATTCAGACCTGTATGATCAGAAGACTGAACTAACATATTTTAATTAGAAACATTAAGAAATTACATCTACTACCCTTACCAGCACTTCTAATTTTATTAAGATATCACACTATACAGCAGTAAGTAAAAAAGTAGGTATATTTTGCCATGTGCATCATTCAATCACAGTAAGTGAAAATAAAAATGTTTCTAGGTAGAAATCCATGCCAAAGGAGGCTTAAAGCTCCCACATCTCACTGTTACATCCAAGTCTCCATACAACTTTGTGAAAGCATTTCACTTTAATAAATGAATATTTAATCAACATATAGGAAACATCCTGAATACCTGAATTAGCATGGTTAAGAATAGAGTTGTTGTAGCAATTTGAAACACCCTTTTTCCTTTTCCAAGTACTCTGAAGCCACAGATCACCAGCACCCCCTGAAGTGGCTCTGCAGTCAGGAGCCCCCACTCAGGCAGGGAAATCAGCACAAGCATGAAACCAGCCTAGAGAAGTTCAGGTAAATGCCTCTTTTTTTAATATATGGCTTTGTTTTGTAAAAAAGTCTGAAAAAAATACTTTCATAATTTCTTATAAAGCTTTTGGAAAAAAAGTATTACCAAAACTGTGCCATATAGTTAAAAAAACAAACAAAAATCCAAACTCTTACCTGAGCCTTCACAGGCTGGGTCTACATCCCAATGCAGTTCACCACTGGTTGTAATGTCACCAGTACATTCTAAACTGGAGCACCACTTAAAGAGGGAACTGGAGATTCATAAATTTGGGGAACCTCAAACAGAAAATAGAAGATAATTTTAAGGTCAGTTATATGCTGAAGGATCTTCCTATAGTTTGGGCAATCAGCACCTGACTTCACCAAAATACTAGCATGCCACCTCAGTTTTGGTTGAAAATAAATCCTCCTTACATCACCAGCTTCAGGCTGAGGTCTAAAGCACCAAGAACTGTTTTAAAAGTCCTAAACATGATCCATGTAGAGGAATCTAAGAAGTTAAATATTTGATTTAATAGCTATGAATAATTGCTTTGCACAGTGAATAAGCTCTCAGTTATACATTGTGCACTTCAAATAGACATTTCTACATCTAAGTGTTAGCCAAGAATCTAAAGACAAAAACTGCTGTCATTCCCTTGTTTTTCTCCAAAAGCTTTAACACAGAAATGAAGGTCCAGTTTCCTCTGCTTTAAAGACTGACAGTATAGATCAACCAAAAGTTAAAAAAAAAAAAAGTCAATTTGCAGCACAGGTTCTGCAATATGCCAGCATGCACATGTATATATCTGCATTCCACAGCAAATGCAGTCTAAATCAAATTTTTTTCCTCAGGAAAAAAAAAAATAGGCTAATATTAATTCATGTTTTTGTGGGTAAGATAAGGTACGATGACCACTACAGGAACCCTTGATCTATACTATGTTTTTTATTTTTCACTTAATGATCAGCTGGTTCACGTTTCTGTTACTTTTCAAACTGAATTCCATCTCCTTAAAATTCTCAGAATGAGAAACGATGTAGCAATGGTGATGCATATGTGGCATAGCAGCAATAACAACAGGTTAAAAAGGTTTCTTTGTTGTTTGCATATAGCATATAAATGCAGTTGTTTAAACACTGCACAGGATCTAAATGTTATGAAACGCCACAAAAATGCAATAAAAACTAGGCTTTGGGGAAGAAACCATACAATAAATAAAAATCCAAACTAAACTGAAATATTTACTGTAGTTCCCTAATTAAATAAAGTGGCTACCAAAAAAAAAAAACCTGAATCTATTCAATACCTAAGCAAAGCTTGAAGATGAAATAGACCTGATCCATGCAGCACACACTGCTTCTAAAATACAGCCAAATTCCAAATTTAGACAATACTTAAGAGGGGCATCCACTAAAACAAAACCTCTGTCCTTTTGACAGAGACCTTTTGTCTCAGAGTCAAATAGTGAATCATTACTCATCTGCCTTTCACATTCAAAAATATAAACTTTGGACTCTATTTTTCTAAATAGTGAAGGTTAACTACTACAGATTGATCTTACAAATCCTCATGTAACTGAGAGACAGAACAACTACCACACAGTCTAATTTTCTATTAAACCTGTAAAAGCTTTCAGCTCTTGATATTTTCTACTTGTAATTTCTTACATGGCTGGGATATTTTTCTCTTTTTGTTCAAGCTTCTGTGGTTGTAAAGATAAGGATTAATAACAAAGTACAAGTCAGAAAAAGTGGCCTTAGTCTCACACTGAATTCTCCCCAAAACTGCAAGTGCAAATTACACAGGTTTTATCAGAGCAGGGATTTAGAACTTGCAGACACATTTTGCAGTGTGATTTTTTTTTTGTTTGAAAATTTACAACTAGTATGTGCCTGAAAACTGAACCTGCCTCATGACAGGGCAGCAAAGACAACCTTTCAGGAAAAAAAAATAGAGGTTGTCTCTGTATAGGAATGTATTACTTCTAAAAGACCCCAAACAATCCAAAACTACTCATTTATTTTTTTGAACAGCCAGCTAAGCACAGGGCTAGAAAACAACTGTGCTTATGAAGAAGCAAGAGACTAAAAATGTGCAGCTCTGGTTTTCCAAAGGAATAGATTATGAATAAGCAACTTGCAAAAATAGATCTTGGGAGGTCAGAAAAGGAAAACAAAACAAAGTAACTTTCAAATAAGAAATTAACAAATACAAAGAATATCTTGGTGTCCAGAGTGCAGAAATCTCATTGAGTAAATAAAAAATGCAAAGGTGATCCCCAGTCAAAAGAAATGAGCTTCATTTGTTCCCTCCCAGAGCAGGGGAAGGAGAAATGCAATGAAAGAAGCTGACAAAGCACAGCAGGAATATATTATTTTTACACATACAAATAGAAAGGAAAAGACAAGGTAATCTTTTATCAAATTTCTCTAGAACTAATTGACCAAACAGATTAAATATTTTCAAATTTAAATTTCTCCTTTTATAACTTCCACTGCCTATACTGCTGAAGGCAACGATTCCACCCACCAGACCAAACCTTAGGATGCATCCTAAGGTTTGCTGGAGGTCAGGGAGAAAAATGGCTCCCCCTTTGTCTCCCCAGAAATAAATGTTTCCACGACACTAAGTAAATCTGTCTTTCAAAGCAATTACTTAGTAAGTAAAATGGTTACATTTGTAAATTCATTGTCATTACATGCAGAAAGAGATAAATATTTGAATATTAGTTTCCTCCAAGGCTGTGTATAGGGCTCCTGGTGATCCCAAACAAAAGGATTGGATGTTTCTAATAGTTCCCTTAAAGTTCTAAGCATGTGGGAACTCAAAAAACTCCAAGAGGCAGTGTTGGGGGGTCCAAACTATGTACATGACCCCTCTGCCTCCCAGTCAAAGCAATTACTCAGCTTAAACTTTCCCATTTGTGGCAGTATGGATCCTACAGTGTGTTGTAGGAACCCCACAAGCCATGGGGAGTAAAAAAGTTACACTGCATTCTTGAAGGAGCACTAAGGAAGAGATGGGAGAGATGTATCAAGCGAAACCCAGACCAACACACCCTTCAGAGGTAGTAAAATCCCACAGATAAACCAGACATGGCTGTAAACACACTTTATTTCTTACTTCAATTCAATGGGAAGCAATTTAGTAAAAAAAAAAAATTAAAATTAAGCCATTCTGAAAAGGAAATGGAAGATCTATTGACTGTGTTAGTTACGATTTTTCCTCTATCAATACTTATATTTGAGCTAATAAATTCTGATGTTCAGTTTGCTGGGAAAAAAAAAAAAGACAAAAACCAAAATTGGTAGATTTTTGGGGTGTTTTTTTTTGTCCTGGCAGGAAACTGCAGCCCTTGACAAGGCCACTGCTACCACTGCTGTTCCTGTTCTCCTCCTACAGGTAACAGACACCCATGGTTGTTATCCCTAAGATAGGCACCAACCCCTCCCAGGATGTACTGGTTTCCAAAACACTCTAAAAACCTCACTGCAGTATTTTCTAGTGTAGAAAGGTATTCAAAATTCAGTAACTGCATATTGTGACTAGAGCATCAGCCACTGTTACATCAAATTGTTCTGCAGGGCTCCAGATTAAGGAATAGTCTGAACCATGGCAAGATAGTTGTAAATGTGTGACACAATCCTTAAAAGCAATTTAGCCACATCTCAACTGTCACAGGTTTTATCCACAGAAGAGACACTGCTAGACATGACTTTGCAACATGAAATACACTGAATTCTCACACAGCATGCAGCTCACTCATTTTTACATGGTGCCACGACAAAGTTTGCTTCAAGTTTATGCTTTAGGGTTTGCCTCTTTATTCATATGCATGCTTCTGCCCTAACTTTCTCAAATATGTTATTGCAAACATATTTGAGGCTTTCTTGTAATCATTTTTAATTTCAGTAAGACAAGAGAGAAAGAAGAAGGTGAAATGAAAAGTTGCTCTGTTCAAAAATGGAGAGCATATCTGGGGACTTTGGCTAGGTACAAGTATTTTCACTACACTTACTGTAAAACCACAGCACTGAAGAGTGCCAAAACTCTGTTTTACTGAATTGTTACTCTGATTTAGAACACATGCTAACCCAAAGCCAAGTCGTAAATGTTACTGTTGGATACAAGTAGCAGCAAAATGCAATTTCAGTGTGCAACTCTCCTTCTACTCAGAACACAGCAATTTCTTGCTCAGCTGCTCTAACAACCACTGCATAAACCTGATACCATGCACCTGGAAAACCGTTTCCACATAGTATCACTCAATCCAAACACGTTAGATCAATAAATCTGGCCATACAACTGTTTCCCTGACCATGTGATGATCAACACCACCACATGCAAGGCAAGACAAGCAGCGAATGCAGGAAACGCCTTGTTCTGGAGGAGAAGCATCTCAGCAAACAACAGCAGCACAAACTACAGCTACATCATCTGCTGGAGAAACCTTGGCAAGTGACAACCTGCTGCCTGAGGGTCCTGTGAGGAGCCCTTAGGGGTGGGCTGCTCAGAAGAGGAGGGCTGTGGTGCAGAACCCTCAGCCAGCTCTCGCTGTCTCTGCTGCTCTGCCTTCTTAAGCCTCAGTCGCTGCAGGCCCCTACGGATTATTGCTAACTCGGGTCCCATTAACTCTGACAAACAGGGAGGGGAGACAGAAAAGGGGGAAAGAGAGAAGCATTGAGCAATCAATATAAAGAACAGAGAGGAGGGGTGGGGGGACTGACCAAAGAGACAAGCAACAAGTGTCATGTAACAGTGAAAAAAAAAATTTACTAACATCCGGGAATCATAAAATAGAAATATTGAAATTGGTTTTCTCTTCCTAAAGGCGTGAATCACAGGACTTAAATGTCCAGGATTCGTGCCGTGCAATACAACCCACTCCCCATCTCCAGCAAAGAAACCATGAAACAAAGAATTATTTAAGGAAAATAGATACAGCCTGCTTAAATCAAAACAAAGCACACAACAGGTGTATTCATTTTGATGTTCGTAACACACAGATTAAATGAGAATATTTGTTGTAAAACTATGCAACTGTGGTCTACAGGTAAGTTTTCAAAATGAATGTAATAGCTTCCTGATATCTCCAAAAAACGGGGGTAAATTTTGATCAAAACAAACTAGTGCAAAAAGTAAACTGGAATTATGGAAAGAGGTGGCAGAACAACAGCTAAATGAAAAAATACACTTCTCTATTAACTCATTTTTAATTTCAGACATTCCCTGTGGTTGAGGATTCACAGTCTGAAATCACTGTTAAGTGGTCCTACAGACAAAGTAATTTATAGGATCATAAGCAATTCTTAGTAGCATCCTCTTAATAGATTATTCTTTTAGTCCCATCTTTAGAGGCTTTACTGTTTTCATCATTTTGTCTTTATTCATTTGCCAGTTAAAACTATTTTGGCATGTTAAGTTCATTGCCTGATTACCAGTACTTTTGCAAATTGCTATAAAATGAGGTGTCCAAGCAATTTTTTATTCTTTCCATGCCCTTTGCAGATTTCCTCTACTTACACAAGTGCTGTGTGGCAAGTGCTTCTCTTTAAATAACACAGATTAAATAGCAATGTCTGAATCACACTGAAATGTTAAAATAGTAGAGAGCATTACATTGGCATAGGGCCTTTCAGCCAGGCAAAAGCTTAACAAATATTCTGTAACCCTTATCCACACAGTGAAACAAACAAATCTTAAATTTTCTTTTATAAAGAGAAACAAACCCAAAACCAGAATCCAGTAATTTGGAAGTTAGTGACAAGCACCAGTTAATACTGAATGGTCATGAGGTTTAATGTACTTAGTCTAATATTATTTCTGGGAAAAACATCCTCTCAGTTTATGGTTGATAAGGTATAACAAAAATAAAAATGCATAGCTCCTAAAAGGAATATGGCATCAAGGAGATTTGCTATGAATCATTTTCATGTCCCAAAATCATTTATGAAAATAAACATTCCAAACAGCTTAGGGAATACTTTTAAGGGAATTTCAGTGATGCCTAAAATTGCAGTTTTCAGAATTTGCTGTTGATTCAGTTCCACTGAGTTAAGAGACAGCCACAATTTAAGACGTAGCAAGAACTACAAAACCATATGTAAAAGCTGCTATCCTGGATATGCTCAGTGATAACACCTTTTAATATATTCCAGAATATCTAAGCAAATGTTTATTTTGCCAGCAAATGGAGTGAGGAAATAGAAATAAAAAAACCCCAGTTATTGTCACATTCCCATTCAAAATTTAAAAGCAGTTACCTTATATCAGAACACATATTAGGGTTAAGCTTTGTACTAATTAGCCAACTGCCCCCTGCATCCCCTCTCAATGTTACCAATGAGTATCTGGAATTTAATTTATGAAAAAAAAAAAGTGTTATATTTTAGTGCTTGTTGTAAAACAACAGCATCTTAAAACTAATGTACAAAAATTAAAGGTTTACCCTAAATGGCCCAAGCAGGGCAAGAAAAATTTGTAGTATTTTTCCTTAGTGACAAGCATGACAATCTCTGCAAATTTTTCTCATTGTAAACATATATAAAAAAATTATTCAAATGTTCTGGCAGTAACAGCCTACTGAGATTTTGCACTGATTTTTGTGACACATTTTCTGGAAAACCAAACCAACAATAAATTTGAACTGTATACTTATGCAAAGGTATTGTGATTTCAAGCCAAGAGTGCTCATGTTCAGTGCAGAAATCTGTAGAAATTATTTATGGAAAGCTGTTTACAAGCCTGGGTTAGGAATTCATGCTCTGATTCTAAAGAAGTTGTTTCCTGAAAACACATTCTTCATTTGCTGACTCTGCTACAATATTCAAACTTGTATCTGCCATGACTTTACACAGAATGGTGGCTGAAAACCTCTTTTTCCCTTCTTCCACCTTCCAAAATGCCTCCCCAGTCACCCATGTCTTAGAACACACCTCTGTCTGAGCTTCCCACTCAGCCCCACTGTATTTAAACTATTCCTATTGGCACTTTCCCTCTCCTGTCACCCCAAAAAAGCAGCAGGGTTTATTGACCTTTAAATGCAGGTGAATAAGCTCAGGGAATCCTGTCCTTGATGCAGAGGGCAGTGTTTGCAGATACATTTAGAGCCTACAGACTGTGAGTAGATAAAATCTCACAACTGAGCACAGCCACAGGCTGCCAGGGTACATAAACATTGCAAAATGGACATTCCCAATGCAGCCTGCTCATCCATAAACCCAGTGCAACCCCTCTGCCATGACCTGCTCCCTCTGCCCAGGAGCTTCCCCTCTTCCTGAACTCACCCATATTACCCAAAAACTTGTTTTACAGTCAATCCAATGTCTCTTTTGCATTGCTCCTGAAACAGGATTCTTATTAGGTGTGCAAACACCTTGCACTCTTACATTTATGCCTGCATGAGTCCTGTAGACAATTTTAAGCTGCCAATCTGAAGCCCTGCTTAGATTTAGTCAAAGAATGTATCAAATATTATACAGCAAATTAGAAAGTATCCATTGTCTGTCAGCCAACCATCACTACTCCTTCCAAAACTAAACATATTCTGAAGTCAAAAGTAACACTGAGAAAGAAAAACTGCTCTTAGAGCTGGATTAAGAAGTAATAACTTCAGCTTCATGCTAGCAGAATAAACTTTTGTTTAGAAATTCAAGCAGTTTCAGAGAAAAAGATTTTTCTGGTTAGCACAGATTCCTTAAAATGCAGGCTAGAAAATGCATCACAATTCCAGAAATCCTCTCTGATTCATTATCTTTTTGAAACCCACAAAGGTTCAATGACACAGCTTGAAGCATGAATTATGAGTTATAACAATTATGTTTAAAATGGTAGATACTCTCCTAGCCACTCTAAGTTCCAGAATAAACCATATACTGTTAAAAATAAATAAATAGATCAAAATGAACCTTTGGTAATGGTACATGTGTTCTTTGATGGCCATCCCTATGGATCAAAAATAGTGGCAGCTAAATTGGGTTGCACTGAATTAGAGCAGACCCCTTAATCATCTTTTAGTGAGTGCATTGTGAAAAAACTTGAAATTGTGGCAACCTGATGCCAAAACTAATAAAAAACATAGATGAAAAAGCCTCTGATACTAAATAAACTTTTTAGCATTTTCTAAAATTCCTGTGTGTATTGCCTTTTTTCTGCTCACTGTTTATCTCTAAGTATCAGACTAATTGCAAGGTTTAAAAAGCAATAATGACATGCTTCATGAATTTCAACTTATGTCTTTATCTTCCCTGTCTTTCAAATACCGGGTACCTCATCATTTCTCACCCATCCCAAAGATTTTGGCTGCAGCAGCCACAGCACATTGAATAGCACACTCTCCCCTGGGAAATCCCCATCCCTCCTGTACTCCAGAATATCAATTTTAAACCCTGAAAAAGACAAAGAGCTTGATTTTTTTTTAATAGAATCTACGTAAGAAAAAAGGTCTCAACCTGTTGGTCTTTCAGGTCACATCAGCCTTTCTACTATACCTGTGAGGCCCATAAAGTCACTTTAAAAAAGTAAAAATAAACTCTTGTGAAAATATTCCACTCTTAGAGGCTGTGGCATTGAGATGAAAAATGTCAAGTCAAAGCATAAGGTGCTCTTTTATTACCCAAATCAATTTCTGAAACTCTAACAGTAGAATATACTTCCTTCTTTTTCCCCCAAGAAGAATGTAAGTCTGTATCATGAGTTTCTTCAAGATATACAAACTTAACTATCAGTATGTGCTGTAATTTATTAACCAATAATGAAATGTCATCCGAGGTGAGCCTTGTTTATCCAAATACTTCTGAGAAGCTAAAACCCAACACTGCTGACTCTGAAACGCTGAGGATGGAGGTTCCTCCTGAAGGGGACATCCCCTGCCTCCCCTGATTTTAACAGGCACAGGTTCTGCTATTCATTGCACTGATGCTGCTACAGCCAAATCCCAATGGAAGAGGGCAAGATGTCACTACACTCCATGAAGACAACAGTAAGTTTAGAAAAAAAATAAGCAAAAAATTTTTATTTCTACTTCAAAATACAATGCTGGTGATCCCCTTGGAAATTTCTTTTTCAGACAAAGGTATAGAGTTGATGGTTTTACTCTTTCTTTAAACCACAGCTGCAGCGACTTGGTAACGATAAAACACCTAAGTCTCATTAAGGATGTGCAAGGAAGAAAACAGATGGAGATCAATTAGCCAAAATATCCTACAAGAGAATTGTTTCTTATTTTTCATAAACAATGACAAGATGGATTTCTTCTCACCAGACTGATGCAGCACAGGCTGAGTTGAGGCCCCTAAAGAAGGCCTTTGTTCATTATCAGGCGAGGACAGTAATGAAGTTGAAGGGGGACTTTCTGTCGAAGATGATGTTGAAGGAGCTTGAGCTGACATGGTAGAAGAGGAAGATGATGGAAGCTGTTCAGAACCATCTACTTCCATTGCAGTTTCTGATTCTCTACTAGGTGCCATGTTATTAGTAGCAGGAGCATCAGTCCGATTAGTCCCACCTTTGATTAAAAATAGAACAAAAAGGCAAGAAAAAGAGCTCAAAAGTAAACTTACTCTGCCTCCAAAGATCCTTTTGCACTATCATTTCTATGGGAAATAAATGTGCTAAGTTCTTATTTACACCTAGGAAAGGCTGATATTCCAAGCCTGCACATCCACTATAAGCACAATTTCTGTTGTTGAAAAGAAGGAAATCACCTCTGGACCGTGATCGTCCTCGTCCTCGATTGCTCTGTGCAACTTCACTGGCTTCTTCAAACCACCTTGACAGCATGTCTGACATCCTCTGCATCAGAGAGACATTGGGACTCTGCTCCCCTGTAGAACAAGTGGTGCTGAAGTTTCATCTACAAGTTTACCAGAAAGTACCTTTCACCCCCTCATTTCCTCCAGGAATGGAGACCACCTCTCACCCCCTTTTCCCACAAGAAACAGTTCCCTCCAGCCTGTTCCCAAAGCCCCTATCTATCCTCATTGCCACAGTACAGGTCTCTGACCCTCTGCTGGGATCCCTCATTCCCCTTCTGTACCTCAAGCAGAGGAGCTCTGACCTTAAAAAATGGAAATGCAACAGCCACAGAAAACAGACTAAAGGTGGTTAATGATGCCACAGGAAATATTATCAACAGATTCAAAAAAAGGATTTCAGAAACCCACAGGCAACAGAACCACATGCAGATTGTAAATGAGCAGATGGGATCACACCCCCCCAGTGTTTCTAATCCAGTAATTCCAAATACTGGAGGAGCAAAAAGACAGACTAAGGTAAGAGGACAGGCTCATGTTCTCTGCCTAAACAGCATCTCCTACTGCCTGTGTCAGGTACAGAATCCTAGACACTTCTATTCTAGTTTGGGGAAGCAGAAAAATGAGAACAGCCCAGAAAATCTGGAAAGGGAAAGTGTGGGCAGAAAAGGGATGAAGATTTACAGGAACTAGAGTCAAATTCTTAGAACCCCACAGCTTGTCAGATTTAAACGAAACACATTATTAGATGAAAATTAAGATGAGTGACAAAAAAGGCTCTGCCCTGCTTTAGTATCCCAATTTTGATACCCAAGCAGAGCTTTGTAAATGCTTTATTTACTAAAAATCTCAAGCATCTCAGTAATATATATTATAAACATGAAAAGGTAAGCATAAAAAATTAGCCACCCTGTGTTACTAAATGACATAAAAATGAAAAGTATAATATTAAAATCCTATTGCTTTGAATTCCAGTCCCCAAATTTAACCATTAAAGAGCATTTCATTTGTAATTTTGGTTGCATATGAGGTGTGACTGGGAAAAAAAGAAATAAGTGCTGGTGTTAGTCCCTGAGCAATGACAATGAAAAAAAGCTCTCCTTTACTTACATCATCCTAACTGAAACAATATAATTTTCCTGGTAAGAATATTTTCAATATTTTCAATTTTAAAAATCATTGTACAATAGCAGCTCTGTGCTAAACTCTAAGAAAACAATCTTAAGGCTTGGCTGATTGTTAAAACAAGGACAATCTGAAGCACGTATTTCGGGAATACTTCAGAAAAACTGGAAAATAAAACCCAAGCAAGAAAAAAACCCAAACCAAAACAAAAAACCAACAAAACAGCAGCAAAGACAATAACCCCCCTTAAAAGGCAAATGCTTTTACCATCTCTCTCTCTCTCACTCTCAGGCCTTGCTCTTGGCCCAGTATCTGACCAATCCCCTCTGAGCCGCAGACGTTTAACGGGAGGCTGACGTAACTGGGGGAGAGGAAAAAAGAGAAAAAAGCATCACACAGCTATTTATGTTCTACAGTACAGGATTCTAAGCCTAAACATAAATCTCAATTTTCTTAAGTCACCTAAATTCATATCTGTCAACAAAATACAGAATGTTAGCCTTATGTTCAGATTAACCATGAATAAGCACAACACTTATCAACAAAATGCAGGAGTTTTGGCTTTAACAGCCTAAATAAATGACTCCCAGAACTAATGCAGCTTTTATTTTAAACTAACTTCATAATGTTAATTGAATCTTTCTACAGGGACCAATAATGATTAAGGTTTTCTTAAATTCAGCCTGAATTCTGCAGAAATATTCACCTCTTCACATTCAGAACTATATGGGAGTTTCAGTTTAACAAAATGTGGACTTGTAATTAAGCAAAAGAGAAAAAAATCAGACATTAAAAAAAGGACATTTTATGCAAATGAACTCTGGTTTATTTTTTAACCTAATTTCATTTTACTTTTTATAACACTTTTTTTTCAGCAGGAAGTATAAAACAATCACTAAATGGGTGGTGTTACTTTCAGCAACTTCAAGAGAAACAGGGAGTGCTTTCCTCATTTAGAAAGGCAGGTCAGAGCTTGAAGTCAAGTGTATTGGCTGGGTGTTTCTGGCCTTAACAAAAATAAGGAAATCAAACACAAAAACCCAAACAAATAAACAAAAACCAAACCAAAACAACCAACCAACCCAGAAACTGTGCTGACAGTTTTAAACTAAATGCCCTGTGGTGAAAGCATATCAAAGTTTTAACTTTCTTGACTCTACCAGCAGATTTAGGAAGAAGTCTTTACATTTCTTCTACTCTATGCAACTTTAAGCCAGGCTGAAATAAAAATATCCAAGCAACAACACTTTTAGGGATAACAACAAGGACAAAGAATAAGCATTTAAAAGCAAAATTCCTGACTAAGAAAACACATCACGTAAAATGTGTTGGAAAACATTTTAAAATTGTTCCAAACAGATTCTAAGAAAAAGGAGGAAGGAAACGTCAACATCACACTTCTCACAGCAAAAAGGAAAGAGAAATCACCATCATTATCATCACATTGATCCTGCAGGTGGGGACAACAGGATGTTGACAACTCATTGAGAACTCCCTTGTGGCCTTGGACTAAAGATGAGGAACTCAGGATACAGTTTGTGAAAGGGTGAGCAAAACACCAGAGAAAAAAGCAGTGGATGGCTGGCAGAGTGCAGGGAGAGAGAGAAATAATTCATTGTAGTTACAGGCATTTTTTAATACTGATCAGAAAATTTAGATTGGAAGGGTCAGCATCCCTGTAACTGATAATTAACAAGTGCTTGAGTTTTGAAAATTTTAATGCTGCTCAGTAACAGTGGCTCACATCCTACAAACATCTTGTACTCCCTCATACCTGTCATGAAATGATAACTTTTACCAAAGAGTATTAACATTTGATTTCAAGGAATATGCTTCTCATGGCATGAAAAGGAACAGAACATAGAGTGACCTGCCATCCTTGCTGGTCTTATGACCCAAGGTTCAGGCAGATGCCTTCTCATCTCTAAGAGAAGAAAACCAGAGCGACAAAATATTGTAAATAAATACGTATTAAAAATACACAATTTTTGTGACAATCTACTTGTCACACTTCAGTCTATGACCAGCAATATTATTTTCAGATTAAAGGGGAACACAACTGATGGTATCTCTTGTGTGCTGTGAGTTTAAAAACATAAAACATGAAAGGGGGCATCTTAATCACTTGCCTCTTCCCTTCTCTCTTCTGAAGAAGGGACTTTAAGTTCTCGTGCTGTGTCATCCTTGGGATCAAACAAGTAAATGTAATCTGAGGAGTAGCTCACAAGGATCTCTTGGCCATCTTCACTGTAACACAGGGATGTTACCCTGCAGGATTTGTTGTTGAGATGAGGAGGGACAAAACGTGCCACCATTCCAACAGTGCCCCTGCCAGCATAATTCCCTTTATTTAAAAAAAAAAAAAAAGAGTGGGGGAAGAGAGGAGGAAGAAAAGAATTACACACTTACTATTGTAAATTTTCAACAGCTTCAATAAACCCTTTATTTGGCATCCAACAAAAGATAATAAGGAAAAAGCTATGTATCCTGTAGTTTCTGCAATAATTTTGATCTGGAGAATAACATAACAGATTTTACAGTCTTTCTTATTTTTGCTTACAAATTCTATGTATATTGCAAAAAAATAAAAGATGAAAACACACACACAGATACATAAATGTCTCACATACCCACCACATGGTGCTGTATGGAAGCTATCTGTCAAACGTGGCACAAATGGAATTTTTAGAACCAAAACCCACAAAACAATAATGTAAATCTATATCTACACACAAATGAGAAAGGAATTCCTTACATGAAACTTTGAAAATTTAGGTAATACATCTGTTTTCTACCTTTTTTTTTTAAATACTAATTTTTCTTCAAAACAGAATAACACTGTCACTTTGAAACTGCAGAACTATATACTACATTGGACTTAGCATGCTTTCCTGATCACTCACCTCCAATCCAAACACTAAAACAATCTTAAATTCTAGAATTACAAGTTTGTGAGCAGATAAAAGTTACTTATAAGAAGCTTTAACGCTGAGAAAAACAGACTAAATGTTCTAAAATGTCTAAATTTAACATGTAACTGTCAACTACATGGCAGAAATGATTAAATAAAAATCAAGTTTGCTCACTGGGCACAGAATAATTGACTTCTTAAAAAAACCAAGAAAACCAAAAACTCCACACAGCCCCAAACAAGCAACAGAACATTATACCAATATTTTTAAAAAACCAGTCTTCAAAATCTTGATTTTTCTCTCCTTTGCTCTCCAGGCCAAATTCACGTTATTCCTGCACTGTACAATACTAGAGCACACACACAGGACATTTCAGTCAACCCCCAGAACCTGTTCCCAGACACTTCCCACAGAATTTTGCTGACCACTGTGATGAAAGGGAGAGATCCCATCAAATGTCAACCTGATGAGAGGAATATTTTCATGTTTACTGATATTTACTGTTCCCTTTCTCCTCCACCACAGTCATCAACAGCAAAATGCTGCACAAAATGACAGATTTTGTGCCACTGCTTATTGCCATGAATGTCACAACTGTATTATTAATTCCTATGTGCCCAAACACTTACCATACATTATAACCAAGAGCTATGTTAAAGTGACATAACACATTTCTGTGCACATGAAAATTTTTAATAAAATCCTTAGGTAAGCATCTGAAGCATGCCAGCTTTCACCTGAGGAATTTGCAGCTTTTCAGTGAAATTGTGTTAGATACAGCAATAACTACTGCAAAGGCAAGCACAGTGCAGGAAATTATGGAGTTCATGAGATCTCCTCCCATAAGAAGCATCAAGTTCCAGCATGGCAGAGTACAAGACAAGAACTTAATTAAAATTCAGGTGGACCACTGGAGGCTGCAATCCCTGGCTTTTTGGAATCCTGGAACCACACATTTTAAGACAAAATAAGAAACATTACAAAATGTCATTTTCTGCACTCAGTACACAATGCATTCTAAGATGCATGAAGAGATTAGGTTTACTTTGAAAATTTCTGCATTAGCAAATATTAGAGTGAAATGACTATTATTACAAATCATAGTTCCCAGAGAAGGAAGCTACACTTCTGCAGTGTTACACTTGATTCATTCACCACCTATTTTGAAAATAACCTGAATTTGGCACTGCCAGTGGGTAGAAATGCTCACTGCATGGTGTGGCTCCTACCTGTTGCCCTTGTGCCAAGCATTCTCCTGTCATAGATCCTCACTGAGCTGTCAGAACAGCCTACAGCCAGGTAGTAGGGGATGGGTGGACAGATAGCAACAGAGGTGGCAGCACGACGACAGTTTATTAAAATATCCTGGAACACACAAAAATGCACCATTGAAATAATAGCTCTGAACATTTTAATTTTTTTTTTCTTTTTTTTTTTTTCCCCACTACACAGGCCCCTCACTTAGTCAAGGAGATGTTGAGAAAATAGGTCTGGCCTGTGGAGTCAGATCATAAATGTGTTATCAGAAAAGCCACTGCATGGAAGGAAAGCTATCAGAGAAAGAAAACTGGCACTAGAACAACTGAAAATGAAAGCTAACCAAAACAAAAACACAGGAACATTTAAAAATAGATAAGCTAAAAACCACAGACTTATAAACTACTTTGCACCTTGGATTTTCTTATGGAAACACAGTAACTGTGGAGGTGGAAGAGTACTAAATATGCAGAAACAGTCTAAATCAATTAAAGGACCAGAATAGGTTCCATCTACAGGCAAATAACCGGGTAGAGGGAAAAAAATGAAAGAATGCCCTAGAACTGGTAAATGTGCACAAGGCTGAACAAAATTAATCAAGACTAGCAATACATACTTCTGTAGTTTTGCTCCAATTCAATACTAAAATTGTTTCTAAAATTCAAACACAGTGGACACTAGTAATACCAGTAATCTAATCTAACTCATTACCAAATCTTTTCTTATAGAGGGACAAAGGATGCTCAAGAATACAAGGCTGCAGGTGATTCTCAAGGCTCATTTTTCACCTCCAGTTTTGCACTCTACATTATTACTGTAAACCAGACTAAGAGATGCAATTTCAACAGACAATTTTTTTCTACCATATCTGAAGCCTCATGCCAAAGCTTATAAAATAAAACATGCCAAAGGAGATATTAAAATCAAAAAAGAAAAACAAAAAAAGACTTCCCAAACTTTTACTGTTTCTTGGGAAACACAGTCATCTCCACCAATGACCCTGAATCTATTTCTAAAAGCTCTACCAGAATTCATTTCATGTGTTTGTGTGAGGCACAGCTCTACATGTAGGTAATCTTTATTCAAATATTATTATTACTATTTTATTTTACTTATTTTATTATTATTATTATTAAAGTAATTTTTACTAAAAGGTTTAATTCTTACATCTTTACAATCTTCCTTTGTGCAACTTGTTTTGATGCGAGTATCAAACCATCTCACGGTGCCATCCTCACCACAAGAGAGGAAAGTGTAGGGATCATTTGGTACTGTCATAATCTGCTCAAAAGAAAGAAAAAATAAGATTATTAACACCTCCAGAAACTGCACTAATTTAAAAATAAAAGCATCAATATTTGGAGCAGCAGTAAGGCAGTTAGGACTCAAGTCAAGCTTTCCAGTGAAGTAATGAGAAAAATCGAAAAACTGATGATGTTTCTTCATTTTCAAGAAAAGGTTTGAACTGTTGAAGTCAAAGGAACCTTTTAAATGTCACATAAGATTAAATATCCATAGGTCAAGGCTTATAGTTGTTTCTATTATCTTTTAATACACAACATACATTTACTGCAATCACTTTTCAGATAACTTATCAGTTTGCTGCAACAATTCAACAAAAGCTCAGTTTATTCTCTATCAAGTAATAGAACACAATTACAAACAAAGTCCTCTGCCTTGAAAATACTAAATGGCTTTTATTCCCATTGGGGTATTCCTTTACATCCCAGGTAGTTCCCTGCAGCAAGTCTGCATTAAAGGCTGTTACCAAGCTACCTCCTCATTGCAATTTTTTTTTTTTTTTTGAGAGAGAGAGCACTGTATTGAACCATTTTCCTAAGCTCAGCCCTTCTCCAGTTAGGGAAAACTCAGATCGAGTCTCACATGAATGGCATCACTCAAAACCTCTCCAAGAAAAAAAAAAAAAGGCAAGTGACCATAATGTTAAATATGACCTGAATTCCACAGGTCAGTGAATGCACAGGAAATGCCAGTTTATTTACACTCTGTCTCTTAAAAGGGAAAACAGAGAATGTTGTGGCAGTATTTTTCTTTTCCTACACTCTACTACTATCAGTAGAAATTCATAAAGCAACAACAATGGTTAATAGTGTAATACACTCATTGAAGAGCATGAGTGACTATTTAACATCTTAAATGAGATGATTTATCACCCCCACTTCCCAAAATTCTTAATAGAAGTAACTTATGGATATCTACAAATCTGTCTTCCTGAAGTGGGGTTACAAAGGTAACAGCTGAAGGCTTCAGACTCTCTTGTAAGGCTCGGCACAATCACTGAGACAATGCTTGCTGTGCCAAACAAGAAGTTTAACTTGCAGAACAAAGCCAAGGTTTGAATACCAACAGAACAATAAACTTCTGAGCTATGACCACTGTTCCTCAATATATCAGTGTAACATATTGAAAAGACTGTTTTCCACTACACATTTCGTTCAAATTCACTTTATTTGCATAGTTACAAAAGTTAGTAATTGTTCTTCAATTCACTAAATTCTTCCAGCATTTAGCAGAGCTTTCAGTGAAAACATTTTGCTCCAATAATGTTGCTGAACGTGGCAAGCTCTTATTTCTAGTAGCTGTATTTTATTTTTGTTCTCACTGATGCTATTTCACCCTATACACGTAAAATAACTTGCACATGGCAACTTCTCTGTCCAGTGCTCACAAACATCCTAAGTACCTTATAAGCACTAAACCAGAGAAATGGAGAAGTGCAAGCTCCAATAATTGAGTCAATATTACTACACTTAAGTTCAACAAGTACACATTATATATATATAAAATTGGTTTTTTACTAACTAAAAACTTATTTGCTACTTAACTTTAAAAGTGCATAGCTATATGATAATTTTGCTGTATTTAAAACAAGAAAATAAGAGGTGTTCATAAAAGTGCATTCTTTTTCTGAAATGCAATTCACATGAAGGGCAATAAAGAAAAGATTTGGCTGAGGAAAAACAAAGTTGTCAAGGCCCTGTACAAACAATAAATTCTTCAGAAACGTGTCTCAAGAGCCTCTCCCTCTACTTATTCTATTCTCACTCAGAACTAAAAACAATTGTACAATTATCTCACAGTTTACAACAATCTACACCAATTTCTACATTCCTCTGTTTCATGTTTTTGCAACGTCTTGAACTGCCACAAACTCCAAGAGCTGTATAAATCCAAACCACATTCAAATTTAGAATTGGTACCTCAGGGGCAGCTTTTAGCTTTTGTTATTTAGAGAACCCAGTGAGTCAAAGTTCTATATTTAACATGATGATGTGGTTACATACAGCTAGGCAGTAACATCACAATATTTAGAAATTATCTCCCTGCTCCAGGAACCTCTCAACCTCAGTGCAAAACAGGATAAGAAAAGTAACTTCATAAAGAGACAGAGTTGTTAAAACAGCCAATATCATATAGAGGTTTTGATACTCCTTCCATTAACACTGTTTAAAAGCAGCAAAAGCAACCAAAACTATCACACTCCTGTCATTCAAAACAACAATAATGCCCTCTTGTTAACATTATTGCTGACTAAAAATCAACCCAATAAGACCATTTTGACTGTGTAATATAGCAGGGAAATGTAATTGATGTAATTACAACCATAAGGACACTTTTACTATAGGAACAAAAATTAACTCTGGCAGTACTTCAGCCACTTTCTTTTTTCACACACTCCAATTCTTTTTATGAGATGTTTTTAAAGATTTTGTACACTTAACGTGCAAAGAAAGTGATCTAAAAACTTCCTATGAAATCTGAGCTGAACAGATAAAAAACCAATGGATTTGGGATTTTTTCCCCTGTGTGTGTACTGCGGTGGTGTTAAAAAAGCCACAACAAATAAAGAGTGAAAGAAACAGGAACATTTATAACATAAGAAAAAAATTACAATTTTTTCTATTTTAAGCACAGTAAGTTTTGCAAGCAGCAGCTTTTGCTGTTATTTAAAATAGGCAGATAGAAAAATAAATCTATCTTCCTAACTTAAGTAACACTTTGCTTCCTCACTTGCCTAATTTATATGAACAAAATTTCCAAGGGAGGACTGAAAACACTGTGGCTAAATTTACACCTAAAGAGTAAACTAGAATACACAATAGAAAAATTATCTACAACTGTAAACACATTTTTCAGATTAAGTTGTTCACACATGCTGAACTAAGCATTTCTTAGAAGGATCTAAATTGTGAAAAAGACATCAAACTGCTGAAAAGTTCAGGGAAGAGGGGAGGGGCAGGGGGGGTAAGAATAAAAATAAAAATGCAAAACAATCACTTCCCTCATCCCCCAGCCTACTTCAGGAAGAAATTCAGAGCTCAATTTAAATCTGTTTTCCTCTGCAAAATATTCATTCAGTGAAGGTGAATTCATATTTGCAAAGTGGTCTTAACAGCACCACTTTTTGCAAAGTTTTCTATTTAATTTAGACAGCACTGAAGGCTTCTTCTAAGAAGAAGAAACAACTTAGGAAAGTTCTGTAACACTCACTGCACTGAAATAAAATTTTCATCAGTCTGGTTAAAATCTTGGGCAACAATGCAATAAAACATGTATTTTACCCATTTAAAATTATGATATACTTCATGAGGTACCTCGTAGGTAGTCCCATAGTGGCAGGTGTACTGGCATTGCCTGTTGGTCTCTGCATCCTGTTCAACATTGGTGTAGAAAATGACTCCGTCTCCGGAACAAGAAACAATCTGTTTGTCATTGGTGCATGGTAAGAACTTTGCACTGAAAATATTGGCCCTGTGTCCTGAGCGAATCGTTGTGAGAACCTAAAGAACAAAGGAAAAAAGGAGGCTGCAGCAGGTCAGTGTTTTCCAAGCAAATAAAGAATGGAAAAAAATCAGACTGTGAAATACCAGTTATGCACAGGCCACCAGGGACCTACAGTTCAGTACAACAGAACAGAGAAGCTGCCTTTACACCAGATTTCTTCTAAGAAAACGTGGTTCTACAAGAGAGATTTGCTCAGGCACTTGCATGAAGCAGTGTGCAAACTAGGAGGGCAGGAATGCAGCTGCCACCTGTGTTTTTGCAATGCTGGTTACACAGCACATCGGGTTTCTCAAAGTGAAACATTAGTCAGGGTGATGGTGCAGCCACCCAGCACAGCAGTGAGAAGAGACTGAGAAGATCTGAGGTATTGGAAGTCAAGGAGAATAAGGCACTGTAATCCAAGCCAACTTTATAGACTTTAAAAATTGATGTTACTCTTAAACTCACTCTGAAAAAGGAGAACTGATGTTTATAAGGAAGGATGCTTTGAAACTAGCCAAAAATAAGTAAACATTTAAGAACTTGATTATACAGGGCAATAAACCAGGACTTGACTTAGACTCTCATTCATCTACAGTAAAGCAGAGAAACATATGATTTACTTCATCATCACAGGTGATTTTAAACACTTTGTGGTGACTCTTTATCCTTCCTCACATACTTAATCTACCAAAACTGAAAAAACCTCCACATGCTTTCCTGTGAACAAGTGAACACTATACTCTTATTTCCCCCATCTGCAGCACTTGAACCAAACTGCATTTTCACTACTCCCATTAGGAAAGAAATACTTACCAAGTTGTTTACAGTATGAAAATAACTTCCAAATTTCCACTCAATTAACTTAATCAAAGGAAGTGTTTTGCAAATGAAGTTTCTCTGTCAGTAGCACCTCATGCCTAACAGTTCAGAAGCGCTATTTCACACCTTTTAAATAATTCCCACTGTTAAACGATAAAAGTTTAACAGTGTATCTGCATACTCTGAAAGATACAAAATATTGATGGCTGAAGTCTATTTTTGCTACTCTACCTAGATAATAACAGAAAATATGGTAATAAGGATATTTGCCAAAGGGACAGAATTACAGCACAGTTCTGATACAAATTTGCTGCCTTTTCCTGTATTGATCCTCTTATTCAAGCCAGAGAAAATAAGCTAACACAAGTGTAACTCTCATTAAAAATCACATCTCTAGTACATTTCAGGAATACCACTGATTATTGAATCTTCTTGCTGGCACCTGCTGTTTTATAATTGCATTTGCATGCATTGGGGAAAAAAATAACTAAAAAATCATCTTCTCCTCTACTGTTACAAAAAATAAATTAAAATAAAAACTCAATTAACTATGAAAAAATAAAAAAAGAAAACAAAACATCTCCCATATTCCTCATTAGGCTTAAGTAGAGTAGTACACAATGGGGGGGGGGAGAGAAGATTGTTCCATGAAAGCATAAAACTTAAATTGCAGCACCTTTTAAAATATTACAATATTTTAATGTAAAAATTATATAATGAGCAACTATCCCATAGTAGGATATTAAAATAAACTCTGCACAATAAATAACATTGAACATCCTTTATTTGGATGAAAAATTCTTACTCTGCAAGTGACTCCACCAACACTCACTTTGGAATATATCCATCATCCACTTCATAGCTGTCTTGGATACTGCTTTTCCAGCAGAACTCCCAGTCCAAGAGAAACCCTATCTAGTGATACTGATCTGAACTTTGTCAGGCTGACACCATAATTGAAAGGAAGAGATGAAGTTTGGAAGCTGTGGCTTATTTGGGGAGGTGAGCAGAAGGGCCTTACCTATAGGAACAGGCAACACTCCAAACCACCACCATTTTCCCACCATAACCCTTCAGTAAGGCAAAATATTGTTTTCTACTCAAACTCTCTTCCACCATACCAACCACACCTTCTATTTCTCCCACACATTTAATTTTTGAGCATGTCCTCAGGGTTTAGTTGTCAGCCTCTGAGAGGACACAGCTCAGAGCATCTGTTCTACTAAACTATCAGCAGTTCCTTCAAGAGAGAAGTGTGGGACAATGCCACTACCTGATGGATGCCAGCTGGCACTACTGGGAATATTTCAGCTGCATTGCAACCCTTATTTCAGTGCGAATTATTCTCCATCCACTTGCAGGCACACACAAGGCAATGTAATTTTACACTGGGGTGAACTATTTTCATCAAGATCAGCACCCCAAAAACATTACACAGAAAGACAGCTCAGTGCATTACACAGAGCAAAAAAAGACACTATTTTAAAACTGAAGTGAGAGGAAAACAGTTTATCTGACTACAAGATTTCATGAGAATTACTGAATCCTATTGCTGGTACTGACACTAATCTGTGGTGAGACCATGTTCCCTTTGTGCCCAGCCATGTACCGTAAAATGGGATAATACCAATGTCACAAAGCATTAGAACTCTCAGGTTTTAAAGCACTGTGAAGTTTTATTGCTGTTTATACACACTAGGAAGTGCATGATATTATCTTTTTCACATAATAATTAATATCTGAAAACTGATATATTGAAAAATGTCTTTTAATACCTTGAAAAATAGTAACTTGCATCCTATTTCAAAATTAACAAGCAGCCAGAAACCTACCTTTCTGCTGTAGGGATTAGTAATTACCAGGTTGGTGTCATCTGAACCAGATAAAATATATTCTCCTGTATCATTCCAACAAATTGTATTCACCTGCATGAATTAAAAAAAAAATTGTTTAGACTTACATTAATTCAATTTTCACTGTATTAAAACATCAATACTCATCCAAAACTACAGAAACAGGAGTTAACAAATTCAACTGAAATTATGTCATTTCTAAGCAGCTAGCATAAAAAAAAATTTGTGTTTTTAAAACAAATTGATAAGGGAATCACCTGCTTCACCTATGGCATCTCAATTACTCCCTCTGCTCCTCAAGGGTTCATCAGGTAAATTAAGCTTCCCACAGTAGCCACAATTTTACACACTCAGGTGGCTTTAATGTACCAAATCTACTCCCCAGAGAGTTCTCTGAATTTGAATTGGAGGGCATCTCAGTGCTCTCATTATTGTATCTTCACCATATCCAAACTCTGCCATCCATTGCTTTGCACACTTTTCAGTGACCACACCTTCCCACGGAAAAGCACTGCAGAATCCATCCCAGATCCCTTTTGAAAAGTGTGAGTATGCTGGGAAAGAAGAATCCTACAGTGAGGTACAGAATTGTATTGGCAGAGCTTTACAATACATTTCCTTATCAACTCTCCTTTTCACAAGACTGTGCTTAACAATGTGTCAGTGAAACAAAGCTGTGAAAGCACTCAAAATCCAGGAAGCCCAAAAGGTATCCTCCAAGCAGCAGCTCATGCACAAGCACCAAAGACTGCATGCAAGACCATTATTATTTCAAGTAAGCCTCTAAAATACCTTCAAGTGCCAAACTGCAGCCATCACCATTTTCTGCTGGCTAGATTCTGCTGGCAGAACAGCTGCCTTAGTGTGATGTCCCAGACTGTATTACAGAATTGGTAAAAAACCCACTTTGCTCTAAATTAGTTTCTTATGCCCTTTTTTTTTTAATTCAGATGTTTCACTCTGAGCCCTCCCAAACAAAAATATTTTTTGTTTAAAATAAATACACCCATTCTAGTTACTGTTTTAATGGCAAGTTTAGTTGGGGTTAGTTGCAAAATCAGAATTAGCAGTTTCAGGTGGATCACAGGGACAGCACCACCTCGATATTCTCAGGTAGAGGAACTTGAGGAGAGCTCTTGGCGATAAACAAACATTCCTATAGCAGGGTTAGCTCAGTGCTCAGCAGCAGTCAGATATTGTTAGGATTTATTAGGAAATGCACAGAAGAGTAGGGTACACATCCATGCATGGCAATCCCACATGTTCCATGCTACGCAGTTTGGGTTCATATCCCACTCCTGTATTCTCCATTTCTATTATTGCCCCTTGGAAAGAGAAATTATGACAAGGAATTACTGGGTGTTCACAGATATCTAACACTTTTTATTTCAAGAAGCAAATAATTTGTACTGCTCTAGGGAAGGGAAATTATAGAAGCTTATGAGAACATGAATGACACGGAAAAAGTAAAAAATAATTTTTCGTGGATTTTCACAGTACAGGAAATG
The DNA here is from genome assembly GCA_013399835.1 of Leptocoma aspasia. Classification (NCBI taxonomy): domain Eukaryota; kingdom Metazoa; phylum Chordata; class Aves; order Passeriformes; family Nectariniidae; genus Leptocoma; species Leptocoma aspasia. The sequence goes on along the minus strand of VXAX01002252.1, from coordinate 234,610 downwards.
GAAGGCCTTAAATGAAACAATCATTTAAACAAACATGACTTTTTAATGAAACTGGAAACCATTGTTATGGAACACCCTAAACACCAGAAGTGGAAGGATATACATATTCATCAAAGAGAAATGAAAAATGATCAGAAACAAAGGTGCAGCTTCCAACTCCGTCTGCCCATTAAAGCCTGATGTGTTCTCCAGAGCACCCATCAGATACTGTCTGCTTGCCCTGTCTCAACTTCCTTCAAAAACATGTGCTGGCCACTTTCAGGGCCAAGTTATCAGGCTCCACTGAGCTTTGGTATGACCTTGCATGGCTACTCTTATGATTTCATAACTCTGGCTGTCAATCACCAAGAACCACAATTTCAACTAGCCCCCAGAACCATCTATCATTGAAATAACCTGTCCTGACAATGGCTGTGCTCTAAAATGTTGTCAGACATTGCACAACACTACAGCCAGGGCAAACACACAACCCAACAATGTTTATTTTCATCTACATTTCCTCTCAGGCAGAAAAATATTATTATCATCGCCCTAAAGAACTAAAATGCTAATGTAAGAATACAGGAATAGAAGCAAGAACAAAACACTGAAAAAACAAAGAAGCTACTGAAAAATTTAAAGTCACGATATGAGGAAGGAAAGTTTGCACAAAAAATTAAACAAATTGAGGGGGTGGATGTGTATATTTATGTACAAACCCAAAATCTGAAGGACAGCAAAGCAGAGAAACACTGAAGATGCAAAGGGCAGACAAGATTACCTAAATTGCAGCATCACAAGTCTACACAAGACATCAATCATTCTCCTCCAAAATTCCAATTTCATTGCAATGATTGCCTCAGTTGAGCAATTTCAATATACCCTACCCAGACCAAAGTTGATTCAAAAATAATCCTGAAGATGACATTACCAAATGTGTACTAGAGGTCTGTAACTAAACAGGTTTTATTCTGTACCCAATCACCTTCTCAGCATTGCTGACAACAAATAACTCAAAAAGTAACAAAGTCTTTTAGTGAAATAAGCTTGGTTTGGGTTTTTTTCAGAGACTTTCCAGTCAATATACACAGTGATCAGTACAACCTACTGACCAACACTGAATAACCCAAATAAATTTGCATATGGATCACTAAAAAGAAATGCTCAAAAAAATAGAATTAAAAAAAAGTTCTCATCTCATTCCACGGTAGCAAACTACTAAAATATAATGTAAAACGGGTTAGAAAATTGGTTTTTATTTTGAAAAAAAGCTACATTTTGTACTACTTGCACTGCCACTCAACACCCAACTAAAAGCATGATGTAACAGTTACTAATCTGAGGGTCTGGAAATCTTGGGAAAGGGTGTTGGAGCCAGAAGAAAGGATGCATCAAACACAAATGACACACAATTACTAACAAGGTAAGAAAGGTCAAAGGGTGTGTAATTAGCTTTTTTTCTATTAAGTACTCCACATTATTAATTGCATCTAATTTTATTTGTCACTCATCTAGCCTTGCAAGGAGGCAGCAGGCACTTTTGATTCATTAGTCAATTAGTCAGATATAAATTTACTGCCTCTGTGTTTTCCTCAAAGACAATGCAGGAGGCAGAGCAGCCAATCCTTAAAAAACCAAAAAAGCAAACTCCTCACTTCCATGCAAAGTGACATCAGAATCAACTCTTTTGTGAATAGAAGAGATTAATAGGATACAAAAATAGAAGAAAAGAAATAAAAATGGCTGTAGATATCCAGAATATCAAGAATATCCCCCAAGCAAAGAAGGGCAGAAAAAGGTAGTGTATTTTATCTGTGGAATACAAAGTGAAAACTGTTTCTAGCAAAACACAAACTCCCTATACTGGTTTAAGCCTGGCTTTGAGGACTACATCTGAAAAGGACTTGTTCCCAAGTGCCATCCTGAAGGAGATGAATGCCATGAGGGATGCTGGTTTGTTATTGATCTGAATGCCTGTACATAGAAATGAGAAGTTACTCCTTCAGGTAATATTTTTTATTTCAAAATGTAGTATTTACTCACGTCAAATGCTTCATCTACATCCTGCATTTCAACCTTCCTCAGCTTTCACAGGACCAAAACAGGAAGAAAATAAGCTGTATTTTTACTGCAATTCAATGTGGTTTAGAGTTTCTTTATCCTCTGCTTTCCTCACACTTCATCACTGCTGGTCCAGATTGCTTCTCTTTCAACATTTCTCCTTTGGATTTAATCACTTCATACAGAACAGCTCACCTAACTCTGTACATTCCCTCATCTTCTTAAGCTCCCTTTACAGCTAACACAGAAAATGGCAAGTTCAGGCATACAAATGATCTTACTGAATTTGACCGTGTGAACCTTGTTGAAAGAGGCAAATCCTGCCCTGGAAGGGTGATAAGGCTACTGGCAGACATCAATAATCCTGTAGAACCAATTCAATTACTTCACACACTACTGCTAGAAACTCTGCCTTCAAACCAAGGGGAAAATGGGACTGCTTCAAAGAGAATTGCCCCTGAACTCTGAGGTGAAAATACTCAGATTTTAAACAAAAAGGTGTTATGGTAATATTATTGTTACAAGAGTGTGGATATGTGAAGTAATTAATGGAATATTCCCTTCTTCACAGATATCCTATACGCACAGCTGTATCTCCCACAAGATCTCTCTTCTGTGTAACAGGCAGGAACTTGGACTTTACTTTTATCCTCAATCAGTAAAAAAATTTCTTGCCTTAAGTAAGTTGTCCACCGTGTCCAATTAAACAGCATGCTTTATATAGAAAATATAAGTCACAACTTATTCATCAGAACAATGAAGAAGTTCTAAAAAATGCCAATCAACCAAAGAAAATCCCAAACTTCTGCCATCTAACCTTCATTAAAAAAGCCCACCCACCCAAAAATCAAACCCAGAAACAACTTTTGATACAACAATATGGCATTCCTTCCCCACATGCTGAGTCAGCAGTTGTGCGAAGAAGAAAAAAAAAAGATCCTAATTACAATTGATGGTAATAAGGAGTTTAATCAGTACAAGCATTGTAATTCCATTGATTTCTATTGCACAGATTTTTTAAAACAAATAGTAAGAAATTATACTGAGTGGTTGTTAGCCTTAGAAGATTATTCTTTGCAAAAGACCACACCATAAATTAGGTAAAAACTCCCAACTCCCCATTCCTTAAAGGTGGAGAGTTCTGAGCAAATTTCTAAAGAAATTTTTTCAAACTGTAGTATTTCAATACTGTATTTAAATACTGTAGTATTTTAAACAGCTGCAAATAATACTGTAAGTTTACAATTAAAGCATTTTCCACCCACTAAAACAATTAGGCCATATGTTAAAGCATACTTTCAAAGCTAGCACAATCACATGAAAATGAGTTTTCAAATAAATATCCATCAGGTAGATTCAAGCAACATCAACAGCCAACACCAAATCTGCAATTTTCATTACGTGACACAGGGGCAAATAATTGAAATAGATATCAGTCACTTAATTTTTAACAAGTAGTGAAGAAATGCTGTTTTCCTGTATTCTATTTTAATAGGAAAAATTACTTTTCTTACAAGGAAATAAAGAAAAAAAAATAAAAAGCCCTAATCAACTTCAGGAAAAGAAACTTGAAAAATTTAATCTTAAGTATTTGAAGAGATGAAAAATTACTTAGAGAAGAAATTCAGAATAAAGTATCACTGTTACAATCTTGAATATAAAAATTAATAAATACACATAGAATCATAGAATTGTTTGGGTTGGAAGAGACCTTACATCATCATTCTTGTAACAATTCTTGAAAAAAATAAGACAAATATATATATTTGTTTCATTACACCAACACCACCTGTACCAGAACATTAAACTTATAATGTAATCAGCACAGGAACAGTAGCTCACATTTTATATACAGCAATTCTAATCCTGGCCTGTCCCAGACCTTCCACACTCACAAAAACACAGGCACATCAAAATCATACTTCTGGTCTAAAGAAGGCTGGATATTAACAGCATTTGTTCCTTAAAACTACTACTGTGTCAGTTAACAATTATATCACTCCTTAATTAAAAGTCCAAGCAACTCAAGCTAAAATAATCCTTACATTGAACAGCTTCAGAAATATGTAAGTTAAAACACAAAAGCTGCACTTACATTTTCATTTTTTTATAGAATACTTTCATTTTTCAGATAGCTTGTACAACAAATACTTTAGCAACCATGAATTTCTGCTCTAATCCTCACAGGTAACATGGCAGCCTCTTTCTCCTGAACCTAGTTTACATAAAAGCTTTTATTTAAAAGGATATGTTTTAAAACATTTGGACCCCTTTCAAAAATTAATACTTAAATCAACAATATTTCAGGTTATGTTATTGCCTTTCAGGAAGGCTTATTTTTGTTTTCATTTTCTATAAGTCAGCATGTAGCACTTGATGATTTGCTTTTTGAAATTGAAAAATAAATCACTCAAAACACTAATAAAGCTTTAAATCAGCACCAAAAATGTGTTTTGTATAATTAAGTGTATATTTAAGTATAACCAAAAAAGTGTGTATAATTAAGTATAACAAAAAAAAAAAAACAAACAAAAAAACCCCCAAAAAACCCAAAACCCTAAAAAACCTTCATTTCAAGGTTTAAGATGAGTCCTAACTGAAAAGGTAGGAATGTGTTTAAATGGCAGGAAAGATTAATTCAATCAGCAGTAGACACAGCATTAAGATACAGGAATGGGATTTTGTTTTGCTTCAAAGGTAAAAGTGTCAGATACTCAACAAGAAACAAATAGCTAGAGAATTCAGATGCTCAGCAAGCAGAGTGGTCCTGCTCAGCTTTAATATACAAATATAAGATATTTGCCTTCTTGAGGGACCATTACCATGGCAACAAAATCATAATTTAACGATTTTTAACAAACAAAAAAGCAACAAATGACTTACACATCCATCATGCACATTCAAAGTTGCTTCAAGTTTTAATCTTTGGATAAATTCTCTTCTCCCTGTGAAGAAAAATACCAATTATACAATTTTTAAAAACTGAAGTAGTTAAGAGCCTGCTAATGACCATTCACAAGTAAAAACCTAAACAGTAAAGAAACAGAATATAAATTTAAATCTTGAAACAATTCATATGGTTCTCATCTTACAAATCCTAAAACAAGCATGACATTTGCTGGTTCTTCCACCACCTTTAATAAGGGTGCAGAAATGGCAAAATGAACATTTCACAGGCTGATGCTCCCTCTAAAACTAATAGCAAAAAACCAGAAATTAATCCTGTGGTTATTTGGTTCACCTAGCTGAGAGGGAACAAATAGAACATAGTTCAAGCACTACAACCATTGCATTTGGAAAATTAACATTTAAGATCAGTAATGTTCCATTTCATAAAAATTATGTGAAAGAAAAGAATATGAAGACAATATGAAGACAAAGCCCCAGGAGCTTTGATGTCCTTATACCTTATATACAAACTGATTTTACCTCTGCACTCAGAAACACTACTGTACTAAACACATGAAGAGGGAAAAACAAGGTATATTGACAAAAATGTGGTCTTTTCCTGAACTAGATGTTTAAAAACATGGCTCCAACGCTCAGGTTATACTGAACCTAATATTCCCTAGAAACCACTTTCAGAAAAGAAAAATACTGGTAAACCTAATATTTTTAACTTCATTCCCAAAAGCTCTTAAACTCAAGGACCATCACCCCTTTTTTAATTCTGTGTTAGTACATCTCTCAGAACACAATTTCAGGTAAGAGCATCAGACTGTAGGCTATGCCAGGCTGCACTGTTTCCAAGTATGTAACTGTGAAATTCACTCCAAATTAACCTTAAAAAGCTAGAATCAGGAAAAGAACAACAACAGAATCCACATCTGAAAAATCCTACATTTCTGAACTTGCTTTGGTTCAGCTCAAGGCAGAACCATGTCAGAGCTCAGTGCTGCCTCTGGCAGTGTAGCACATATTTGGAAAAGTAGTTTCTCCTCTCTCCACTTGCTTCCTCTGAATGCTTTTTATTTCTCCCATGTACTCTCCAGCCCTGCAAAAGGACACCTGATATCCACACCTGGTCCCTCCCAACCACCTGTCTGGAAGCAGGCACTGAGCATCCCTGCCCCACTCCCTCCTCCAAGGCCAGGACACCCTTCCAGCAGCACCAACTCCTGCAGCTACACCTGCACCCCACCATCCAATGTTCATACAGCTTTCCCTCCATCAAAAGGTGTGGGATAGATACCTCAGTTTTGCTGGAACTAGAAGCCACCTCCAAAATTCAAAATTGCTCGTAACACAGCTTAAGTACCCCATTAGATGAAGATCATACTTGTGCAAAATATTTTTTCTGTTTCAAGAGGAGGTACTTAGTGGGTGAAATGGTGATAAAGTGCTTGCACTTGAAGCACCCCTGAGGCAGTTTTGAAAAGATAAAAGCCAGACTTCTCTCATGCCCCATTTTATAAACACTGAAGTTGTGACATCTCAGGTGCTACAATTTCTGTTAACCAGGAATAACCATAATTAGAGAAAGATTAAAGTTATGACACCTTGCACTAGCAAGAATGTGTGTATTGTTTGATCAGGAATACAAATCTACCTGGTTCACTATGCTTTCTTTACCATTTCTCTTTAACCATTTTTCTCCCTTCCAGGAACAGACTTTGACTGTAGATTCTCAATGGTTGGCTTATTGTACCTTTCAGTGCAATCCTATTATTTTTTCAAATGAAATTATTTCTGTGTTTTCAATGTAGATTTCTACTTTCAGGTTAATTTGATTTCTTCAATTGCTTGTAAGTAAATGTGAATGCTGAGATGGGAAATATCACCTGCTGCATGCTTGGGTATCACTTGGCATAACAGAAACTTTACAATTTGCTTCTGGTGTGCTCCTGTAAGGCAAAATACAGAGCAGTAATACACCAACTCCAAACTTCATTAAGAATTGTATACTCCGTAGGCCAATTCAAAAATACAGTGTTTGCCAGACCCACCACACCTTCACTGAAGAACAGAAAAAATGTGATAGCACTGGATGATTGTTGGGCATTGCACCATGTGCAAAAACCACATCTGGAATGAGGTGATGTCTGCAGAGCAACAGGCAGGTGCTTGCTGAGAATCCTCTGTACACACAAACACCAAAGATGATTCAAACTAATTTTTAAAAACAAACAGAGCAAAAGATTTTTCTCCTTCCTGTATGCTCTGGTTTTAATCCAAATCACTTAAACCAGCAAGTAAGAAACAATAACTGTGTTCCAAACACATTTTCAGTTTCAATTTTTATTTCCTTACAGCAATCTGTTGACAAAATAAGATATGAACAACTTCTTGTTGTTAGATTAGGATTTTTTTGGTCTTAATAAGAACACAGTATCCATACAAGTTTCAGTAAACCTGAGATGCAGATATAAGGTCTCTCATATACTTAACACTTGGCCATTTAAATAATTTTTTAAAATGTTAGGATCGCATATATGATTTGTTATATATGTGTTTAGTTATTTATCCTTTGATCATTTTTATCTAAATATTTGAGAAAGGAATTAAATACAAACAAAGTTACAACTACAATAGTTACTATATTCCCTACAGGAAAAAGGGGGCAAGGGAGAAAGCAGTTAAAATGTTTTGCCTCCAAACCCCCTCTTATTTGATTAAGTACTAAATGCAGTAAGACAACTGAATGGATTGTTTGTAGTTTATCTGATCATTTAAAACTAGAACCACCAGATCCTAAGTGGTGCTTTTACTCTAACATAAAAACCTGAACTACATGAATAAACTGATCTGAAGAAAATACTGCCTCTGCTTTTGCTGTTGTTAAAAGCTGAGCAAAGTCAGTGAATCTGTGTTCCTTGTACTTCAGCAATCACTCCCACAGGTTCACTTGGTTTGATAAAAATGCTCAGCAGTAAGTATTAGAATTTGTCACTTGAATATTTTTGTCACTGATCCATTTTTATGACATTGAAAAAAATGAAGAAACAATACCTCTTGGTTTGTTTTGTATTTACTCTTCAGCATCTCAGCTCTGATTGCTGGACTCCCTAGCAGTCAGATTCTCCATGTCAAAGGCTCTGCTCTCCCAAGTGACAACAATCTTCACAATTCTTAATTCCCATTCACCAATCCGAAGGCTTCCTGTTCCTTCCACCTTCCTACAAAGGCAGCCCTCCTGGCTCCCCTTTCAGCTACGATGATGGATGAAACCCAAGCTTTTAACAAAACCCCAAAAGTACTTTTTTCTTACAATATCAGCATCAAGACCTCTGTCATGTTTAGATTTTCCCCACCCCAATACTGAGTACAGGCTCTCAAGCCAGAGACTATTTCTTTTTCCCCTAACTATGCAGTACCCATTGAAAGGCAATAATTTAATTCTGTGATTGTGCTTCAATATATTGTTTCCTATATTCAAACAGGGCCTAGGACATGGATGAAGTGATCAAGCTGTCATCACCAAGATCATCTCACTGGACAGTGGAACACACGGGGTTTGTTTCCAAACTGCTGAAGTGAATTTATCAACAAGAACACAATAAAGCAAAATAATAAAAAAAAGCCCTATTAAATTTCAAATGGCTGTGTTTACATTGCTGAAATTTGGAAAGCTGTCAAGCTAATGCTCCACCCACTCATTTTCACTAGTTATGCACCAAGTGAAGCCTCCAGGTTCAGTGCTACTCTCAGTACAATGATCAATAATATTTTCAGTTTTTAGCCATCCACCCATTTCCACCAAACATTATGCACTACTGAAACACAGTGAAACTCTCAGTGCAGTGATCAATAATTTTTTAAAATTTATATTAAGCTGGAGACTAAGGGACCATTCTGTGTATGAAAGAAGCCCCACCTTGAGTTGTTCATAATATGAATTTAAATATGGGAAAGCAGGTGAAAGAGAAGCTGCAGCTGTTTGTTTGTAACTTTGTTTCTTCAAAACATTCACTGTGCACAAGGTCAAACCAAATGCTGCCTTGCAACTCCCACCTGCAGAATTACCCAACTGGGTGTCTGGGCACATTTACAGAGCTCTAATCTCATTTCAGGGAGCAATACCAAAATACAACAGCATCCCTTGTACTCCCCACTCACAGTCCTTATGACACCATTTAGGTCAAAATCCTCAGTTTAAGAATTGCTGATCAGGTGCTTTCTACGTGCCTGTTTTGGCAGAGAGACTCATACCTTTCTTCTGTAAGCAACTTAGTCAAAGCTGCTTCAGAACTGATGATAGCAGACAAGTTAAATGCTTGGAGCATACAAAACCTTCATATATTTAAAACTGCACTCCAGAATTTCCCATTGAAGAAGTACAGATCATTTCATGATGAAGGTTTAGCTTTAAAGCACATTTGTGCTCCACAGAAATTTAACTAAATTTTGATCCAAAGCAGCACCAGCACAGTACAAGATGTTAAAAGACAACCCTTACTCAGTAATAGACCCCATTTATCAAATGAACACTCATTTATATCAAGCTGGCTCTGTGCAAGGCCAAGTCCCTCAGCGCTGGCTCGCTGTGACATTTGGAATGCCCTAGTTTAAAGCTGAAATGGAGCCAGCATCTGCTCCCAATGCAGAGCACACGTTAGCCTGCACTCTGAGAGCAGTTCAAAACTTCTCTTGGTTTTCCAGGGTACAGTTTAGCATTTCTGAAGTAACTCCATTTGGATATGGCGTATTTTGCTGGATTAACTACATCAAACTCTTCTCATCCACACCTAAACCAAATTTTTCCAGCAACCAGAAGTCTTCATATACCATACAATAAACAAGAATACACACAATAAGCGCTGAATTAACTTTCATCAAGGTAAGTTAAAATTCTTGAAGATTAATTAAAACCTTAAAAATCACTTGTTAGCTACGTACGCCAACTCTGGCCCCATTTTATAGTCATTGTGACATAGGCTCAAGCAATTTATCAAAGGAAAGAGTGAACCAGCAGTATTGCCAGAAACCAAATCCATGGGTGTGACCTCCAACCCTTTGAACAAGGCTCTGTGTTATATTTCTTCACTCTTCTGCACTACTGTAAAAATGCCAAAAAATTACAACTCTTGGTTCTGACAATGTTTAAAAGACTATCTTCCAAGAGACTATGGTCAACTACTTGATTATGGTTTAAGTTCAAAGCAGATAACTCAAATTATTCTCTGTTCTTAATGATACATCACAAAGCCTGAAAGCACGAACATGACAAAGAAAACACAAAATATTTTTTATTGTCTACAAAGAGACTTCTTTGCCATTTTAATATGTCAGAGCTTTGCTACTAACCGGCCAGCATCAAACAACTTGGTGCCAATCAAGCCTGTACTCAAACCCCAAGACAGGCTTAAGTAATGATTTTAGGTATTAAGAAACACAAAACTTTCAGATATTATAACATCAAGACAGAAACTACAAAAGACAGGACACTATGCCCTAACTTATAAATCAGCAAGCCTGTAATATCTCACAGTGAGTATATTAATACAAAATTTGATCTCAAAAAATCCACAAAAAACCCCAACAAAAACAAACAAAAAACCAAAAAAGCGATCTGTTGAAGTTTCAAAAAAAAAAGTAGTTCAGCAGTGTTATACATTTTAGGGTAATAAATAAGCATTTTGGAAAATCCTTCTGTTTAGGCTTGCTTCTACAGAATCTGCAAAAATAGGTTACTCTAGGTAAGAGCACAGATAAGGTGTGTTTGGTTAGTACAATGGCTGTAATTAACTTTGAAACATCTTTTGGATACTGAAAGTATCCACTCCCAAATATAAACCTCCACTGGGCTCCATAACTGGTAAGGTTACAAGCATTTGGGCTTTAAACCAATGTCTTTAATTTCTGTTTGATATTTACCGTGGTTTATGCCTGAAAGATTACACAAAATTCAGCTGCATTAATATAAAGTGTTTAAGGTGTTCTCAGTGACAAAAACATGGGACCTTTCTCAGAGAAGGCACTTGATCTGTGCTGTACTGACGGGTGCTAAGTGGATTTCATTCACAAGTACACCACATTCTGACAGATATCCCTACACTTCCCCTTACACTGCCCGTTCTTAGGTCTCCTGTATTGTTCTTGCCACAGGCTGCAAGTGAGGTTTTGTGATAGGAGGAAAAAAATGCCAGCTTTCAGCAATTTTGATATTTATTCAATCCTTTTAAAGTAGTCTGATGACCAAATACAAACTACTCACTGAGACAAAAGGCACTTGAAATTTTTATATTATGCCACAAATATTTCTAATTTCTATAGAGCAGAGGACAAAATTCATGTGACAAAACTAAGAGAAGCTCTATCTGTGTAAAAGATAACACATACCACCTTACTCCTCTCAACAGAATGCCTCTATCTGGCATAGCTTAAGTGATTAACTGGATGTAGGATTAACTACATGCAAAAGCTTTTGCTGTTTTCTCCACCAGCACTAAAATAGGGCTCCCAAAGAAACACCTCGAAATTCTGAAACAGATACCAACACAAAAACAATAGTTACCAGATCAAGAAAAACACACTTGTGCCCTGCTTTCTTCTCCAAAGAAAAGTCAAAGGATGCTTCTAGTAACTGAAGGCAAAAAGAAATATTATGCATATTGTTGCAAGTTGGAGTAAACAGCATTACTGTAGGTTTCAGTATGTCTTTGTAAATGCTTTCCTTTGAGAAGTCTTCATCTGAAACTGCTACGTGGGCAGCAATGTTGAATATTTTCTTATAAAAATGACATCAATGTAATAACCCAGCCAATCCTTAACAACACTTGGGGAAATACTCTATTTTAATACTTTACTCTCTTAAACTCAGCTTTATTTTCCCAGGTACTACTGATCACTGTGACACCCAAGGTTCATAAGGAGCTCCGCTTTCCAGCAAGAAAAGATGGTATCTGAGAAGCTGAAATGCAGTGTTGCTCCACCCCAGTGCAGAAGTTAAAATTGCTCGTAGCAGAATCAGGGTCTCTCACCTTCAAGCACTCAGGCAAAATGAACACTGGAGCAGGCAGAATCACTAGGAGAAGGAAAGAAAAAGTGGAATCTGCTTTTAAGAGAGCATTCCTAGCAGAAATGTCCTCTTTCCTGCTGAGGAGGTGTGTGCCCCCACTGCTGCCAGTCCTGCCATCACCTTCCAGTGCCTGCCAGGCTGCTGCTTCTCCCACTCTGCCAGCACGACTAATCCCAGGAATTCCAGACAAAGGCTCCAGGCAAAATCAAATCAAAGCCTACTATTTAAAGTTGTTTAAGCTAACTTGATAGTCATTTTAAAACAGATTAAGAAGTGATTATACAGAAGCTTACCAGCATATCTACAGACATGTCTTCTAGCAAAAAAAAAAAAAAAACAACAACCCCAGGGCCTGCCTTTCCCACAAGTAAAATTGAGAACTTGGACAGCGTGGAACTGAATGAAGGCATTTAACATTCTGCACACCTGCCTAATTTAACGTACCATTTAATCCTGAGTAGTATAGGAATTGTACACTGCTGGGTTTGTTTGGGGGAAAAAAAAAACTATAGATACCATAAAACCATAATGGGGTTATGGGTCATAACCCCATAATATTGCAAATGTAAACACCAGGAAACTGCCCAGGATTAAAGATAGATTACATCAAAAGTTAAGCTCAAGTAGAAAGTTGAGTCTTGATAGTAGATGACTGTTAACAGTGTACTGGCATAGGTTAAATTATCACTGTGTATTTAAAAACAAATGGGAAAGAAAAACCCTTATTTTTAAAAATTACATTGCCTGTTGCATTAAACTATATGTATTCATCCTAGGTAACAAAAAAAACCTGTTTAACTCCAAAGACTCTTTTTTTTAATGAAGAGAGTTCTCTGGACGTAAGAGTGTTTTTAAAATAAAACCAAATTGAAAAGGAACCAGATTTTTTCTATATTTCCTGGAAAGGTAAATAACAGGACCACATTACAATAACTGTAACACCAAAGGGATGCAACCTAAATAAAGAGGTAGGTTTGGTTTAACAGTTTAATTTTAACAGTTTTTTATTTTGGTGAAGTTTCAGTAGTTCAGAAAGGGTTGAACAAACACAGATGGTTCAGAACACATGAAGTTCACAGGGAAGAGAAGGGACATGTTCTCATCTTCCCCATATATCAAATATCTCACGATATCTGTTAGGGAGCAGTCAGCATTAATGACATATTCAATCTTCCTGGAGGAAAGCCTGCAAATCCTTGAAGAACAAGATGAGGAAAGCAAGGGGTTATTAAAATTCACTGATGTGACTCAGATTCCATCTCATGATATTCACATTCAATATTTAATGATTCAACACACACTAGAGCACTTGGGACACATCTGAATCAGCAGCTCACTAAGCCCCAAAGACACGAAAAAGCTGAGACTTGCACTCAAACAGTGAAAAATCCAGTTTTGTTCAAAGGCTGGCACAGTCTGTGTCTGAACTGATCCTTTTCCTTACTGTCAGGACAGGGCTGGTCTCAAGTGTCAACAGGTTCTTGATACATGATCAGTTGTATCCCACTAGACTATTCTGGGGACACTCAAGGATAGAGGATCAGGAATCACATGCAAAGTCACAAGAACTCACAGAGTTGCAGTGCAACATCTTGGAAGTGACTGAACACAGACAGGCTTAATGGTCTGCCCTAATGCAGTTAATGGAAGCAATCCAACTGGAAGAAAGCTGGGGGAGGAGGGTGGGGGGGGAATAAATAAATAAATAAATAAAGGAAAGAGATCTAAAGCATCTCTCACATCACTGCCTCTTCCTGAAATACAAATCCTGTACACAACTTGTTTTTGCAGCAAGAGACAGCTTTCATGTATCCAAAGCTCATTACTAGAAGATCAAGGTACAACTTCACTACGAAGCTGTCTGAAACACTCAGTATCAAGGCACAGGCAGTTATGTACAAAGCAAACACATTTCCTGTACCAAGACAGTCTTTAAAAGCACACAATGTAAATGTAATGAAATATTGCAATCAAAAATGAAAACATATTAGAAGTCCACACAAATGTCTGCAGTCTCCAGCTGTCTGCAGAAGAACACTGAGGCTCCAAAGGGTATAAAGCAAATACATCTGCATCCAAAGACTGAGTATAATTCAAATATTATAATACATGCAAAGCCTTGGGACTACAACCCATTTATACAGACTCCTACTTCCTGGCAGCCATTAACACACATGACTAATGTTCTGTTAATCACAGATATTACACACAAAGTTAATCCCTTAAAATCAAAAAGTACATCTGCATAGTTCCACCCACTTGAAGAAATTATCACAAATCTCCAGGTAACTTAAAAGGCCTCCTGAATTTCTGAAGGACAGAAAATCACCAGTCTGAAACAGTTAAACCAATTTTTCATAATTTCTTGCTGGCTAAATATAGTGCATCAAATCCACCTTCCGTTCTAATTCATATGTCAAAATACAACAGCAGCAAAAAAGTTGGTGGTTTAGAAAATAAAAACATCAAAACTCAGTAAGTAGGTTCATTGATAAGCTCTGATCTAGGCAGTAGTATAAAAATGAAAAAAACCCAAACAAAACAAAACAAAAACAAAAAACAAACAAACCAACAAAACCAAAAACAGGTTTCTGCAAGGTAATCTCACCAAAGAATATAATAATGTGATCCATAAGGGTCTACAGTTTTACACAAACTGGTGTTTGTACACAAATAACCAGAAGCTGTGCTATCAATGCCCAGCATCCTAAACACAAACATTGGAAATCATTCTCTTATTTCAGGACAGAGTGACAGAAGGCACTGAGTAATCCCAAACCCTGCATGTAATTTTTTTTAAGAAAATACACAAAAATGATCATCAACACATTATCACTGAATGGAAGCAAAATGGGACAACACTGAGGAGAAAGAAGCAGTAACAAACCATAACGATTAAACACAAAACACACAGGAAGATGTAACTGAAAAAAGGTCAATGATATTAACTACAAGAAAAGATTTTTAAGATAACAGCAAAACAAGCTGTCAAATTTACCTAGATTAATGCTACATGGCTGTACCACTTGCAGGTCCAAGTGACTCCTGTGCTCCACTCCCATAGCTCAGTTACTCTATGTGTGAAATAAGCCCAAGGATAACAGAAGGCTGATTAGACTGAAATTAAAACTAAGCATTCAGGCCACAGAAATACTCATCTAATCTTAATCCTGCCTCCCAGCTCACATGTCTTTCTGGTTTTCTGATATGTACCAAATTATAACCAGCCAGCATTTTTTAATTTGTTGTTTTGTCCAGATGATTCTGTTACACTGTGCTTTTACTATCCTTTACCAACATTAAGGGCTTTAAAATGAGTGTCTTTATTATCCAAGCTGATTTACTCTGAAGTAGGAAAAAAAAATCATTAATCCTGTATGCTAGGATCACCCTTAATATCTTTTCCTACAAGCTGTTTTAGACATACATATAGTGCCTTTCTGCTCCTTGGAACCAATTTAAATGAGATAGTATCAGGGAATTCATTTCAGACACAGTCTCTTTATTAAACTCCTCCAAATTCAATTTGTTATCAACAGGTCTTGCTGCCACATTGTTCTTTCAATAGCCCATGTGTAATTTTTTAAGGACTGTAGTCACTAAGCCTTGCTTTTATTAACAAGGGGAAAAAACTTCAGAGATATCCAGTTGAAGGCGATACCTGATCATTGTCCTCTCTTGTGGTTTTTTTCAATTAAAAAGTCACATCCCTTTTCCACATTGCTCTTATGCATCTTAAGATTTTCTACACAACCAGTGAAGATCCAATGACTACGTCAAATTTCCTGCCTTCCTAATGCTTCCTGCCTCCTTCCAATATTAGACTGAGCATGTAAAAACTGTTCCACAGATGTCTTTTCCTCCAACTCATTCATTACACCGTGAAGTTCAATTCTGCCTCTGCCTATTTCTATTATTCAGAAAATATTTCTAACGAAAAAAAACCTTGGGAGTTCACTTACATCTTTCTAAACACTTCAGTTAGTCGAGTTTCACAAAGTACTTGATGTGTGCTAGAATATATCATTACAGAACTGTGCTCTCATAATCAGACCATCAGGTACATTTATAATGATTCTTTTTCAAGCAGCGGTTAATCTGTTAGACTTGAAGAAAAAATAACATAAAGCACCTCTACCAGATCTGGAGTTCAGTTGTGACAGATGAGTGTTTCTAGCTCATGGTGGAAAAGAAGAGTAATTCCAGAGGTTTAGGGCATGAAATATAACAGTGTACCAGGAAAAAAAAAAAAAAGCACCACACCAAAACAAAACCCTAAACATCAAAAGTATTATGCAAAGAATTTAAGAAGAAAGGCTGATTAAATACTCTGCCCATCTCCAAGTTTGCAAGAGCACCAGCTACAAAGCTGACCATGTTAAAGTTGCCTGACCCTTCTTACTCCAAGTTATTTTCAAAGACCAAGATACCACATGTCAAAATATAGCTGGAGCAAAAACTGGGGAAAATAATGCCCTTCTTTTTGGTTGTTCTTCCCAGCATTCAAGTTTCCATTCTGCTGGGTTTGGTTGGTTTCTTTGTCCAAGAAAAGCAAAAGAGAGAATGAAAGTTTACAGTATTTAAGGAAGTATTTTAATTACACTCTCTCACTCTGGGCAATGTATTTTAGGAAATACCAAATGCTCAACAGCAACACCCAATTCTATCTTCATTCAACCCAGCCACTACTAGTTTTATAAACTGATATGAATGGAAGGCAGTCAATATCAAAACTAATCAGTTATAATAGCTATCCTTGCCTGTTTTTCAACCTTACTTACGAGCAGGGCAATCAACTAACTTCAAAACTGTAATTAGCTCTGGGGTTACTGGGGTTCATCCCTGTAAAGGGGGGGAGCTATTGAAACCTAAGTAATTCAGTAAGTTCTCCCCACATACAAATATTCACAGATCTCTTTTTAGTAAGAACTACTGAAGCTTTACAAAATTTGATCCCAATGTACCTAACTACTGGTTTCCTTACAGTGAGTTTTTTACAGACTTCAAACTTTTCCCAAATCTTAAAAACCAGGACGATAAAAACTTAGTAAGGTATGAAACAATCTTTAAAGGAAGGGGAGTAAAAGCTCACAGGAAAGCACCACAATGCTATCTTTAAGATATATGCTAAGCTTAAAGGAAAAAGAAGGAACGAAGATTTCAGAAAATAGTATCTGCATGAAGATATCAGAGATTGGGGAAAGCTGATTATTTTGATATTTGCTTCCATTATATCAAGCATCACAGCTTCCAACAACCACTCAGCTAAAATACAGCATCAGTTCCTCTCCTTTTAGACTGAGAGACTTTCTCTGGATAACCTGCTATATAAGACAGCAAAAATAAACGAACAAAACAAAAACCCCAAAACGAATAAAAATAAAAGGGAAAAGCCTTCATTCTTCCTCCTGCCTAAACAGAGCCATTCTCGGCAGTAGGACCCTTCACGGAAAAGCAAATAAACCCATCATATTAAATACTTCAGAGGAATTATGGATCCCTCCTTCTTGCTAGAAACCCATGCTGCCATTTCTCTAGCCAGATTGTTATATGCTATATTTAATCCACACTGAGGCCTTTTTTGTGCTGGCACAGAACACTTCACCTGCCACCAGAACAGGTTTATTCACTCCTCGCTGGAAACATTGCCACAATGATACAAAATTGCAAGATTTGGAGAGTCTTGTGAAAGTATCCTGAGTAATTACACTTGCCAGCTCCAAGGCAGAATTTAACTTGGACACTACAGTTTGCACCAATGTTTTTCAGGGTAAAAGCACCGCGATGTGCTACTGAAAGCGGTCTGAAAATCACAGCTTCCATCTGTGATCCAGCAGCAGGGCTCCTCCCACCAGCACCAGGCTAAGAGGATGCCTACACTAAATCAAAGAAAAGAGAGTTACTGACAGCCTCCCCCAGGCCTGGCTTCCCTGGAGACCTCAAATACAAGCCCTGTCTGAAACTGAGACTAATTAGCCTACAAATGCTGAAGGAAATGTAGCTAACAGATCCATTGCTGAGGCCCACATCTTCCCTCTCTCATCACAGCAGGAGCTCTCACCAAAGGACAACATCTGAAGGACACATCCCAGGGATGCACCTACGGCCCCATCTCCATGAGCCGTTTCTCTGGAACTCTGTCCAGAACCAACTGGGCTTCAGAGCAATTATTTAGAGATCTTGCAAATCAGGCAGAGTTTTTGCAAGGCCATAAACTCCAGGGGTGAGCTATCTGCATGGAAAGGTACATTACACACAGATCCTTCCTGGAGCAGCTGTTTTCAGAAGCTGAGAGAGGCTATTTATAGAGTGCCACTTGATTGCCAGTTCACATGAAACTAAAACACTGAGTAAATAGGAAACAGCAATTAGTTCTCAGATGTCTTCCTTCAAAACATGGCCACGGTCGATATTTCTGATATTTCACACTGTAGCACAACACAACCATCCCAGTGAAGGGCTCATTATGCAAGTACCATCCACACAGACACATCTTCCTCCCAACTGCATTGTTAGTCATGGACTTGCTATAATGCTTTTCCTTTGATTTGGTGGCTGAAAAAGTACAGCAAGTAATGAAGAGATATATAAACTACTTCATTTTGTACCGGTATCCATAATTGTTTAGACAAATTTGCAAAAAAAATTTGCCCAAACAAAATGCACATGGACAATGCCTCGAGTCTCCCAATACTATTCCTAAGTTAAAATGAAATTCCTGTCCTCCATTTGTTCTGTCTGCTAGACTGTTGAAACACTACTAAAAAAAAAAAAAATTATAAATAGAAAGAAGCCTTGCTTCCCACGCAGATCAGACCAGCAGTGACCAACAACCAGTGGCACCCACCTGGCCACTGCAGTCTTGACCAGTGGGCCAGAGAACAAAGCTCCTACGCAGAGCTGCTAAAGTCTGAAAGAGAAAAGATCCACACCTGCACTGCCCTGCACACAAAAAGGCACAGCAACAGGCCTCTTGTCTGGGAAATCTGCACTTGAACAAGCACACCTAACTAGCACTCAAATCAGTGGGTTTATTAAGGCCATAAACGCCATTTGGGGTAAAAGTGCAGTGGTTCCACAAGACAAGCACACCCTGCACCAACCCCTGGTGAAAAAGCAGGAGTCAGTAAGGACTGAGCATTTCTTGCCACCACCAATGCAGGTCCCAACATCAATTCAGTGGGAAGGCTCTCCCAGGTCCTATTTTTTCAAGGCTCTAAAGCAACTGAACTTGTTTAGGTGAAAGGAAGAAAAGTAAATATGAGACCTTAACCAAGGCACCAGAGTTTTGTTTTTAACTAAAGTTATGCGCATTTTATTGGAGCAGCATCCAGAAAAGACATCTTTGTAAGCCTGGGAAGATGATTTCTACTGTTCAAATCTCAGTACCTCAACTCTCAGAGACACAACCATGTAAAAGCAGAAGAAGAAAAAGTCTTCTTCTTCAAAAAAAGGTGCTTCTTCAGAATCTGCACACTACAGTCCCAATTTCAACATTGAGCCTTTCTGCTCCAACTGGAGCAGACAAAAAGAAAAAAAAAAAACCCAGTCAGAAAGATTGATCACTAAATGTTAGAACAATCCTCAGCTAAGGCTTGGCCAAGTACAGCTTGAGACATAACCGAAATCAAAAGCAGCTAGATCATTAGTTCTCAACGTTTTTTTTAGGACTCAGAATTTCTTTCCAAGGGACTTGTGCACTGCACACACACACCCCCCTCTCTGTAATCGGCAGAAACCTGCCAGCAATAACCTTGATTTCCTCGATTAACCTTTTGTGGATTACTGAGTGCTCAGGGACTACAGATAGAAAACTCCTGAGTTTAGGCTCGGTAATGTGATATCCCACCTTAAATTCCACCCGGGAGAAGCCAAACGACAGACCATTACTACCGGGAAAGCCTGGGAGGCACAGAACGACACTCGTTTTACAACGCTGTAAATCAAGCTCCATCTCGAGTACTCGAGGTTTCCACTCCAAGGCAGGAATTGTTTTGCCACACGAGCACAAAAGAACGCGTTGCCGACCCACCGAGCCACCTACCCTGGAGAGACACCCCCCCAAATCCACAGTGCCGCTACGACGGATCGCCACACCCCCAAACGCACGTGAATAAATAGCGGTTTTAAAAATATTAGTTTTTTAAAATATTGGTTTTGGCAACGTTTTTAACAGAACCTGCGCCATGACAAAGAACATCGATAGTTCCTTCACGCCACAGAAACCTCCCCGCGGCCTCGGAACCTAAAAGTGGCGCTGGCTTTAACTTGGGAAGTGACAATACCTGGCTTGGGCGTGGAGGCGAGGGCAGCCCGGGGCTGGGGCTCCTGCGGGGACCCCGCGGTGGCCGCGGAGCACTCGGGGACACAAAGGGCGGGCGGCTCGGCTTCCCCCGGAGCCCCGGGAACACCTCGGGGGCGCCGGGACAGCGGCCGCTCCACGATCGCGGTTTACGTGCTTTGTTCCCAGCCCCCGGCAGCTCAGCGCCGGTAAATCCGGACCCTGCCCGGCCCCGGAACGCCGACACCGGAGCTATTTCGAGCCGCCGCCCAACCTCCCGGCTGGATCTCCGCGTGCAACAGTTCCTTCGGCGAACAAGGGCGGCGGGCGAGCGGAGCCGCGCACCGAGGGACCGGGGCGTCCCGGCGGGCCCCGGGCCACCCCGGGAGCGCGGAGGGACGGGGCCGGGGTGTCCCGGACCGCCCCTGAGGGCGGGGAGGGCCGGGGGATGGATTTGGAGGTGTCGCCGCCCCACACGGGGCACAGGAACCTTCGGAGCCGCGGGACAGCGCGGCCGAGCGGGGGAGCGGCGGCGCCCGAAAGGGAAGGGGCTCCGGGCCCCCTCCTCGCTTGGTGG